>JAGFMF010011660.1:2911221-2944122 GCA_019455555.1 Galemys pyrenaicus | reverse complement strand
AAAAAAAAAATAGATACACCTCCTCTTACAGTAAGGAAAGGAAAGGCAGAAAACCAACCTGGGAATTAGGATGAGAACAAGCACAAGAAGTAAGAAGCCAGTGGCAGAGAAAATCTAAAGGGCTTGTCTAGTGCAATGTAAGTTTGTATTATAAATGTTTCATACATATCAGGAAAAGGGTGAAGAAATACACACCCAATTATTAGTGAAAAAGAGTTGAGGACTTGGGGTCTCCCTGGCGGCGCAGCGGGTTGAGTGCCGCACTATGACGCATCTGAGGCACAGCAGCGTGAGTTCGATCCCCGGCCAGGGAGGGGGCACACATGGCAAGACAGACCTCTCCTGCCTCACCCGCTGCTCCCCTCAGCAGTGTATTTCAGTCAGTCTGCCTGTTCTGCTCCCCACTCTGTCTCTGGTGACTCCTCTCACCTCCCACGCCTCTAGTCTGTACCCCTGCTCTTGTATGCATAAATTTTAAAAAATAGCTTTAAAAAAAAAGAGTTGAGGACTTTCCCTTTGTCGTACGTGAATTTTCACAATTACTATACATTACTTCTATGATGACTCACACAAACCCAACTCCAATCAAAGAATAATGGTGATAAATCACTTTTCTCCCCCACATCTTTCTCTCTTTGCAGCCTTCCTCTTAGCTCCTTCTCAGCCACTATCCTCACCTCTCCCCCACACGTTTCTAACTGCCCCATTTCAGCCTTTAAACATTCTGCTCTAACTTTCTCAGTGTGTCCCTCAGCTACTCTTTGTGGGTAACTGGGTAACTGTCCCAAGAAGCAACATTAAAAGCAAGTTTATTTCTGCCTCCAAGGCTTCATTTGTGGTGATTCTCATACCAGTTACTTCGATTCCATCTCATTATTATTTTGATCTTCCAAACACCTCCGACAGGAAGGCACCACGATTATAACTATTTGGTTTGCTCAAAATTTTACTTTGTCCTTCTGCATCTTGACCTTCTCTAAGCAAAATGTTATCATATAGTGATAGTTTACTTCTGG
This sequence comes from Galemys pyrenaicus, assembly GCA_019455555.1. Lineage (NCBI taxonomy): Eukaryota > Metazoa > Chordata > Mammalia > Eulipotyphla > Talpidae > Galemys > Galemys pyrenaicus. The sequence goes on along the minus strand of JAGFMF010011660.1, from coordinate 2,943,106 downwards.
AAGGGGTAAGACGGATTACAGTCATATCTCACCTCTGGATGAGGCAAGAAGGGCTGCAAAGCAGTCTCATTTGCATCATTTCACTTGCACCTCCCCTGGGAGGTAGCCATAACAGATACTGCTCTCCCAAAACAAACAAACTAAGGCTCAGATTGGCTACAGGTGCATTCCCTTGAGAAAGGAAGAGCAGGAACTAAAGTGTAGAATTTCTGATTCCCAGTTCAGTGCTTTTTATGTAAGACTTTTCGCTGTTTACGTTACTTCTTTTGATACTGTCATGCCTTCTTTGGATACATGCCTTCAGCTTACTCTATTTGTAAGAATAAAAATAATAAATTATTGTCAAGGTGAGGACATCTAATTTCAAAGTTTTCTTTTTAGTGCACTATCATTTTTAACATTTTAAAATTCCTTCTTAAGGCAAAAGGAAAATACCAGATGGTTCCTCCCCTAGGAGGAATATAAGGGAACCAAATAAAGATCAAGGAAAGGAATAAGAACAACAACAATAATAATAATAACAATAAAGACACAAAAACCCAAAATGAAAAGACAAGGACAAATTGGGTGGTGGGGAGGGGAGCGGAAGAGGGGAGAGGGGGAGGGTTGAGGACAGGGGACTGAGCTGATGGTGCACTGGCGATATGGTGATGGGGAATACACAGGGATTACCATTGATGGCAAATATGTATAAAGGAAAAGAATTAATGCTTGCAGCTTGGCAAGAAAATCCCCAAGAGGCCAAAGGTTAATGTAAGAAAGAGTAGGTAAAGACCTTAAGAGGAAATACAATCAGAAAATGAATGCAGAGATTGTTCTACCACACCGCAAACAAACACAGAGAAAATAGTACCTGGTGTGAGCCATGCTACTCATATTGTCTGACGATGGTCCAGGTCCTGACGATGAGGGGTCAGGATGCTCCACAGGCCGGCCCCTGCCGGGTCTCCTTTGATCTGGCTGACATTACAGGCATGATGAAGTGCTAACTGGAAATGCACCTACGGGGGTGGCTGTACAATTGGCTGTATTACCAAACAAAATAATAGGTTGCTAAACATTTTGATGATGAATTACTGATTGGTAATTAATAAAATATAAAGATCTCTAAAGTCAATATTGTAAGACCACCAATACCAAAGAATTAAACAGTAAGAGTTGTATTAAAAGATAACTGTTTAATAATAATAACCCAAAAGTTAGTTATTAAGTAGTTTCCCAGACCTAAACATCTACTAAGGGAAACTAGTCCCGAGAACCGAGAAGTGACCTCTGTGGCTTGGCCCAATATGAAAGGCTCTGTGTTTCCTTGGTGATAAATGAGTGCATAAGCCCTTTTTACCCTTCTCCTTTTTCCTTGCTATTGTTTTACTTAAAACATAATCATACATAGAAAAAATCCTAAGTAACATAAAACATTACTAATCAGTTTTAGGTTCAGGTCATAATGAGGTTAGTGATTCCTTTAAGATTAAAATAGGACTTAGATATGATTTAAGTTTTAATTTTAGTATTTCCCTTCTATTGGGTGTCTAGTTTTTTAGGTACTGACTTTAGTTTGACCCTAAACCTTAAAATTAGTACTTTAAATAAAAGTAAAATTATTAGTCGTGGGTGCAAAGTTGCTATGACATTGATAAATAAGTAATCACAGAAACTAGGGTCCTAATAGAAATATGATTGTTTTATACTTTGAAATTGTATAGATCATTAATCTTGGTTAAAGGTCATAAGACCCTAAACTGTTCTTAAGAAAAATGTAATTAGGGCCTCCCTGGTGGCGCAGAGGGTTAAGCAACGCACTATGAAGCAAACCGCAGCCACTGCAGCACGGGTTCGATCCCTGCTGCCGGCCAGGGAGGGGACCCACATGGTGCGGCAGACCTCTCCTGCTGTGCCCGCTGCTCCCCTCAGCAGTGTGCTTCTGTTGATCTGCCTGTTCTGCTCCCTGCTCTCTGTGGTGAATCCTCTCACCCCCCACACCTCTGGCCCCAGTGCTTGTATGCATAAATAAATAAATCTTTAAAAAAATGTAATTATTGTTACTTTTCTGCTCTATGCAAATATTGATGTAATCCCACTGCTTGCCTATAATGTATAAATAAAGACCTGCTGAGGGGCCCTCCCTGGTGGTGCAGTGGGTTAAGCCACGCACTATGAAGCAAACAGCAGCCACTGCAGCATGAATTCAATCCCTGCTGCCAGCCAGGGAGGGGACCCACATGGTGCAGCAGACCTCTTCTGCTTCGCCCGCTGCTCTTCCCCATTCTGTCTGGTGGATTCTCTCACCCTCTGCACCTCTGGCCTGTACCCTGTGCATATGCATAAATAAATAAATCTTAAAAAAAAAAAAAGACCTGCTGAGGCTATCGGCAGAAGATACTTGCACCTTAAATGAAGTGTTTGCATTTTCTCATTCCCCTCTCCTATTGTCCTCATCCGCCGACACCAGCACCACTGTCTTTTCCTACATGGTAGGAGGACAAGATGGGTGAAACTAAAGAATGAGTTTTTGTTATCTAGGGCTTCCAGGGCATGAGTCTGCTGACCAGGTAATTCTTCTCTGCTTGTCGACCAAGTGTTGTCATTGAAACCACACCCCAGAGCCCTGGCCATGCTTCCAATCCTATCAACAAGACATCCACTACTAGGAGTAAGACGGACCATCTTTTCATTAGGAGCTATTTGTATTTCCTTTTCTATGAGCAAGCTGTTTTCATCTTTCTATTAGATTTTGGTCATTTCTTTTGATTTGTGACATAACAATATCAAGTAAAACCACATCTTCCTGTGCCTCCCTTTTTAAAAGCAGGAGAAACTTTCCCAGAAAATATCCAGCGGCTTCCCCCTTTCTACTTATGACCAAAACTTGGCACAAAACCGAAATCCTCAATCAGGCAATCACCCTGGGTAGTCTCATCCTAATCAGGATTCACCCCTGAGCTATAGGAAGAGGGGGACAAACAAGCCTATTTGGGACCCCACCAATAAGTAAAAAGGGAAAATGGATGGGAGATGAGCACCCATGGGTGTCTGCCACAATTAGTTTGTTTTTAAAAATCTAAATTCACTGTAATATTAAGAAGGAAAATTATTGTAAACTGTTACCGAAAGGTATGATACAAAAGAAAGTGATCATTTTAGAATTTTTTGAAGTTTTTATAGATTTTAAGAAGGGAGTTTTGGGCCTCCCTGGTGGCACATTGGGTTAAGCAACACACTATGAAGCAAACCGCAGCCACTGCAGCACGAGTTTGATCCCTGCTCCCGGCCAGGGAGGGGACCCACATGGCTCAGCAGACCTCTCCTGCTGTGCCCGCTGCTCCCCTCAGCAGTGTACTTCTGTTGATCTGCCTGTTCTGCTCCCGCTCTCTCTGTGGTGAATCCTCTCACCTCCCTGGATTCTGGCCTGTACCCCAGTGCTTGTATGCATAAATAAATAAATCTTAAAAAAAAAAAAAGAAGGGAGTTTTTCCATATGCAAATAAGCCTGTTTCTTCTAAGTATGCATCCATTTATAATGTACAGACACAGAAAGGATCAAAACAGGAACTGGAGTGAGGAAAATAGTCCCAGGAAAAGGGTAATCACGCCTGAAACAGGAAGCGCTGATCAGCGCATTTGGTCGTACGTGATGACAAGGTAGAAAGCGGGTGCATCCCTTCATCAGCTCTGGTTATGTATGACCAAGGAGAAAGGGGCTCCTGACATTGTGAAAGAGCCAATTACCCTAATAAGAAACACTTTGTGTGAACACAATCCTTCTCCCCGACAGATGAATCCATTAGCTGTCCCCTTAACTATAATAAACATCAATAACATGTGCATACTCTCTTAATAATATTAACACAACAAGCAAATGTACCCTAATGACAGAAGAAAGGGTTTCATAACTTTGGTCAAGGGAAACTAAATGAAAGCATCATTTCAGGGAAGAAAGATTGGAGAAACTAAAAATGATGTGGAAGATATAAACATTATAAGACTTACTGGGGTAACAGAAGTTCTACAAAACAAATAGCTCCTTGGGATAAAGAACAAACCTCAGCGTACCAAGCATGAAGCAATCTGCTGAGAAGGCCAATTCCATAATCTCAAGGCAAATGCAATCAGACCATTTCTTTTTGAGAAGGGGAGAAAAAAAGGGTTGTCGAAATTTCAAAAACACCAAGAAAAAAATCAAAAGCAGTATTTTAGCAACCTTAAGAAGTATCTGATTCCTAAGAAAACAAGAACAAGTGAAAACCAATGAGGTGATGAATTAAGTCCACATTGTTAGTATTTTAAAATAAGACTTATGTATAACGACAATAAATCTTCTGTTTGTCTTTATTTTGTAATGTATTCAAAAGAATCATCATATTAAATTTGTTATGCAATTTAAATTGTTTAAGGCAATGTAATGAAGTTTGCAATTGGTGTTTAAATGTTAAAGATTTATTTTTCTAAATTTTGTTTACAGATACATGCTTAATAAATTGAACATTAAGAAAAGATAAATATTTGTCTTTCTCTCCATGGACAAAAATTCCTCAAAATTTAAAAGCTGGTTCAACAATGGCAAAAACTCTATCAACAATAAGCCAGAAAAGCAGCTGCAAGAATATGCACCAAACTATTAGCAATGATCATTTCTAGAGCGTGGGAGAAAGTGTGGAAAGAATGTTCTTTTTGGCATATTCTGAGATTTAAAAACATTTTACAGAAGCATGAGTTATTTATGTAATCTCAAAAATGTAATCTCGAACAAAACTCAAGGCTATGAATGCTATCATAAAAACATTAGCTATCATAATGTGTGGCTTTACAGGGAAGTCTCAAAACTGAAGTTCAAGTTTTCTTTATAAGAGAAATTCAGAAAAGTCAAAATGTAGTGGATTAAACTCATCGTCTGCAGAGATGGCACAACCCCAATCATCTTCTCATAGATTAAAAGTGTTGAAGAGGGCCTCCCTGGTGGCGCAGTGGGTTAAGCAACGCACTATGAAGCAAACCACAGTCACTGCAGCACGAGTTTGATCCCTGCTGCCAGCCAGGAAGGGGACCCACATGGCCCAGCAGACCTCTCCTGCTGTGCCCGCTGCTCCCCTCAGCAGTGTACTTCCGTTGATCTGCCTGTTCTGCTCCTTGCTCTCTGTGGTGAATCCTCTCACCCCCCCCCCCACACACCTCTGGCCTGTACCCCAGTGCTTGTATGCATAAATAAATAAATCTTTAAAAAAAAAATAAAAGTGTTGAAGAGTTGGGAAGACACCCCAAAGTCATTCACAGTAACTTATGAGTAGTTTCATTGAGCTTAGAGTATAATGCAATTATGTCCTGAAAGACAAAACCCAAGCTATTCCCCACCTTTTTTTGAACAGGAATATCTACAGTAGCTGTCCTATGCTGTTCCACCAGTGTATGTTGGGAGGAGGGAGACAAGTGACCTCTTTGGTTAAAAAAAAACTTCAGAAAAAGAAGAATCTCACTGGAAACACTGTCCTTAAGGAGATCAACTTGAGAAACTCATGCAGACTTGGACCTCAGTTAGATAATGTAATTCTAAACTTCAAGCTGATACTGTAATAAGATTACACTTTGGGGAACCTTGAGAGGGGGTGAATGTATTTTGTATATGGTAAGAATATGAAACACTGAGTGTCAGATGTACCATACATGGTAGCTAGTCCTCAGAACTGCCCTCAGTGATCCATGCCTCATGGTATTCATGGCCTTGTATATTCTCCCAAATTTTATCAGGGTTAGTCTGCGTAATCAATAGAATATGGCAGAAGTGATGGTATGTGACTCCAGAAGTCAGGAACTAAAAGTCATCCCCTCCCCTCCCTCTTCTCCCTTCCTCTCCCCTCCTCTCCCTCCCACCTTTCTGTCCAATTGCTTTTCTGGGGAAAATCAGCTGCCATGTCATAAAGACAATTGAGAAACTCTGTGGAGATGTCCACAAGACAAGGATGAAAAACTGAGCCCTCCTGCCACAAGTCAGTATGGAACTGAGGCTCCAAACCAACAGCCATGTGAGGAAGCCTTCTTGGAAGCATTTCCTCCAGATCCAATCATGCCTTCGGGTAACTACAGTCCCAGTCAACATCAAGATGAAAACTAATGAGAGAGCTGAGCTAGAACCACCTGACTCAGAATGATATGAGATTATAAATATTTCATATTCAGAGCCACTGATTTTTAAGATAATTGTAATGCAGCAATACATAACTCAAATGGTCTGCATATTTATTTTCTGATTCCCCAAACTCATTAGCTTGTGTATAATCAAAAATATTCATGGTGGGCCTCCCTGATAGTGCAGGGGTTAAAGCCTCAACACTATCAAGCTATCACCAGTCACTGTGGCCTAAGTTTGATCCTGGCCAGGGAGCTGACCCACATAGCACAGCAGGCCTTTCCTATCTTACCCACTGCTCCCCTCAGTAGTGTATTTCAATAGATCTGCCTGTTCTGCTCCCCACTCTGTCTCTGGTGAATACACACATAAACATACACCCCACACCTCCGGCCTATCCCCAAGCTCTTGTATTCATAAGTAAATAAGATAAATCTTTAAAAAAGTATTCATGGTGAACTGACAACTTACAAAATTATTCCTCACTCAAGTACTTCTCCCTTATTAATACCAGCTACCAACCTTGACATCTAGTTGACCTCCGAGTGAAATTTTAAGTCTTGGAAAAGATAAAGTTCACCAAGGGGCCTCCCTAGTAGCTCAGTGGGTTAGGCAACGCACTATGAAGCAAACCACAGCCACTGCAGCACGAGTTCGATCCCTGCTGCTGGCCAGGGGAGTGACCCACATGGCACAGCAGATCTCTCCTGCTGAGCCCTCTACTCCCCTCAGCAGTGTATTTCAGCCAATCTGCCTTTCTGCTCCCCACTCTGTCTCTGGTGAATCCTCTCACCCCCTGCACCTCTGGCCTGTACCCCAGTTCTTGTATGTATAAATAAAAATAAATCTTTTAAAAAAAACTTAAAAAAGATAAAGTTCACCAAGTCCATGGAAGTGCTATTAGAAAACTAATGATCAGCAAAGCAATTGACAGATAATGTTGATGCTACAAGAAGGACCCTCACCTGAGATAATTCAGGTGGCTTAATCAGCGGTGTAGGGCAGGCAGTCTATAGGTAACACACTGGCTTCAATCAAAGGGACAGGCTAGGACAAGGAACTAGGTGCACTGGTTTAATGGTGGTGGGAATTCCATGGGGACCATAATTGATGTCAAATATATATAAATAAAGGAAAAATAAAGGACAAGCTAGGGCAGCCAACAAAACTTTTCTGTGAAGGTGATGTCCACTGATCATTTCTGTGCCTTCCTCTGTTCCCACAAGGTTCCCAGTCACTAATAAGAGATGATCCTAACAGAGTAACAAGACCTATGACCTAACATTAACCTATGACCCTGGACATAGACCAGGGTCCACGTGGCTCCTCCAGCCCTCATTCATCAGACATTTCCCACAGGCATCACGACGCACAGGAGTCATCCCCAATCCCTTCATGCCCAGGGTTTGAAACTCAGAGATCTAAAAGTGAGGCTTAAATATAGTAAGCCCAGCTGAAATCCTTGAAGGAAGCACCAGCACCATAAAAGAAAGAGGCAGAGGGGCCTCCCTGGTGGCGCAGTGGGTTAAGCAACGCACTATGAAGCAAACCGCAGCCACAGCAGCAGGAGTTCGATCCCTGCTGCTGGCCAGGGAGGGGACCCACATGGTACAGCAGACCTCTCCTGCTGTGCCCGCTGTTCACCTCAGCAGTGTACTTCAGTTGATCTTCCTGTTCTGCTCCCTGCTCTCTGTGGTGAATCTTCTCACCCCCCCACACCTCTGGCCTGTACCCCAGCTCTTGTATGTATAAATAAACAAATCTTTAAAAAAAAAAAAAGAGGCAGAGAGAGAGTATCCATAACCTCAGGAAATAGAGCAAAACAAAGGTATCTGTTGATGTTGATGAGTTCAGGTTTTAGAGTTGATACTGATGTGGCTCCTGTCCCACATCTTAGGGCAAATCCTCAAATTCTTAGGGAGCAGAGACAAGTGGATTCCAGTAGAGGGTTCCTAAGAACAAGCTTTTAGTGAACAACTAGATTTAAAATTTTGGAAAATGCAGAGTCATATAAACACCACCAAAATCAAGATATACAAGAGTTTCGCCAGGTCTTGCATAGCCATCACTCTTCCTCCCCCTACTCTTGGTAGCCACTGACCTGTTCTCCTTTTGTATAGTTTTGTCTTTTCCAGAAGACAAAATATATACTATATAAGTGATACCATACAACTTTTGGATCTCACCACTTTCACTCAGCATAATACATTTGAGGTTCTCCCATGTTGTTTTCCATATCAGTTCTTTGCTCCTTTGTATTTCTGAGTGATCATCCGTGGTGTGCACGTACCACACACAGTTTGTTTATCCATTATCCAGTTGAATGATATGGAGTTGTTTCTATAGTTTCGGTGATTATAAATAAAGTTGCTATAAATATCTGCACACTGGTTGCTGTGAACATAGCATTCATTTCTTTTGGGTAAATACCTAGGAATTGGATTGCTGGCTTTGACTAACTATATGTTTGACTTTGTAAGAAACTGAAAACAGTTGTCCATAGTGCTGGTACCATTTTGCATTCCCACCATGATGGAAGTAAACAAAGATCACCAAAATGAGAGCAAACAGTTGCTGTTTATTCAGAACTTTCTATATTGCAAGGGAGGCAGCCGTCATCATTTGAGTTAGGCAAAGATTCAAAATCAGATGGAGTAGTTGGAAAACTTCACAATGGGAAAAAGGGAAGTCTTCAGGTGTTTCCTGATTGGATGTTATTGAGATGGGAAAACTATAAGTGGACTAACTAGAAGAGGAGGCATCTATGTAATTGGTTAGGGGACTTGTCTTTCTCTGGTTGGTTCTAAATTGGAAGCAGGGGTAAAAATTAGGGACCCTGGGGCCTCCCTGGTGGCACAGAGAGTTGAGCGCTGCACTGTGAAGCAGACACTGCACAGCAATGTGAGTTCGATCCCCGGCCAGGGAGGCGACCCACATGGCACAGCAGACCTCTCCTGTCTCGCCCGCTGCTCCCCTCAGCAGTGTATTTCGGTTGATCTGCCTGTGCTGTTCCCCACTCTGTCTGATGGATTCTCTCATCCCCTGCACCTCTGGCCTGTACCCCCGTGCTTGTATGCATAAATAAATAAATCTTTAAAAAATAAAATTTTTTTAAAATTTTAAAAAAATAAAAGAAGAGAAAGATTTTTTTTTTAAAAATTAGGGAAGCTAGTAGTTATTGACCAAGTCTCAACTGTTTGGGGCTGATTGATGCAGAAGTTGTGGTTTGACTTCCTGGAATGGTTACTGCAGAGGTGTGGTTTGTCTGATTTCTCCAGAGTTTGTGGGTCAGAGTTTTATTCTTTAATATGATTCTGATGATTGTCCTTTTGTAGAGCCAGTTTCTCACTAGCAATGGGTAGGGGTTCCAATTGCTCTGAATCTTTGCCATTACTTGACTTTATCTACTTGGGGGACTTAGGGATTGTTTCTGGGTCATTCGATAGGCTTATGGTGGTATACCCTCATGGTTTTAATTTCTGTTAATGATTAATTATATTGAGCATTTGCATCTTTTCATAAGTCTATTTGACATTTGCATATCTTTTTTGGTAAAGTATCTGTCCCCACCCTTTTTTTCTTCTCAATACTTCCCAAAGGATTCTAATTTAATTTTTTAATTAAATTTTTTCTTATATTGTTGTGGTCCCCATAGTTCTCCCACCACCATATTACCCATAAACCATCACCATATTCCTTTGCATTCATCCTTCCTGTTTCGTGGCCCCCATACCACTTCCCCCTTTGCTGTGTGCCTCAGTTCTATGGTCAACTTACTAAATTTGACTTTCTCTTGACCTTTTGTTTGATTTCTCTGTATAAGTGAGACCATCTGGTATTTATCTTTTTCCTTCTGACTAATTTCAGCTAGCATAATCCTTTCCAGCTCCATCCATGTTGCTGCAAATGGCATGAGTTTGTCTTTTTTGATCACAGAGTAATATCCCATTGTATAAATATAATACAACTTTTTGATCCATTCATCTCTTTTGGGGTATTTAAGCTGTGTCCATATCTTGACTATAGTAAACAGAACTTATCTGCCTATTTTTTATTGAATTGTTTGTTACCTCATTGTTCAGTTTTGAGAGCTATATATATATTCTAGATATAAGTCCTTTTTTAAGTGATTTGCAAATATTTTTTCCCAACAAGCAAGGGCTCAAAAGTGAGGCTGCCTCTTCATCTCTTAATAGTGTCGTTAGCAAAGCAGAAGTTTTTAATTATGCTGAAGTACATTTGATTTTTTTAATAGATTATATATGCCTGTGCCTAATAAAATATCATGAAGATTATCTCCTATATTTTCTACTCACAGTTTCATTATTTCACATTTTATATTTAGCCCATCTGGTCAGGAAGGCAGGTTTTCTCTGTTTTATATCAATGTCCCCGTTGCTGTATGCTCTGTGCCTTGGAACACCCTTGAGTCAGAACCAAGAGAGAAAATAAAAAAGGGTAAGTCAGCCCACACTTTTGAGCTTACAGGAGCCTCTTTTCTTAGTTTTTTGATCAGAAAGACAGAGTTTCTGTCAGAGCTTGCTGCTGTGCAACCCCACACTGAGTTCACGCTTAGGTCAGTCAGGAGATAAAAAATAATTGAACAGGGAAACTCATCCCAGTTACATGCCATTCTTCAAGTTTTGGCTACCCTCCCAATTGACATGGCATTATTAACTTTACAGATTCCTTAGGCGATTTGTTGCATTTTGTAGAGTTTTCAGTTGTAATCTGGAGAAAACAAACTGTATTGTGCTTACCAGAGGTCACTGCTGAATTTTAATAACACATCTGTACAATGGCTGAATGGTGAAAACATCACGCTAAGTAACAGAAGCCAGACAAAGAAGACCACATGTTGTATGATTCCAGTTACACAAAATGTCCAAAATAGGCAAATCCCACAGCCTATAAAGCCCACCATGCTCTTGGGGTCCAGTGTGGAAGAGCTACAAAGAGCAGCCTCCTTGGTCATGTACATTGCCTGTTTCTGGGTTCTTCTAAGGACCTTGGAGACAGTCCTTTCCAGGGAGGCCTTCATGTTTAACCTCCTGCTGCCCCCTGTGTTAAACTCCAGGCAGGTGTGCAGGGTGTGTATGGGAAGCCCCAGGGCACAAGGACCAGGGTCCCTGTCAGCCAAGTCATCTTGTCCATTGGCACCAAGCTGCAGAGCAAGGAGCATTGATCAAGGTTCTACACAGGCCACATTCATGTTCTTTGGTGGCCAGAAAATCTGTATCTCCAAGAAGTGGGACTTTACCAAGTTTAATGAGGGTGAGTCTAAAGACAGTGGCTGAAAAGCAGCTCACTGCAGAGGCTGTGGGGTCAAGTACATCCAGAATCGCAGCTCCCTGGATGAATAGAGGGTCCTGGCTCCTGAGAACAAAAGAACTGTCCCCTCATTAGTCATGCAAATAAAAAGCACACTCACATCCAGAAAAAGAAAAGAAAAAAGGACCTCCCTGGTGGTGCAAGGGATTAAGCACACACTATGAAGCATCCACAGCCACTGCAGCATGAGTTCGATCCCTGGCCAACAGCAGACCCCACCTGTTTAACCTGCTGCTCCCCTCAGCAGTGTGTTTCAGTAGATCTGCCTATTCTGCTTCCCACTCTCTCTCTGGTGAACGCTCTCACCACCTCCAACTCTGGCCTGTACCCCAGTTCTTGTATGCATAAATAAATCTTTAAAAAAAGAAGAAAAAATAGGGAGGCAAATGCATGGAAATAAAATAGATTGATTGTTTCCAGGGTCTGGGGAGAAGGAAGACTAGGGAATGACAGAGGAAACCCCATTTATTTTATCTCTTGATAGTGGTGAATATTGCATAACTGTGAATATACTAAAAACCACTGAATTGTAATCTTTATAAGGATGGATTTTATGGGTGTGAGCCATAACTTAATAAAATTGTTATCTTTAAAAATAACTTTAAGGGGCCTCCCTGGTGGCGCAGTGGGTTAAGCAACGCACTATGAAGCAAACTGCAGCCACTGCAGCCACTGCAGCATGAGTTCGATCCCTGCTGCCGGCCAGGGAGGGGACCCACATGGCGCAGCAGACCTCTCCTGCTGTGCCCGCTGCTCCCCTCAGCAGTGTACTTCTGTTGATCTGCCTGTTCTGCTCCCTGCTCTCTATGGTGAATCCTCTCACCCCCCACCCCACACCTCTGGCTTGTACCCCAAGTGCTTGTATGCATAAATAAATAAATCTTTAAAAAAATAACTTTAAATTTAAGATTTTTATTACGTGTTTTCACAAAATACTGCATTCTAACTGAAATGTTGAGAACTCTAAGTTACACTGTTGGCCCCAACATGACTATACATGCTCATCTCAAGAGCAAGTTCAACATGGGGATTACAATTGATGGCAAGTATATGTAAATTAAAAAAAAAAATTATATTAATAAAAAAAAAGAGAGCAAGTTCAACAGCGCAGAATCATCCCCCGCACTTTGAGTGCAGTTTCTCTCTAGCCCAAGTCTGAAGGAGTACTCATCTTGAAGCTGTGCGAACATCAAAGGAAATTTTTTTAATTTAATCTCAATCTTGGAAGTACACTTTGATTCCAAAAAAAAAGCAAACACAGGAGAATCAGCTTAGATCCTAATATCTGCTATACAGTTTTTCTTTCCTGAATTCTTTTTTTTTTAATTTTTGAAAAATTTTTAAAAGATTTGTTTTTATTTATTTATACGTAGAACTGTGGTGTAGGCCACAGTTGCAGGATGTGAGAGGATTCACCAGAGACAGAGTGGGGAGCAGAACAGACAGATCCACTGAAATACACTGCTGAGAGGAGTAGCGGGCAAGGCAGGAGAGGTCTGCTGTGCCATGTGGGTCCCCTCCCTGGCCGGCGGAGGTATAAACCTAAACCTTTAAACCATAAGTGTTGTAAGTCTATATTACCACAACAAATGTGATAATAAATTCTTCCTTTAAGACTGACCATAGAGGGGCCTCCCTGGTGGCGCAGCGGGTTAAGCAACTCAATATGAAGAAAACTGCAGTCACTGCAGCAAGAGTTCGATCCCTGCCACCGGCCAGGGAGGAGACCCAAATGGCGCAGCAGACCTCTCCTGCCTCTCCTGCTGCTGCCCTCCGCAGTGTGTTTTGGTCAGTCTGCCTGTTCTGCTCCCCACTCTGTCTGGTGAATCCTCTCACCTCCTGAGACTCTGGCCTGTACCCCAGCTGTTGAACAGGCAGACTGAAATACACTGCTGAGGGGAGCAGCGGGCAAGGCAGGAGAGGTCTGCTGTGCCATGTGGGTCCCCTCCCTGGCTGGCGGCAGGGATCGAACTCGTGCTGCAGTGACTGCAGTTTGCTTCATAGTGAGTTGCTTAACCCGCTGTGCCACCAGGGAGGCTCAAGGATGACTGCTTTGATTAAAACTTCACCTTGGGCATCATGACAGGTTGTAGCTTCCAAACAGGTCCCATTGCACACAATCTTCTTATGCTCACACATTGACTTTCCCGTGTATCTGTTACAGGACAGGGAGAGGAGCACCCAGAACCCCCAAAGCCTGCCCTCTCTGAATGGGTTCTGCCATCCGCCGCATTAAGACAAACACAGAAAACCTTTAATGGAAAGGAACTTTAATACAACTAGGGTACAATAAAGAAAGAACAAAGAATATAGTTACTAAGTGAAGCATCCAAAGTTACCCATCTTCTTGAGGGTAAAAGTCCAGCCAAATAGGATTGGTCCAAAGCAAGGTCCAAAAACCTGCCACACGTCCAAAGGACCTTTCCGTAGAGACCCATAGAAAAGGGTCAGAAAGAGTCAGACAAATCTGGGAGGAAAAGAGCCAAATCAAAATCAAGATGACAGCTGCCATTGCTAACCTCCCCAGGGGTCTCTCACCCGCATCTGTTCCAACCAGTCCAGGACCAAAAAGCAAGCGCAGTTTCTTTACATGTCCCTCTGCTCCACGTGCCTGCTCCAGGTCTCCTTGCTGCTCTCCATCTTCCTTCCTTCCTTCTCTCTTTGCAGAAATCTTTTCCTGTTCAGCTCCACCCACTTAGGGCGGAACCAGGATTTTGGAACTTCCCCTTTTCCTGGGACCACTCTGTTACAGCTCGATGCACTTTATGTTCAGTTTCCCTGCTCTTGAGTGACTGCCTCGGCCAACAGAGTACAACAAATGATGTTCTGTGATTTCCAAGGCTAACTCCTAAAAAATTCACGCGCTCCCTTTCACCTTGTATTGGAACCCACCAAACATGCCGCGAGGAGGCTCAAGCCGCGAGGCAAGTCTATGTTTAGTGAAGGGCATGGCAGCCTCCATCTGGAGTCAGCCACTGCTCTTTTTAGGCTTAAGTCCTTGTTTCTCCAGGAACTGGGCCTAAGGCACGACCCCACACCAGGCCACCACCACCTGACCTCGGACCATGGCAGTCAGCCAATCACCCATGGCAACATGGCTGCCAGCTGATCACCATGACAACAGACCTACCACGCCTAATATGGAAAATCGCGTGGGGTAGCCAATCTGACAGCAACTTGTGCTACACCTGAGCCCTTGGTTGCGACCAGTATAAAGTCTCACCTTCCCCCATGCTCAGGGCCCTGCCCACCACTCTGGTGCCTCTGGTGTGCGGTTGGGCCCGAGCTCGAGCTTGTAATAAAATTTCCTCTTGTTCTTACAGTGGTGTGACTGGCTTTCTAGGGTACTGCACCCCATTCCGGCATAACATTTAGGATTTTCCACTGGCAACTGGCCCCAACTATCAGATATATGGGTAAGGAAGTCTTCAAGAGGAGTCCAGTTACAGTCACCACCTGACTATACTCACATGAGAAATTTCCACTGAGAACCCCTAGCCCAGGTAACCTGCAGAATTGTCTCTTTTATCCTCGTCTCTATTAGTAGATGTAAAAATAAAATTATCACCTTACATATGTTTATAAAAATAACAATCTTGGTACCCGGAGTGGGGTGCTACTGAAACAAAAACCTGAGGTCCTTCAAGGGAGTTGGTGGTGAGGGCTTAAAGGAAAATGTTATCGGAAAGCAGGGGAAAATAATCATATATGCTAGGGAAGTTTTGTCATGTGTATAATATTATACAGTACTGGAAAACTGTTCTCTGCAATAACATGAAAAATGGGAAATGTACCTAATAAACTCAAGGTGTAAAGTACCGAGTTTCCGTGGGCACCCCAAAAGAACAAAGAGCGGACACAGGGCTTCAATGGTCAGGTAGAGCTTTAGTTACGCCAGCATGCTGGGGCCGACCGTTCAACCGTGACACGCAGGTCTGGCTGAGACAATCGACCCCAAGAGGAAGTAGAAGTGAACTTTTATAGCCAATTTAGCCAATAGGCTGAGAGATCAAAGCCCGCACAATGAGCACAGCAAATAGTTTTAAAGAGAGACAAGCTTCAAATTTAAACTTACAGGAGATCCATTTTGGGTGGGCTCAGGCTTCTGCCCCGTACCTGGGTGCACATTCTAAGATAACATTGTTTCATCTGCCCTGCCCTTAACTGTCCAGGAGAGCCTAAGGTATGGGACCAGTTGACCTACTAGATAAGGCCTGTAGGTCGTTTTTCAAGTTTCAGTCAGCTAAGTTTAGACATAAACTCTGACTCTAACAAAGGATCTAAGGAAATTTCTAGGCAAAACATTGACTATATTATATGACTTCTCACTGCCTGTGATAACATTCAAGAGGAGAGAGGTAAGTTAAAGACTAAGTGTTATTATTAATGATCCAGGACTTGCTGAGTTTAAAAGCAAAGCTCTTTTTTATTTGTAGTCACTGTAGATAACTAATATAATCAGTATTAAGAAATGGCTTCTGGGCAGACATCAAATTCAGAATGTTTTCAGGAACAAATAACCTATAATTAAGCCAAAGGTCCAACTGCAAAATCTTTTGTTAAAACCTCAGCAAGATTTAAGATGGTGCTTCAAACAGACAAAGGTCTTTTAAGGATCTTAAGATCAATTGTTTAAACAATAGGGCTTTTAAGATTCTTAAGGGTACGTAGTCCAAGCTAGAGGAGGTTGATCACAAAGAGATTTGTTTATGGATTTTGTCTAATAAATTGGGTTATAATTGACACAACACCCCCAAGGTGTTTTGTTTGTTTTATATAAGCTTGTCCTGAAGGGAAGAGAAACAACACAAACTGCAAAGAGAACTTTGGACTTGCAAACTTCTATAGAAAGAATCAGGCAAAGAAAATTGCTCACTGACCGATGCTGGCCACTGATTAGGGAAAAGAAGGCTCAGTTAGAGCAGGAAACTAAGATCCTACTGTGTGAAATCAAGAGCTAATCACATAGTAGGTCTGAGTAACCATACCCAATAAGCCTCATTCCCACTTAGATGAGACCATGGAGCTGATGCTATATCAGGATTCGAATTGAAAGTGAATTCAAATTGACTTGTGGGCAGAGGACAGATTGACAGATTGTATTTCCACAATACACTCTATAGTCCATATGTTCTTTTGTGATACCAACGTTGATACCTCATTGAATGTAGGGCCTAGTTCCCTCTTCTTGTGTGCCTAAGTAGGCTTTTGGTACTGCTTCAACCAACAGACTACAATAGCAGTGATGCTATTGTAACAGGGTGGTTTCTAGTAAAAGGGGAAGTTTTAGGGTCTTGGTTTTGCTTTAAGTAGGGTGGAGTTGAGCAGGGATAAGAAGATGCTGGAGAGAGGTGAGAGGAGAAGACAGAAGGAAAGGAAGAAGAAAGAAGATAAAGAACAGCAAGGAAATGTAAAAGAAGCATGTAGAGCAGAAAAAACATGTAAAGAAACTACACTTGCTTTTTAATCTTAGACTAGTTAAAACAGATGTGAGTAAAAGACCCATTGAGAAATGTACAATAGCAGCTTTCATCTTGATTTTAATTTTACTCTTTTCCTCCCAAATTTGCCTTGTTACAGGGCAGGGAGAGGAGTACTTTAGAATTCCTAAGCTTGCCCTTTTTGAATGGGTTTTGTTATTTGCCGCATTAAGATAAACATACAAAACTTTTAATGGAAAGGAACTTTAATACAACTAGGGTACAATAAAGAAAGAACAAAGAATATAGTTACTAAGTGAAGCATCCAAAGTTACCCATCTCCTTGAGGGTAAAAGTTTAGCCAAATAGGATTGGCCCAAAGCAAGGCCCAAAAACCTGGCACACATTTAAAGGATCTTTTAGTAGAGACCCATAGAAAAGGGTCAGAAAGAGTCAGACAAATTTGGGAGGAAAAGAGCAAAATTAAAATTAAGATGAAAATTGCCATTGCTAACCTCCCTACGGGTTTCTTACCCACATTTGTTTTAACCAGTCCAAGACCAAAAAGCAAGTGCAGTTTCTTTATATGTTCCTCTGCTCCACACCTCATTCAGGTCTCCTTGCTGTTCTTCATCTTTCTTTCTTCTCCTTCTCTTCTCTCCAGAAATCTCCTTCTCCTCAGCTCCACCCACTTAGGGCGGAACCAGGATTTTGGAACTTCCCCTTTTCCTGGGACCACCCTGTTACAGCCTGACTCTTTCTGACCCTGTTCTATGCATCGCCACTGAAAAGTCCTTTAGACTTGTAGCAAGCTTTTGAAACTTGCTTTAAGCCAATCCTATGTAACTAGTCTTTTACACTCAAAAAATAACTTTAAATGCTTAACTTAGTAACTATATTATTTGTCTTTTCTGTATTGTTCCCTAATTGTATTAAAGTTCCTTTCCATTAAAAGCTTTATACGTTTGTCTTAATGCAACGAATTAACAAAACCCATTTAGAAAGAGCAAGTTTAAAAGTTCTAGAGTGCCCCTCTCCCTGCCCTGTAACACTATGTGACTTCCAAGGCTAAGTTAACTGTCATTCTCTTCCTTGCACCTTATTACCTCAAGATACTTGCTCTTGGAATCTAGCTGCCATCCAGTAAAGAACCCAGAAGAACCAAGTGGAGCAATCCCATGTAGCTGGTCTGGCCAACAGCCTTACCTTGAGATTCCCAACCAACAGCCAACATCAACTACTAGACACAGTGAAGAAAGAAGCCTTTGAGATAAATGACTCAGTCTCACTCAGCCACTATCTGACTACAAGTCCATGAGATTCCCCAAACGATCTAGCAGCTAAGCCCCATCAACCACCAGAACTGAAAACAATAACAATAAAATTGTTTTTAATGTTTTAAGTCTAAGTTTTGGAATGATTTATTATATAATTGGAACAAACACGCAAAAGCCCAGGAAAGGGGGAAATTCCAGAATCCCGGTTCCACCCTAAGTGGGTGGAGCTGAGCAGGGAAAGAAGATTCTTCCAGGCTATATAAAGACCAAAAAAAGGAGTAAACAGATTAATTAATAAATATAGTATTAATTATAGCACAGCTGTTGACATTGTCCCTCTCTTACTTTTCAGTTGGAAAATGCATTTATTACAAAAATAAACAGACAACGAGAAATCAGAGACATTCTGTGGGGGTGGGGAGGGAGAGGGATTCGAAAGAGGTAGGGAAGATTACATAGGACTATGGCGATGGCTCATGGGCGAATTGGTATTGGAAATTCTATGGGGACTACACCGAAGAAATGGAAGCAAGTATTGTTATTAAATGAATACAGATGTAAAATATATATAAATTTAAAAAAAGAAATGCATTTATTCTTTAAAATTCAAGATATTTGTAGTTCACAATCAAAAGAAATAGAATTAGGGGGCCTCCCTGGTGGTGCAGTGGGTTAAGCAAGTGTGAAGCAAACCGCAGCCACTGCAGCACGAGTTCAGTCCCTGCCGCTGGCTGGAGAGGTGACCCACATGGCACAGCAGACCTCTCCTGCCTCACCCACTGCTTTCCTCAGCAGTGTATTTCAGCCAATCTGCCTGTTCTGTTCCCCACTCTGTCTCTAGGGAATCCTGTCTCTCTCTCACACACACACACACACCTCTGACCTGTACCCTGGTGCTTACATGCATAAATAAATAAATCTTAAAAAAAGAAAAAAGGGCCTCCCTGTTGGTGCAGCGGGTTAAGCACTGCACTGTGAAGCATCCGAGGCACAGCAGCGCAAGTTCTATCCCTGGCCAGGGAGGGGACCCACATGGCGCAGCAGACCTCTCCTGCCTCGCCTGCTGCTCCCCTCAGCAGTGTGTTTCAGTCAGTCTGCCTGTTCTGGGTCCCACTCTGTCTCTGGTGAATCTGCTCACTCCCAGTCCGTCCCCCGCCCCACCTCTGACCTGTACCCCAGTTGTTGTGTGCATAAATAAATCTTTTTTTTTTTTAAAAAAAGAGCAACTGTAGGTGAATTGGGAAAATCGACAAATATTATTTATTGTCGCAGTATGCATCTCCTTGAAGCATCACAGCACAGTGAAGCGCCCATTCCCCACCCCCACGCCCCTTTTAAGGCAGCCGCCTTAGAAGGCTACTCCCTACAGGGCTTCAGCCAGACTTCCTAAGGAGCGGCTGCCGGGAAGGATGAGGCAATGTGGGTTTAGAAAGGGAGGTGGACCAAAGAAGTAGGGAGAGGAGTGTGGGGGAGTGGCCTGTGGGGAGGCTGCTCGGATCCCTGGTTCTGCCAGCACTAGCATTTTGGCAGAGACCAAGGCAGCTATTATCTTGACCGCCTGGTGGATTATATAGTACATTTTTAATTTTTGGACTCTCCATCCAGAGGTGCCTTAGACTCAGGGGAAGTTTTCAGGGCTCTGCCACTTTGCTGTGGGCCCAGCCTGTTTGGCTGAGTATTTGCCACTGTGGGATGAGTGATTTCGGAGTTTGATTGGGAGTCAGTTGTTTGAAAACCTCTCTCTCTCTCTCTCTGCCGGGCCCCATCTCTCCTCCCTTTCCCCTCGTCTCCAGTCCCTCTCCCTCTTTTTCTCTTTCTCTCCCTCTTTCCCTCCCCTCCACATCAAGGAAAGACCTTTGAGCACAATAAGAGTCTATTTTCTTTGCTGTTCAGTATGCATATGACCGAACCCTCACAACAGTTTACACTCAGTGTTGCATGATTTCTTTATGACCTACAAAAGTTGATCAATAAAATGTTATTTAACACAAAGGAAGAATTACCAAACAGGACAGATTTATTTTGTTTTTCTTTCTTTTTTTTTTAAAGACTTATTTATTTATGCATACAAGCGCTGGGGTACAGGCCAGACTTGTGGGGGTGGTGAGAGAATACACCAGACAGAGCAGGGAGCAGAACAGGCAGACTGACAGAAACACACTGCTGAGGGGAGCAGCGGCGAGGAAGGAGAGGGCTGCTACGCCATGTGGGTCTCCTCCTTGGCCGGAGGCAGGGATCGAACTTGTGCTGCAGTGGCTGTGTCTTGCTTAACCCACTGTGCCACCAGGGCGGACCCTAATTTGTTTTTCAGTGTAATGTTTAAATATCTACATTTCAGTACATTATATTCTTTTCTATCTGCCTCTAAGTAATGAGTAACATGTGTGAGTGATCTGTTATATTAGTGTATCATCCGAACTATTGGAAGCAAGAATTATTTGTAATATTGGCTCAAACTGTGGAAGTTTTCAGAATGAAGTTATTGGGATTTTGGTCATTTGGAAGTAATGATATAAGCCTAAACTTGACTATACTTACTTTTAAAAAACAAAGTTTCTGAAAGACTTACATCAGTGGTTTGGAAAGGGAGATATAGGGTTTTTTTAAATTCTTTTGAAACATCAAAAAAGAGTTGTCTGCTGGAAATTTTTCTAGTGAAATACCAATGGACATGTTGTCCCTTGAAAAATCAGCCAATCCAAGGGCTTCCCTGGTGGCACAGTGGGTTAAGCAATGCACTATGAAGCAAACCGCAGCCACTGCAGCACGAGTTCAACCCCTGCTGCCAGCCAGGGAGGGGACCCACATGGTGAGGCAGACCTCTCCTGCCTCACCCGCTGCATATCTCGGCAGTGTGTTTCCGTCTGTCTGTTCTGCTCCCCACTCTGTCTGGTGATTCCTCTCACCTCCCGCGACTCTGGCTTGTACCCCAGCTCTTGTATGCATAAATAAATAAATCTTAAAAAAAAAAAAAAAGAAAAATGAGCCAATCCTGCAAACGATTTACTAAGAATTAGATGTTTCAGTTCAGCTCAGTTCAGTTCACTTTGGACTTAGAATAGGGTGTACATTTAAAAGTGAAGGATTAAGAAGGTTGTACCACCCAATCCATCTATGATGTCCGAGTATATGACTGTGGACTTTTGGAAACCCCAGATTCAATATAAGCCCAGAGCCATTCTAAAGGACAAGATAAAGAAAAGCAAAACACTTGTAAAAGAGGAGCTTGAAAACTAAGAGTATTTGTTTTGTTTTTTTTTTTAGAAGTTAATGCTCTTGTTATCTTTTTTAAAGATGTATTTCTTTATTCACACAAGAACTGGGGTACATGCCAGAAGTGTGGGGGATGGGGGCAGTGAGAGGCTCCACCAGAGACAGAGTGGGGAACAGAACAGGCAGATATACTGAAACACACTGCTGAGGGGAGCAGTGGCAAGGCAGGAGAGGTCTGCCTGCGCTGCCATGTGGGTCACCTTCCCGCCAGGCGCAGGGATCGAACTCGTGCTGCAGTGGCTGCGGTTTGCTTCATATTGCGTTGCTTAACCCACTGCGCCACCAGGGAAGGCCAGATTGAGAGTGTTTGGGTGAAACATTCCTCAGGGTTACAAACATCATGACCTGAAATATCTGTGGGGAGTAAAATGGGGTGAAGCTTTTTGTGACATTCACAAGTTTTGGGATGTTCCTATTCAGGGACTGGAAGGAAAGGGTATATCTGCTTCACTGTCTGGGAAATCTCGCATACTGATTGAAGATGATGCCTTTGGTTTTGATGTACGGAAGATGCACCCCATTCCATAAGGACTTAGACCTCTATTAAATAATGATTATATAGAAAGGAGCCCCCTAACCTGGAGGGCAGCTAACCCACCCTGACTTGTGGAGAAAGTTCCAGTGGTCTGCCACAGAGCTCTCATCTTTAATCTGCCCTTATTCTTGTGAATAGCATCACACTTCAATAGATAGGAATGTTTTTATCTTGTTTTTAAATATTTTTTATTGAACTGTCATTATTTTTCATCCTGTTCTTTTTTTCACAATGAAGAATTTCTCCCCTAACTACCCATAATTAGTCACCAAATTACCCATAATCCTCCATCATGGTCCATTGTGCTCACCTCCCCCATTTTTCTCCCCTCCCCCTCTTCCTTCCCCTCTCCTCCCAGATATGGAAACAGCCTAATGCCCAAGGACATTTAGGTGGATCAAGAAAGTGTGGTTTATATACACAATGAAATACTACAAAATGATCAAAAAAGATAAATTCATGCCATTTGCTTCCTTTGCAAGAAATGGAACTGGAAGGGATTATCCTGAGGAAAGTTATCCTGGTGCTTCTAACAACCCTGTATCCCACGTCCCAGTTAGTTCCAGGGTTACTTCTCACAAGACTCAGACTGAGCTGGAGATCTCAGCATGATCCTTCTAATGCATGCTTCAGGAGAAGGGAGGGAACTGGAGAGCCATGGTGCAGAGAAGAATGTGGCTCAAGGAGGGGGCAAGGAGTAGGGTTGTGTGCAGGTCCTGAAAGTCCGCCTCAGTCAGAGCACACAATATAAAAAATAAATGCATTTTAGCATTTGATATTTTTTATTCACAAAATGACACATCCACCCAGACTTTTCTGAGAAAGCTGGCCTTATAACCAAGATGAGAGTACTACTTCTCAGTCCAAATAGATATTACAGATACTTCTGATAAAGGATAGTCAACATATGTTTTCTATACTCCCCCCACCCTCCCACCCTAAGCCTCACTATAACGACAGTAAAGGAATTTTCAAATGCATATATAAACCCACAAGAATGAAGACAGCATGAGAGGTGATGACCACAGATGAGAGAGACCAACAGATTTTGTCATCTGGAAGTAGTCAGGACACTGGAAAAGGATGAAACACTGGGTGCATGGAAGAGGGCAGTCTTGGGGTCATAGAACCCCAAGAAGCAAGCAAATCCTACACAGACTCCTGAAAAGTCTCAGAACTTGAGGGCACCAGGGACCTCTGAAGGTATGGGTACAGAATGAAACAGGAAACTAGAGAATTAGTTGAAAATCCTTAAAGATAGCAAATATCAGACTCTGCGCAGCCATAGGGGGAAAGCATAAAGTAACTTCCTGAGAAAATCAGACATGCCTGAGACCTAAGGTGAAATTTTAGCTGATGGCAAAAGGGGTTACACACCTCACTACTTAGCATGCGCAACCACTGCAGCGAGAGTTTGATCCCAGGGCCAGGCAGGGAGGGGGGGCAGCAGACCTCTCCTGCCTCGCCCACTGCTGCCCTTAGCAGTGCATTTCAGGAGACCTCCCTGTTCTGCTCCCCACTCTGTCTCTGGTGAGTTCTCTCAACCCCCGCACCTCTGGCCTGTACCCCAGTTCTTGTATGCATCAATAAATAAATCTTTAAAAAAAAAAACCATACTGGACAGGGAGTTCCCAGCCCCTCACCCACCCAAACATCCTGAATATCAGCAATAGGACGGAGATAGCAAGTGATAAGCGTGTTTGGGAAACTGAGCATGACCTAGTAAAAAGATTACAGAAACTGACATCTGGAGTCCTCCCACAAAATTATCAGTGTCCTGCTTGATCACACTTGGCAAAGCCGGCCAGTGGGAAGCCCCACTGATGCAGGGTCCAGCGAGCATCTCATAGGGTCTTTCACTTGAAGTATGAAAGATAAGCATCACTGGCTGTTTGAGGAAAGCTTGTAGTGTGAAATACAGAGACCAAACAGAAAGGGAACTAGGAGAAAAGAGAGATAAGAAGCAGCTGAAGAAAACATTTTTTTAAATTATCGGCATCAAAAGAGATAATGATTGCACCACCAAACAAAAACAGGAACCTGTCATTTTTAAAGGAACTTTTAAAGAATAAGGAAGAGCTCTTGAAAATAAAAATACAATATTAGAAATTAAAAGTTCAAAAGATTGGGGTCCTCCCTGGTGGTGCAAGGGGTTAAAGCACAGCACTATGAAGCTATCTGCAGCTACTGCAGCAGGAGTTGAATCCCAGCCAGGGAGCTGACCCACATGGCGCAGCAGATCTCTCCTGCCTCACCCGCTGCTCCCCTCAGCAGTTTATTTCGGTGGATCTGCCTTTCTGCTCCCCACTCTGTCTCTGGTGAATCCTCTTAACCCCGCACCTCTAACCTGTACCCCAGTTCTTGTATGCATAAAGAAATAAATCTTTAAAAAACATTTCAAAAGACTGGAGGGAAAGTTAATGACATCTTCCAAAAAAGACAAAGAGTGTAAGATTTTCTGCATGAAAGAAGGTAAAAAAAAAAAAAACTTACAAAATAAATAAGAATATTTTCTAGAACTGATAGTATTAGTTATAGATTAATATGATCTACCAAATGCCAATAAAATAAACAGAGAGATCTAAACTAAGACATTACCTCTATGAAATTTCAGAATTCTAGAAACAAAGAAAAACATTCCTAAAGGCTTACAAGATAATTCCACTAATAGGTCACATACAAAATGAGTTCAAATGGCATCAAACTTATAGTGACAACACTAAAAACTGAAAAAGGTAGGAAATGTCTGTAAGATTTTGAGGGAAAATTTCTGATCCCTATACCTGGTCAAATTGTCAATCAAATGTCAGGATAAAGTTATCTCAGACATACAAGAAATAAACATTTATGTCCCACTGTTACAGAAGGTATCTCATTGAAAGAGAGAAAAGCACCACAGGACAGTGAATGGGTACCATTTTCCTCACGTTCAAATGCAGCCACTTGGATTGCAATCCCCAGAACACCATGAACTGGACTTCAGAATGGAGGGCAGCAGCAAAGGATCAAGGTAGGTATATCAATTAAGGTGGAATGAAAGAGGAGGTGAGGCACTTGGGAAAAGGATATGTGAAGGAGAGACACTTGCAATGGCAACCGTTATTTTAAGCTTGTGGTGGATTATATGGTACACCTTGAATTTCGGGTCTTTCCTTCTGCCCTGGTTCTCTGGCACCTGCCTAACTCCTTTCTTGTGGCTCCCCACCAGAAGGTGTCTTAGACTGTTACAGGGTAACTTTAATATAAAATGGGTTCCCCACACTGGGTTTTTTACCCGCGCGCTTAGAAGACTTAAAAATTTTAATTTTAGGTACACGTGGCAAAAGTTATTAGCACATTTTATTTTATGAAAGAAAGGGGAATAAAATAGTAATAATACTAAAGGAAAAAGAAAAGGATATAAATTTACAAATACTTTACTAGATTTAAGCAATGGCGCGTTGAGAGCTAGCTTCGAGTCGAATGAGATCGCTCTGAAGGCAGAGGTTTGGCTTTTTAGTCAGAGAGAGTGTGTTTAAAGCTCACCTTCGTTTTATAGCCAGCCTGGCTGCTTAACTCCACCCTTAGGTTTCAGTAATCCACTCTTCGATAATTATCTTATCGGATTTGTGGTTCTGGAACACTGATGGTCTGGAGTGGGGGTTGGAGTTTACACACCCATAATTCATTTAGGACCACTTTTCCCCCTAGCAAGACCTGTGACAGGCCGCCAGCCTCGCCACCCGGGCCGGGCTGCACACGCCCGCCGCCTGCTGCCGCCACCGCCTCGGAAGCCGGCAGCGGTCCTCGCGGGCCCCGGCGGCGCCCTTGGGGGGGGCTGCGTGGGGTGCGCGGGGGGCGGCCGGCCCTCACCCCAATAAAGTCTGCTCTGACGAGAAAAAAAAAAGACCTGTGACAAATTTTGTAGCTTCAGCTGTCTCATTTTGGGCCAAGTCTGTTAGGCCGGGCATTTGTGCAAAAGGGAATGGGTAATTTTCAGACTTTGATTAGAAATCTCTCTTGCTCACTCTCTTTTCCTCTCTCTGTGTTGTAACTAAAGCAATTATATAACTTATTCAGCCTGACGCATAAAGTCAAAGGTCTTTCTGGGTGTCAGCATCAATGTTTTGCAGAAACTGAAGTGATGTAAGCAATAAAACTAAATTGAAAAAATAACTTGTTGGCTGCATTCCAGTCACTGAGGGTTCTATCCTGGCCAACTCTGAGACTAGATGAGAGGAGAGAGAGGCATGTGAGGGCCTGATAATCTCAATCCTGCCACAACTTGGACCTTATCTTCATTTGACATGTACCTACGACATGCTCGTTTAACAGGAATCTTTTTAGTTAAAGGGAATGAATCTCTTTTTATTTTTTTTTTAAAGATTTATTTATTTATGCATACAAGCACTTGGGGTACAAGCCAGAGGTGTGTGTGTGGGGGGGGTGAGAGGATTCACCACAGAGAGTGGGGAGCAGAACAGGCAGATCAACAGAAGTACACTGCTGAGGGGAGCAGCGGGCACAGCAGGAGAGGTCTGCCGTGCCACGTGGGTCCCCTCCCTGGCCGGCAGCAGGGATTGAACTCATGCTGCAGTGGCTGTGGTTTGCTTCACAGTGCATTGCTTAACCCACTGTGCCACCAGGGAGGCCCATGAATCTCTTTTTAGTTGGCATTATTTTTGTTCTTGGCTGGAGAAAACGGAAGAGGTAAATAACTCTAGAATCTTAGGCTTTCTTCACTGAGGAGGAATTAGTGGGGGTGGCCTGTGCTGCGGAGATGTAAGGACCGCAGAAGGATATAGGTGGGGGTCGGGGAAGGATGAGGCCTGAGAATGGAACAGAAATCAGAGATGGGAAAGGGGCATTGTTACTTGAATTTATGACTTAAATTCATGAAATGTCATAAGAGACATTAGGGAGACAACTGAGGAAATTCAAACATGGGCCACATAGTAGGTAACAGTATTGTCAGTTAAATTTTCTGACTGATATCATGATTATCTTGATTGTATAAGAGACTGTCTTTGATATTAGGAAATAGCATGTAAATATTTAGGGGTGTGGAAGTATCCCAGCATAAAGTATCATACAACTTTCCCTCAAATGGCCCAAGAAAACAATGCAGATTCTGAAAAAGCAAATGTGGCAAATTAACATCTACTAACTAGTCCAAGTGAAAGGAGTATGGTTGGTTTTGTGCCGCTGTTCTGTTAACTTTCTAGAGACTGGAAGTGGAGGAGAGGGGTGGGAATTTTGTTAGAAATTTAAGAAAAATTTGCGCTTCCCTGGTGGTGCAAGGGGTTAAGTCTCAGCAGCACTATGAAGCTATTCACAGCTGCTGCAGCTGACCCACAAGGCGTGGAGACCTCTCCTGTCTCCCCCAGCACTCTCCCCTCAGCAGTGTATTTCAGTAGATCAGCCTGTTCTGCTCCCCACTCTGTCTAATGAACCCTTTCACATATGCCTTCCTCCCCGCACCTCTAGCCTACACCCCAACTCTTGTATGCATAAATAAATAAATGTTAAAACAAAAGAAATTTAAGAAACATGCTTTAACTGAAATACTTTGTTTGCTACAGGATGACTATCCAATGGTCTGCTTCTTGCTTCCATCATTTAAGAATTGGAGGAATCCTCCCTGGTGGCCCAGGGGTTAAAATCTCACTGCTATCATGCTGTCACCAGTCAACCTAAAGACATGATGTGTTCAATCCCCAGCCAGGGAGCTGACCCACATGGTGCAGCAGACCTCTTCTGCCTGGCCTGCTGCTCCCCTCAGCAGTGTATTGCAGTAGATCTTCTTGTTCTGCTCCCCACTCTCTGGTGAATCCTCTTACCTCCTGCACCTCTGGCCTGTACCCCAGTTCTTTTTTTTTTAAAGATTTATTTATTTATGCATACAAGCACTGGGGTACAGGCCAGAGGTGTGGGGGGTGAGAGGATTCACCGCAGACAGAGCGGGGAGCAGAACAGGCAGATCAACAGAAGCACACTGCTGAGGGGAGCAGCGGGCACAGCAGGAGAGGTCTGCTGCACCATGTGGGTCCCCTCCCTGGCCTGCAGCAGGGATCGAACTCGTGTTGCAGTGGTTGCGGTTTGCTTCATAGTGCGTTGCCTAACCCACTGCGCCACCAGGGAGGCCCTGTACCCCAGTTCTTATATGCATAAATAAAATAAATCTTTAAAAAAGAATTGAGGGAGTTCCCAAACCTTCTATCTAGACCCCTTGTCACCCAGACAACAGTCCCTGCTCTGCTCTCGGTGTTTCCACACCATCACTCACCTGTTCACCACCCAATGGCACACTCTCGGGGTTCCCATTGTTCTCTACAATTACAGAACAGTTTCACTTCTGAAGTCATCTCCTTCCCGTGATCTCTCCCAGGAAACTGAGGTATCCCTGGAGACAGTGACCATAATTTTCATTTTTGTCATCTCCAGCACCTAGCATGTGTGGCCCCGGAAGAACCATGTAAGTCGTGGAAACAGTAAGTGAATGAACCCCTCAGATGGTAGGTGGGTATGACAAATGAAAACAAGCACTCTCCGAGGCCTGAAGTGACCAAAGTGTAAATGAGTTTAGATTCTTGGTGCTTGAGAGCACCCCAATATATGTGGCTTAAGCACTATAAGACCACATGGGCATTGGAGAAACAAAAGATATGGTCCTGGTGGGGGTCAGAGAGGAGATGAAACATGGGGTAAAACTGAGATTACCGGGGGAAATTAGAACAGCATGAAATTGGGGCCACCAAGTATAATCATAAGGGTCTGAAGATGGGTAAATTCTTCTAGAACAGCAGATCACACACACAAATGTTTCACCACTTACTGATAATTCCCCTAGGCCAAGCATTTTGTTAGAAGCCACAGGAGAAAAGAATGAGCTTCATGCACACTCCCTGTCCAGATGGTGGTAGAGATGAGTAACTATTTAGGGACACCCATTGGGCAGGTTGCAGAAAGCCAGATGAAGCACTTGAAGAGTTATTTTCACAGGGGCTCAGGCAGATAGACCAACAGGAGAGGGAACCAAGCGCCAGAGCTGGGATCAACCCAACCCCGGGGAGGCAAGCACCAGGGGAGCAGCACCCTGTGAATGCCACCCGCCTGTGCTCTGAGAGCCACCTCTGAAAGTCACCTTGGCTTGCAAGGGACAGGGGCATGGAAGGGGATGGGGGCAAGAGCAGCGCAGCTCCAGGGGCCCCCTACAGCCTTAGCCCTTCCAGTCACTGCTGCTTTCAGTTGTGTTTTTTTTTTAAAGATTTATTTATTTATGCATACAAGAACTTGGGTATAGGCCAGAGGTGTGTTGGGGGCGGGGGCGGGAGGTGAGAGGATTCACCAGAGACAGAGTGCGGAACAGAGCATGTAGATCTACTGCAATACACTGCTGAGGGGAGCAGCAGTGAGGCAAGAGAGGTCTGTTGTGCCATAAGGGCCGCCTCCCCTGCAGGGAATCTAACTCATGCTGCAGTGGTTGTGGATGCTTCGCAGTGCAATGCAGTGCTTAACCCCTTGTGCCACCAGGGAGACCCCTGTTTTAAGTCTTTTTTTTTTAATGGAAAGGAACTTTAATACAACTAGGGTACAATAAAGAAAGAACAAAGAATATAGTTACTAAGTGAAGCATCCAAAGTTACCCATCTTCTTGAGGGTAAAAGCCCAGCCAAATAGGATTGGCCCAAAGCAAGGCCCAAAGCCTGCCACGTGTCCAAAGTACCTTTCAGTGGTGACCCATAGAAAAGGGTCAGAAAGAGTCTGACAAATTTGGGAGGAAAAGAGCAAAGTCAAAATCAAGATGAAAGCTGCCATTGTTAACCTCCCCAAGGGTTTCTCACCCACATCTGTTCCAACCGTCCAAGACCAAAAAGCAAGCGCAGTTTCTTCACATGTCCCTCTGCTCCATGTGCCTCCTCCAGGTCTCCTTGCTGTTCTCCATCTTCTGTTTTAAGTCTTTTAAGGAGCAGACACTGTGAGATGAATGCTGGGTGTCCCCTTCTGGTGGTCAAGGGAAGAGCAAGTGGATGAGCACAGCGTGACAGGCCAAAACTCTGCCGAAGAGTTTTGGTGTTTTTTTTTTTACTCTATTTATTTGTTTTTCTTTCTCACAATGTTTGCTTTCTCTCCTCAGGTGTAGTCCCCATAGAATTTCTACCACCAATGTACCCATGCACCATCACCAGAGTCCCCTGTGCTCTTCCCAACCTAGTTTTGATTCCTATCCCTCCTCCTCCCCGTAGAATGTCTGATTCAGTTATTTTTGTTTTGTTGTTTTTCATTGATCTCCTATAGTCCTCTTATAAGTGAAACCCTCTGGTATTTTTCTTTTTCCTACTGACTTATTTCACTGAGCAGAATCCCTTCCAGCTTCATCCATGGTGCTGTGAATGGCATGAGTTTATCATTTATGATTGCTGAATAGTACTCCATTGTGTATCTCGACCACATCTTCTTGAGCCAGTCATCTATTTTTGGGTATTTGGGTTGATTCCAAGTCTTACCTATTATAAATAGTGCTGCAATAAACGTAGGGGTGCAAGTGTTCTTTTGAGTTAGTCTTTTTGTGTCCTTTGGGTAGATACCTAGGAGTGAAATTGCTGGGTCATATGGTAGCTCCATATTTAGTAGTTTGAGGAACCTTCATATAGCTGTCCATAGAGGCTGGACCAGTTTGCATTCCCACCAGCAGGGTAGGAGGGTTCCTTTTTACCACATCCTCGTCATCATTTATAGTTGCTGGTTTTTTAAATATGTGCCATTTTACTGGTGTTAAAATCATGGTGGTTTTAATTTGCATTTCCCTGATTATAAGGGATGTTGAACATATTTTCATATGCCTGTTGGGCCATTTGCATTTCCTCTTTGGAGAAATGTCTTTTAAGTTCTTCCTAAAATAC
The DNA here is from genome assembly GCA_019455555.1 of Galemys pyrenaicus. Taxonomy (NCBI): domain Eukaryota; kingdom Metazoa; phylum Chordata; class Mammalia; order Eulipotyphla; family Talpidae; genus Galemys; species Galemys pyrenaicus. The sequence continues at coordinate 2,912,267 of JAGFMF010011660.1, read as the reverse complement.
TTTCGTTTATTTTTGTGGAGTTGTGCGAGCTCTTTGTAGCTCTTTGTGATCACCCTAAGTCCCTCCAGCACGGTGCGCCATCTGCAGGAGAGAAGCCGCCATTTCTTGCACTGCTTATCAGCTCATCTTGCAGAGCCTGTCGTGTACTTGTCTCCACTCTGCTCCTCAAGGGACTGAGCGTCACCACCCTTATTCCAGATACCTGCCAGGGTCCAGCAGGGATTTCCTGTCAGTTGTTCCTCCGGCCATTCAATAGTTATTGAGCCTCCACCAACCAAGAATTTGGGGCAGTGAACAAACCAAATGAAACTAAACAGAAGTCTCTGCTCTGTGGTGCTCTGTTTATTGGGAGGAGACAAATTCCAAGTAAATTCACACTAAGTAATATATATCAGGTGTTGGTAAGTGCCACAAAGCAGGGGCTTGGGTGGGGATGGTAGAGAGGCCCCGTAAGAGCTAACGAGGGAATATGGACCAGGAAGGCTGATTGCAGACAGGAAGGTAAGGGCAGTCTCACTGAAAACACCCAATCTTTGCCTCTCTTGGGGCCAGGGCTTGGAGCCCAGATCTTTCTGGGGAGCTCTGCCTCTCCCTGGAGGTCCTGACAAAAGCCATATTCTAAGCTAAGGAGATGCCTTTCCCCAGCAGAGCCACCAGAACATGCCACCAGCGAGCAGAGCACCAGGGCAGCCACAGTACTACTGCGTGGTGCAGAGCCTGCAGCCGGCATCCTCGCCACCCCACTCCTCTCCTGCACAGGCGGAGTCTTGCACTGCCCCTTTTCTCACAGTCCAACTTTTCCCACCACCCTTCTGAGACTGCTCTGCCTGATTCCAGTGGTTATGGACAATTTCCCAACAGAAATTTTGTTTTCTCTCTCCTGTTTGAAACTCTTCTATAACATCGCCCTCTGCAGGTTCTTCACTCTCCTTTAAAGGCCCCTTTGAGCCTCCCTGGTGGCGCAGTGGGTTAAGAAACGCACTATGAAGCAAACCGCAGTCACTGCAGCACGAGTTCGATCCCTGCTGCCGGCCAGGGAGGGGCCC
>JAGFMF010011660.1:2883110-2900011 GCA_019455555.1 Galemys pyrenaicus | reverse complement strand
ATGCAAAAATAAATAAATTAAAAAAAAAAAAAAAAAAAAGAATGTTGAGGCAGACCTCCTTCAGGGGCCTACAAGAGCTGGATCAGAAGACAACCTTAGTGCACGGAAATAAGAAACTGGCATCCACGCTGGCTCTGAGCCAAGCGGGAGATGCTGGGAGACAGCACTGTGCAGGGTGACAAAATCAGAGATACTCATGGAGAAGCTGTGTGTGGTCTGAAATCTCAATCTTGGGAGCATGGGTTTAGGGAGGGGGCTCATGCACACAGTGATAAACTCCTGGAAGACAAAACGACAGTGGCACCAGACAACTTAGCGAGGTGGAAGCCTGTCAGTCAGTGTGTGGTTCAGAAAGCAGCCCTGAAGGCCCTTCTCTAGCCCGCGTATGTAACTGCCCGCATTATACTTCAGAATTCTTACTATGAGGCAAACACTATCACAGCTGATCCCAGGACCAAAGATCCAGAACCATTTACCTTGGCACTTAGAAAGCACTTTCATGTCTGATGCAGGAGAGTTTCACAACACTTCAAACCCAGACAAGTAACCAGCCACAGGTCTTAATTCACCAGCTTCCCCAAGGATGACAATTCTTAAAGAAGTGCCAAACTCCAGCTATGGTGGCACTCAGCCATTTTGGCCAACTTACTAGTCACATTTTCCGAGTCTCTGGTTCTAAAGCTGGGCTGAGGCCAACAGGTGTCCGTCATGTGACTGCAGCAGAGCAGAGCACAGGGCATACACGCACTCACGCACGCACGCACAGCATGTCTGAGCATCTCTCAAGAGTAGGGCAAGTTGTCCACTCATTCCAAGGAACTACTTGATCTATTTGGCCAGGAGAGGTAAAGCCTCTACAGGGATTGACTTCATAGACACAGAATGTTTGAGATACATCATTTGGGAAGAGTAATCCTGAATTTGGACATCACAATGGCTTCTGGGAGACAGAACAGATAAACACCCCAAAGGGGCAATTATCAGTTTCCTAAGAACTTGTCTGCAAGACTTTCCAAGTACAAAGGCCCCCTGGGGCCTTGACACAAAGTTCTTATCTAACATGTTGGCAACAAAGTCAAAGTCCTCAACAGAGGGAAGTTCTCCAGATGATGCTTTACTCATAGAGAAGTAAGGGTAGACACTCCCAGTAACAACTTATGAAAGTTTTGTTGTTTGGTTTGAAAGGCGTACCCAAGATGCAGGCCAGAACTTTAGAAATTCTATCTGACAAAAGGCTATAAATCACCAATGAATTCCCCTAACCACTCTCACTGAAAACTAAGATAGCACCAAGAGCAGAAACATTTGGCATCTTTGTCTCCAGGACCATCCAAGTCTCAACCCTGCAGAAAACACTCATGCTGCAGTGGTTGCTGATCACTTCATAGTGCTGAGACTTAACCCCTTGTGCCACTAGGGAGGCCCGGCCCCTAATTGTTTTCTTAACAGAGTCCTGCTGTGCCTACCCTAAGATTCTATTGCATGTCATTGGTGGTATTCACACAAAAACAAGAATCAAGATGATATTATGGTCACTGAGAAATATCATCTGCTCAGGGGCTTTTCAGATACTGCAAGTAGCCAGTTACTAAAGACATCACTCCCAGGTCCCAGCAACGTGCCCTTGGAGCTCCATATCTGATGCCACTAACAACAGATCAGAGCTGGCAGTGGTGTTGAAACCTACCTGCCAATCCAGTCTACATTCTTAACAGCTTCCAAGGAGTCTGGCTTAGTGAGGGGGGGTGGGGGGAGGCTTTAAAGGTATACAGATGTGGCTCACACTCTCGTTCTACAACTACCACGTATTTAACCTTAAGTTAGTTATAAACCTATCTGGGCTTGTTTCCTCCTCTGCTTATTGAGGTGACAACAATTCCACCTCGTCACTGTAAAGATAAACTGAGATTACACCTCTCAGACACTCAGCAGAGCACTTGGCATATGAGAGGTACCCACTAAATACCAGCTCTTTTTTCTAACTTTCTTGACTTGATCACAGAACCATGTAATCTTACTTTCAAGGTAATCTGAAAGGCAAACTCTCCCTAATTGATAGTAATGAAGGGTCAATACAGCCAACCCCATTAATATACCAAAGAAAAAGTATTAATTTGTCATTAAGCCCAGTTCTCCACAGATCTGTGCTTCCACAGGATGTCCAAGAGTTTGTCAAGTAACAGTGAGTACATAACAAAGTGAGAGCGAACTGGTGTTCTTAGGTACTAGTTGGCATCAAATATGCTGCAAACAATAAATATGGCAATTATAAATAGCCCTTTAACTGTTACTGCTTTGGCAGCATTTGTTAATCATTTACATCTGTTACTGTATCTCCTTGACAATAAATCATTTAAATAAAAAAAAAAGAAAAGAAAATCGTAATTCGTTCACTGACCTCCCCCCTCACCTGACTCAAAACACAGCCTGGTTGACCTCTGCTATATAGGCACCTTGTGTGGGTCACGATTGCTTGGTGGAAAGGGTGGGGAAGTGATCAAGAGAGAGAAGTATTGGGGAGGTTGTTGTAGGAAAGTAAAAAGTCAGGAAGGCTTCGTGGAGGAACTTACTAAGTAAGATAGGATGGTAGAAAAATGGGCATTCTAGAGGTCCAGAAAAGACAGGACAGAAAGAGGAAAGAATCCATGGTTAAAATCCTGGGCTTTGGTATCAGAGATATAGGTTCCACTCTCTACAGATCTCGGGCTATTTCTTTATCTATGAGGATTAAAAGAAATGATGTACTTGAACTCCTACAAAGCATTACAATTATAGCTGACTTTGAAAGAACCAGCAGAAGATATGAGTTTAGAAATCTCAGCAACAGTATCTGAGGTAAGACAACTACCAAGATTTATAATAGTGGAAGAAGTTCCCATGAATACTTACTTTGAGAGAACCACAAGCCCGAGGAAAATAGGTCATACAAGCCTTCATGCCCTCCAGTGCTGAGAGCTCACACTGTGGGAAAAACAGCAAGTCAGTAAGAAGAGAGAGCCCAGTGCCCCGCAGCGCCCAGGTCCGGCCCCTCATGGCTACTTCTCCAGGCACCTTTTCTTGGCCCTCCCCTCTTCTCACTTCTTCAATCCTACTCCCTAATCATTTCCCATCACATTTTTCAACCCAACCAGTGTGAGTGAGGGTAGGCACTATGAGGGGCTCTGGGGGAGGGAAGAGGTATCTCACCTCTGGTCTGAGGCCTAGCAGAGAGGTGAGAAGGCCAGGAAGGTGATTCATCGAGATGTCCCGGAAGAGTGTAGGAAGCTGAGCAGCATATCGAAGCAGGTCCTTCAGGACGGCCACAGCCAACTCCATTGTGGGGGGTGGGTCCTGGGACTAAAGAACAACAACACCCCATGCTTCCAACCTCACCTTCATGGTCACCAAGAGGAGGAGGAACAAAAGATAGGACAACATGGGGCTTTTGAGAAACACCAGTTAACGTCAATAGTAGCATCAAGACCACTAAGAAGAGCGCACATTCGAAATACGGAGTATCCAAAAGTAACACACTTGTCTACAAAAGGACACGTGCTTATATTTTAGTATTATTGCATATGTGGGGTCACACCTTACAGATCCGACTGGCAGATCTCAACAGATTTTTGATTCTCCCATCCTATATTTCTCTGCTAGGAATGGAAAAGGATGTCTCAATAAAAAAAGTCTCAGTCACAACAAAATCACCATTTCTCCAAGTTTGTTTCTAGTTGGCTCAAACCTATCTTAAAACTCATGAAGAAAAAAATGGTTGAATTTAGGACTTCCCTAGGAAATTAACCATATCTAAAAAAAAGCATTCAGTTCACATCTCTGTCTAGACCTCTAGATAGTAGAGGCCATATGCCAACAAAACACATGAGAAAGCATATTAAGAAATGGGTCTGTCTGATGGTGCAAGGGGTATTAAATCTCGGTACTGGGAAGCTATCGCCGGCCACTGTGGCACAAGTTCGATCCCTGGCCAGGGAGGGGACCCACATGGTGTAGCGGACCTCTCCTGTCTCACCTACTACTCCCCTCAGCAGTGTTTCAGTAGATCTGCTTGTTCTGCTCCCCACTGTCTGGTGAATCTTCTCACCCCTCCCTGCACCTCTGGCCTGTACCCCAGTTCTTTATGAATCTTAAAAAAAAAAAAAAGAGTCCAAGTACATCTTACCACTGTCTCACTGTCTCATCATAGCTTAGCACAAAGCCTACCACATGTACTCAGAAAACACTGTTAGGAATTAAGTAGAAACATCACTGGAGGATACAAAAATAGAAAAAAATAAAATATTAAGCGTAGAAAGGAATATACACACACAAAAATCAAAAACCTAAAAAAAGGAACTGTAGAGATCCCACTCATAAGAAAAACAAGGAAATGAAACTGTAAGAGGTTACAGTGTGCGAAAGGTCAGATGAATTAAAATGACCCAGAAGATAAAAATATCAAAAAGCTTAAAAAGATGTTTCTGTTTAAGGCTTATCCTCCCTGCTATCAGGAAACTGCTTCTAATTACTGGGTCCTCGGAACTTAACAGCCACGCTACAGAGAACATACCACGTCCATGATGGAGAATTAAGGAGGGCTGGGGAGGAAGGAGAGATGGGCGGCAGCTCAGCTGATTTCTTACCTGCAAGACCTGCTGAATGCTCCGAAGCCAAGAGACACAGTGCTGCTGGAACATCTCTGTGGGGCTCTCTCCTACCAGCAGGGACAGCAGACACAGGCCTTCAAATCTTAAAAGGGAAAAAAGTGAACGACAGGCAGGTGGAGGCTAGACTTCAGAGAAAGTGATTTCCATTCCTTCACTCTCAGTGGGTTAGTGTAAGACATCATCTCCAAATCCACCGTGGTTTCTAGCTCCTAAGATATTTGGAGGACTTGAAGCGAGAGGCAGGCAGCAAGCAAAGAAAAAAATAGAGGTCATCACAGCTAGGGCATATGACACTAGGAGCTGGAATAGACTTCACTCAAGTGAACGCACAAAGGAAATGAAACTCCTTTTTGAGAACGGAGAAATCCCTTAAACCATATGTAGTACCCGTAGAAAGACAGATGCACAGTCCACTTCCTAAGGAAACATGCCCTGGAGAAAAAGCAGTTGAAGACTTACCGAGTCTTGATAGAACCGAGACGTGCATTACTGAGAGCCACCAACGCCCCAACAGCTGAAAGGTTCTGGAGGAAAGAAAATAGGAAGTAAGTCAGGAATACGGTGTGAAAGAATTTCAAGGCCTTCCCTACCCTGGCATCTGTGAAGCCTTTTCTAAAGTCACACATCTTTTGAGGCCAAAATCCCTCTAGAGGTGTTCCCCCTTCACCCTGGGTTTCAGGAGGAAGCATATATAGCAGCCTGACCCAAAGGCCTTCTTGTTACCCCTTGCCTGACTCCTCTTCCAACCGCCCACCCAATAAATTAGTGAAATACAGAGCCCCACTCATTTCAGCTTCCAGACTTCAAAGATAGATCTGCTTCACCTTGTATCCCTAGACAGCACCTAACATAAAGGGCACCCCCCACAAATACCTGTTGGGTGGACACTGAACTCATCTGTTACCCTTCTTTCTCCATCCCAAACAAATCCTATATTCCTTAAGGCTATCAAAGATGGCAATAAAGACCTAGTCAAGTAAGCCTCTTTCCAGCCCTCTCCCTGTCTCACACACAGGGACCCTTAGAGAGGTTTCCTCCTCAATCCTCCCCATAAGTAACCTCTCTGGACCTGAGTAGCCAGATTACTCTCATGGCTCCCATATCATCCTAACGGCATTCATCACTTATTCAAGAAACATATTACACACTGAGTTAGATAAACAAATACAGAGCTGAAAATAATAATTAAGGTCCACGTTCTCAAGGAAAATGAAACGTTCATTCATTTTTCATGTGAGATTTTAAGGTGCAGGGGAGTTTACATACTAATTAGAGGACACAGAAAATAAACAAATGACCAAGTAAGCCTGTTAGATGGTAGAGATCAGTGTCATGGGAAAGAATAAAGCAAAGGAAGGAAGGACTGGAGTGCCTGGAGTAGGGAAAGGATCTATTTTATGTGGAATGGGCGCATAAAAAGGCCACTGAGCAGAGAGCCAAAGGAAAGTGAGAGCAAGACAGTGATTCCCTCTTAAACTGCTGATAAAAATGTAAAATGGTGCAGCTACTGTGGGTAACAGCCCAGTAATTCCTGAGAAGGCGATACATGGTATTAACATGATCCAGCCCTTTTAGAAAAGGGCCAAAGAGAAATGAAAATATATGTTCTCACAAGAACACTCATTGTAGCATTATTCACAACAACCGAAAAATGGAAATCACCCAAATGCCCATACATTGGTGAGTGAATAAACAAAACATGGAATATCACACAGTGGAATATTATTAGGTCATAAAAAGGAATGAAGTTCTGAGGCATGAATGAACCTTAAAAACATTCTAAATGAAAGCCAGACCCAAAAGATCACATACTGCATGATTTGTTGATAGGAAATGGTTGGAATAGGCAAATCTATGAAGATAAAAAATCAGAGGTTGCTAGGATTGAAGGAGGGGGGGAAAGGAGTGACTACAAGTGGGCAGTCCTTCTACAGTGATGAAAATGTTATAAAATTAGTCACAGTGATCAGTGCACAGCTCTGTAAATACACTAAAAGCCCTTGAAATGTATACTTTAAATGGGTGACTTGTGGAGTACGTAAATTATACTTCAATAAAGTTGTTTTTCAAAAAGATATACCAGCATACTGATAACAAAAAATGTGTTCCAAGCACATGAGCATACCTAAGGAACAGCAAAGAAGAACTGTAGCCAGAAAAGAGTGAGCAAGAGAGATATGTGATGAAAGATGAACATCTGGTAGCAGTGTCTGACTCTGCAGAGCCACATACAAACCAGTTAATTTTCACTCTAAATAAGATAAAAGCCAGAATGGAAAACGGGAATTAGGCAGAGAACTGCTATTACCTGACTTATGAGTCCTTTTTTAAAACACAACACCTGTTAAGAAGCAAGCAGAATAGGAGGCTACTGTTATAACCTAGAAGATATATAATGCAGCTTATCCCTTAGTAGGAATAGAAAGCAGTGAAATTCTGGATGTATTCTGAAGTAGAGCCAACAGGATTGATGACAAGTTGGAGATGGGTAGGAGATAAAGAAGCAAAGATAATTCCAAGATTTTTTATTTGAGCAACTAGAAAGATGGAGTCACCATTTACTAAGATGGGGGATACTGCGAGAAGGGGGATTTCAGGGTGAAAATTAGAATTTCAGTTTCAGATACGTTAAATATGAAACAGAAACAGATACGTTAACATGAAAATGGAGATGCCAGATAGGTGTTGGGTAGATGAGTCTGGAGTCATCTTGGTTAGACTATAAGTTTGGAAAATTTAGTCATAAGACTAGATCAGCTCACTAAGGAAGTGGAAAGAAAGGGGAAGCAGTATAAGAACTGGGTTCTCAGGCACTCAAACACTTAGATATCAGACAAGTGAGAAAGAACCAGTAAAGATTAGAAGAAATGACCAGTATGGTAAAAGAATCCAAAGTAGTATCCCAGACGCCTGATAAAGAAAAACTTTGCAAAAAGGAAAGAACAATCAACTGGATCAAACACATGGGTGAGGTAAGATGAAAACCCAAATTTACCTTTCAATTTAATATTTTTTGATGGTCACTGGCAATCTTCAAGATTTACCATGTGACCCAGAAAAGGAATGTTTCAGAGAAAGTCTAAATGAAGTAAGTTCTGTGAAACAACCACCATAATAATAATTCATTCAGGGAAGAATCCATATGGGTGCTAAAATAAGTGGGTGAAAGTTGACAAGACACAAGACTTTTATAATCTCCCCACAGGACATGTATTAATTACTATAGGAAAAAAAATCTTATGCTTATAGTGAAGTAACCTGGCTGATATCACCTTATCCCAGTGATCAGTTTAATCATCATTGGTAATGGGACAAAAACATATCCTCTTAATACGATACACCAAAAATGATACATCATTTCTGTGATATTCCTACAAAAAAATACACAAATACTAGGAGACAGCAGACAAAACAAACTGAGACATAGTCTATAAAATAATTGTCTTGTATTCTTCAAAACTGCCAAGATGGTAAGACAAAGACTAAGAAACTACTTCCAATTAAAGAAGGCTATTGTGTAATTCCCACATTGAATTCTGGACCAAAGATTTTTCTTTAGCTATAAAGGACACTTTTAGCAAAACTAAATAAGATCTATAGATTAGATGATTTATTATGTCAATATTAATTTTCTGAATGTGATGATAGAATGTAGTTAAGAGAATATTCTTGTTTTTAAGGAAATACACACTGAAGTATGTGGAGATAAAAGGGCATCATATGTGCAACTTACTCCTATATGGATCCAGAAAAAATATACAGCAAAACAAATATGCATTTTAAATGCTGACATTTTAGGGAATCAGAATAAAAAGCATACAGAAAGTCTTTGAATTATTCTTTCTATTTTCTATAAATTTTAAATTATTTCACAGTGCCATTACTTTTAAAAAGGGGTGTAGAATCAGCAAGTACAAACAATTCTTTTGGAGAAGTGTTGCCATTAAAAAAGGTAGAAAAATGGAACAGGGAAGAAGAGGGTTTCTTAAAGGCAACTTTGATCTGTATAATGAAAATAACCCAAAAGAGAGGGAAAATCTGATGAAGAAGTGGAGAGTGCTGTTGAAGTAATATACTTGCTCAGAGAAGAGGAGACAGATCCAGCACATAAGCAGACTTAGCCTCAGTAGGAAGATGGACCAGCTCATCCCTAGAGGTGTTCAGAAGGCAAAGCATGTGGGCACAGGTACACATGCAGTTGCCTAGTAAAGGAGTTATGTAACGGGACTGCTAGACAACAGTAAGGATCCACTTGAGATGACGATGGCCATGAGTTTAAAGTGAGACCAGTCAGCATGAATACATTTTTTTCTCCAGCTATCCTGAATTGTACAGGTGCAGGCACAGATTAGAGATGGATTTTACATAAGGTATTACAAGGCACATACAAAGGGCGAGAGGCAAGGAAGTGATTTTAATGGCATTTAAACTGGATCAAAAGGAGATAACATGACAAGTTAATTTCTCTCTAACAATGACAAATGCTAGGGAAGAAATAAAGCAGAATAATGTGACAGAGAATGACTGGAATAGGAAGGAATACTGTATTTTTAGATGGCGTGATCAGGAAAGACTCCTCTGAGATCTAAATGAAAAGCTCACCTTCCCATCAATTTCCCTGCAAAGCGTGAAGGAACTGATGAGCATATTAAGAAAAGCGATTAGCCTTAGTGGCTGGAGTGCAGTTAAGATAGGGACTCATATCAGATGAAGTCAAAAGGTAAGCCAAGGCCACACTATATAGGGCCTCTACAATGATAAGTTACTGTATGTTTTTAAGTAGGAAAGTGAATTGAAAGTTTAAAAAAAAATTAATGGTTCTAAACAGGACATAACCTTATTGATGTTTTTAAAAAGATCACTGGCTATTGGCTGGCAAATGGAATAGTACAAAGACTTGGGAACACAAGGCAAAACAAGACACCTTGTCCTTCAAAGCACATGTAGTTACAGGGAAAATGAAAGCTTGGTTTGCTTTAAAATGCTCCAGGGAGGGAGGAAAAAAGGGCAGAATTGGGAGGATGATAATGAATCAAGATTGGTAAAATGTTCACTGTTAAATGTGGGTGATGGGAACAGCATAGGGTAGGGTGATTTCAAGATGCTGTTTATTCTTGTGTAATCTTAAAATTTTCCATAAATTCTTTTTAATGATAAACAAAACAAACCAAAGACTAGTGGGGGGTTGTATATACATATGTAAAGTGAATAGATAATTTCAATACCATGTAACTTTTAAGAGCAGCTAATCATAAGTGGTTTGAAAAGGCTTCCCAGAGGCAGTGACAAATAAGCAGAGAACTGAAAGGATTTGGGGGGGGGGGGGGGGAGTGAGAAGCAGAACAAGAAGGGATTCCAAGCAGAAAACAGCAAATACAAAGGCTACCACCAGAAGGCAAAACAGCCCAGGTACTAGACATTTTTTGAAAGTGGCAAATAGGATTAGAATTTTAATTTAAAAAGCTCACTCTAGGGGCATCCCTGGTGGTGCAATGGGTTAAACAAGGCAGTATGACACAAACCAAACCACTGCCACTGCAGAATGAGTTCAAATCCCTTCCTCCTGGGGCCACCGCCAGGACCCACATGACGCTGCAGACCTCTCCTGCCTTGTCTGCTGCTCCCCTCAGCAGTGTACTTCAGTCCATCTGCCTGTTCTGCTCCCCATGCTGTTTCTGGTGAATCCTCTCACCTCCCACACCTCTGGCCTGTACCCCAGTGCTTGTATGCATAAATAAATAAATCTTAAAAAAATAAAAAGCTTACTCTAGATTCTTTGTGGGAAATGAATTTTAAAAAGACTGAGGGCAAGGAAGATTACTGCCATAATTCAAGACAGAAATTGTGAACTGTGGTAAGTCCCATTTTGGAAGTATTGAGAATTACCTATCTGTGGGAGAGTAAAAGTGGTGATTAAGCCCAGATGAATGATCAACAAATGGACTGATCAAGCTCCAGGTCTACTTATTTACCTTCACTTCTCATCTCAACTAGATTAGAAATTGCCCAAAGGAAAAGACTACGTCCTACTTTTCTACCTAGAGATGAGAAATAGTACCTAACACATAATATTCAATAAATGTTTGTTGAATGGGCAAGCAAAGGACACTCCACATAGTTCCACGTGTTAAGGACCCAATACAAGAGACACAAGTAGAAAAAAAAATTCAAGGCAGGATATATCCAAAAATGTGGAACAAGTAATAATAAAGAGGGATTCTAGATTCTCACATCACCCTTAACTTTAATCAAATTCTACTAAACATTAGGCATATAAAGAAAATAAGCAAGATTTGAATTTATGTAGCTCACCTGGGGGAACAGGAGGAGTCTCCAAAAACATTATGGAATAAATCACCCACTTACAGACAGACTACGTATTTCAGAAATACTTAGGAATCACATGAATTAGAGGAGAGGGTTTAGAGAGTAAGTATATAATCAACTACTGCTTCTGAGACTGGCATGAGATAAAAGTAGTTCTGACTCCTCCAATATGAAATAATTCATGTTAAAACAGGGAATTCAGTCATCCCTGATAAATTTGGGATAGTTCTCTTCCCAATAACAAATACTGAACAAGACCTCACCTATGAGTCCTGAAGGATGGGTAGAATCCTGGGGGAAGGTTAGAAGTAAAGGATAGACGGTGGGAGACAATATTACAGAAGCATCTACCACAGGTTAGGCATATTGTATCTTCACCTGAGTGAGATACTGGGAGTTCAAAGTAGGATGAGGGCAAAGATATGGAAAGGAGTGGACAGATATGCAAAATACTCAGAGGAGAAAATCAACATGAGGAGAGACTGCTAATGAAGGATTGTGAACAAGATGAAAATGTTTAGGATGATACCTGGGTTTCTAGCTTCAGAACTGAATGAATGGTAAGATTACATATATTCTTAGGATAAGAGTGTATATATATTTTAAGCTCTACAAGCTATCCACCCCCCTCACCAGCCTCATTGAGAGCACTATCTTCCCCTCTGCCTCTGAGCCCCAGGCACAATGCCCTGCCTACCCTCCTACCACAGGGGCTTTCCACGTACCATCTGTCCTATTTTCTTTCCCTGCTCAGCCCCTACTCAGCCTTAGGGTACAGTACTAGATCCTCAGTTAAGAGTTCAGTAAATATCTGTTGAACATGTCATTAACTCAGTCGAAACAACACCAGAAAAAGAGTGGTACAAAAAGGTAAAGATCATACAATAGGAAGGTCTAAAACCTAATCCATTTACATGAATACCAGCAGCCTAGCAATGAGGCAACGAAGACCCATTCGCTTTCCTGAATTTCCACTTAAGGATGAAGGAGAATCACAATCAGACTGACAGTGGGGTCTGCTTTCGGTCCGCAGCTCTCTGCCCCTCCGGCTCCCTACAGCACCGTGACCCCAGCGCACAGGTGCGGCGTCAACCTTCCAACAGGGCCGCAGGCACGCGGGCCACAGACTCACCTGGGCCCCGCCCACCGTCCCATGCAGCCGCAATAGGCACATGAGCCCGGGCAAATGTGGGGCCGAACGTGCTGGAGGAGGCACTGGGGCAACTGTGGACCCTGCTCGCGGCTGCAGCAACCCCGACACACTTTCCAGAAGCAGCAAGCGGAGACGTGGGCCCGAGCTGGCAGCCGAGAGGCCCCCTGTCCCGCCGGGAACCCCAGCCGCGGAGCCCGCAGAGGGCCCACTAAGAACGGCTGCCGCCATCTTCACCCGGGCTCTGGAGGTGGCGTGGCGCGATGACGCAAACACAACGCGACACAGGCCTCCTGGGGAGGGGGCGTGAGTAGAGGGCTTTGGTCCTGCGCGGTGTGGGTACCGAGGTCGGAGTTGTGGGCCTACTTTGTAGGAACATGCGCACATTGGAGGGGCCGGCGCGGCGGGCGGGGAGGCGGTGCGGCGGGTATTTAGTTCATCGGGTGTAAAGGGCTGACTGGTGGGCTGTGCCTGGGGCGGGCTTGGGGTGGGCCGGGGCGGTCCGGGGGTGCTTAAAGAACACGTGGTCAGGACAAAAGGCACCTCAACCCGACAGCTGTCCGTTAAACTAACGGAGTCTCTGAAGATTATTCTCTAGGGTTCAGTTATAGCTTTGTTTGAAGTCATAGACATTTTAAACTTCATTTACAACTATAGGAATGATACGACGCGTGCGCCTCGTAAAAACAAATGCAAACAATACGGAGGACGTAAGTAAAAAGAGAAGAGCATCTCTCCCCAACTCCTCCCCCCATTAATGTGTATGCGTTAGTAATATTAGTCAATGCACAAATATAGTTTATTTAACTTATTTTACAAAAGCCTGGTCTGCACTTGTTGTTTTTTTTTTTTTCCACTATATATACATCTTGGGTACCTCTTCTGCTTTTTAAAGCTTGCATACACGGTACATAAAGAGATCACCTTCTTGGTGAATAAGGGCCACTTACTCTGCCTTGCTCCAATTCTTTGCACTGACATAATGGTCAATTTTCCCCCTCACTAGTATTGTTTCCTGACTTCTATTAGATCAGGACATTGTTATAGCTGCAGGACATAGTCTCTGCAGCCACTATTGGCTCCTAGCTGCTGCTAAAGAAGATAGAGATAGCACAAAAGCCTAGTTCTCAGTGATTTCTGCCAGGATCTTTGCCGCCACTGTTAGGGTGTAATTAAAGGAACCTCCTGTCTTCCTGATGGAGCCACAATATCCCTCAACGGTTCTTAAATTCCCTAGTCTCAATGGTTATGTACCACCTGGGCTTGCTCAGGAGTTGGTGCCCACATTTACTGCTTGTAAATACTAAACACTAAACTTTTTTTCATTTTTCTCTTGCTTGTGCCCTACATCCTCAATGCCCTCATCAGAATCATCTCCTCTCGCCTGGAGGCCGTCACCAGATGCAACCCAAAATGACCCTTGCAGCTTCTACAGTCCTTCCGAGGTCCCTTAAATCATCACCCTGCAGTGAAGCCCACACTGCTTCCCCCATGTCACCAACTTTTTGCAGGAAGCAGTTACTGATCAGACCGATGCCCTTTGTCCTAACAGCAGTTGGGGCTACATCCATAGAGGGGGTGGGGGGATTGAGGCCTAGGGCAAGTTAGGGGTAATTAGGCAGTTTAGGGAGAGGACAGGTGGGGCCTCATAAGAATTAGGTAAGAATGGCAAAAGAGACAAAGGAAGATCCAAAGATGGGACAAAATTCCAGGGGGAACTAGCAAGCACCCCAGGACTAAAGGAAAAGGGGACACTTCAAAAACAGAGAGATAAGGGATGTAATATAGTAGAGTGAGTGAGACCACCTAGAAACAACCAATCACAAGGAGACTAGTGGAGTTTGGAGTGACTAGGGAAAGGAGGTATATATTCCCTGAAGCTCAACTCCACTTCATCTCCCTTGCCACTCCCTGGCCTGGTTCCACTGGCCTGGGAGTCCCACTTTATTTCTGTTCCTTTCCTTCTCAATAAACTTTTTCTTTTTCTAAACAAATCTGCCTCTTCTTACCTGCTTGCCTGAGCATCTGTGGCGTTCCTTCTGCGACTTTGTGAGACACCAACCCATGGTGGTCTAGTAGCTGGGACTCAGCGCTGCCACTGCAGCATGGGGTCCATTACTGGCTAGAAGACTAGGCCTGAAAACCTGAAATTACGGTATCAGTACCATGAACAGGGTGCACGGTAATTTATCAATTCTTATGCTGTTCCAGTTTTTCACTAATGCAAATAGTTCAGCGAATACCCTACTATTTCTATCTTTGTATAATCAAAGTGGAGAGTTCAAACCCTGGAGAGAGTCCACAGATTTTACTGTGAGAAAGGCTCAATCACAAGTTTGAGTTCAGCTTGTTTCTTGTTACAAAGTAGCACGCCTGCAAAAGAAGAAAAGGAAAAGTGATTCCTTGGTGGGGGGTGGGGGGATGTAATTATTCTTGTTAGGGGACTCCCAGTTTTCACCTACAGGCTTAGCTCTTTTGATTTCCTAAATTACCTTGACCTAAAGAAATGTTGATACTCTATGTGCAGAAGAGAGCAATGGATAGTGTGTGTGTGTTGGGGGGGGTGGGTTCAAAATGCTGGGGTCCAAGCATTTTCCTGACTCCTAAAAGAACACACTATGAAGATGCAAAGGTTATGCACCCCTTGTTAAAATCTTTTTTAGATGACTTCTTAATCATTGGTGGAGGCTGAAAGGTTGGTTTTGCCACTGACACAGATGCTTGCAGTGT
Organism: Galemys pyrenaicus; assembly: GCA_019455555.1. NCBI lineage: Eukaryota > Metazoa > Chordata > Mammalia > Eulipotyphla > Talpidae > Galemys > Galemys pyrenaicus. The sequence goes on along the minus strand of JAGFMF010011660.1, from coordinate 2,885,161 downwards.
TGCTTCACAGAACTGGACAGAGCCTGTTCTGACTTTAAGCCTGTGCAGGTGACTTTGCCCTCACCTCCTAGACCAGGGAAGAGTCCCAGAATGTTCACAATCTGTTCACACCTCAGTCTAATCCTTCTTTAAGTCTGGCATTCTGCCTCCAAAATACATTAAGTCAGTAGGCATCTCTGGCACCATTTTGGCCCAAGGTCACTTTCACCTCTCTCTCTCTCTCTCTCTCTCTCTCTCTCTCTCTCTCTCTCTCTCTCTCTCTCTCTTTCTCTCTCTCTCTCTCTCCCCTCTCTCTCTCTCTCTCTCTCTCTCTCTCTCTCTCTCTCTCTCTCTCTCTCTCTCTCTTTCTCTCTCTCTCTCTCTTTCTCCCACCCTCCCCTCCCTTCTCTCTCCTCCCTTCCCCCTTCTCTCTCATTCACTTCCTTCCTTTCTTCTCTCTCCCTCTCTCCTCTTTCTCCTGACCTGTTATAAAGGCCTCCTCAATGTTCTTGCTTACCTTGCAGCTGTCAGTAGGCCCTTTTCCACACAGCAACCAGAGCAATCTTTTCAAATGTAAACCAGTTGTTGACTAGCTGCAGCGAGCCTTTCAGTGGTTTCCAAATGTGATGTGAGTGAAACTCCATGGCTTCACCTAGGCTTAAGGAATCCATACTGTCTCACACACCCATATTCTTCTCTGACCTTAGCATTATCATTCTCTCTACATATAGATATACATATATATAGATATATCTGATATACATATATATAGATATACATACATATATATCTATAGATATATACATCCTTAAGCTAAACTAGCCTTCTTTCTACCCTCCAGTAAGTCCATTCCCACCTCAGACTCTGCACATATTGCTGCTTCTGCTTGTAGAAAAGTCCCTTTGATTTTGTATAAGTAGTCATCAATCACCCCAACCTCCATCACATTCTCTCACATTACCCTGCTTATTTTTTTATAATTTATAACACTATCCAAAATTCATTTACTTCCTTAGTTATTGACTGATTATCTCTTCCATCTAAAATGCAAATACCAGGAGAGAGGTATTTTCCACAGTTTTATTCTCATCTCCCAGAACAGTTCCTGGCACACAAAAAGTACTCAACGAACCTTCGTTGAGTAACTAAATGAGTAAGTAGTATATGAAAAAGTATACCTATTTTTAATTTTGACAGGAACTGGCAAAATGCCCTCTAGAAAGTTTCATCAATTTATGAAAAAAATTATACACCTGCCAAACATGTAGGATAATACTCAATATTTTCTACATCATCCCAATCCACATACTTGCTTTATTTAGCCTTTTATATTTTGTCAATCTGATGAAAAATAACATCCCCTTCTCTTAATTAGTTCTCCATGATCATTAGTGACGTTTAGTCAACATTTGTATTTTATATTTATGAATTATTTTTTCATATCCACTTTCTTTTCTTTACCTGTTTTCCCATTGAGTTATTTGTCTTTATCTTATTCATTTGTAGGAAGTCTTCATAGATATGGAAATTATTCTCAATTGTTACATATGTTGCAAGGTTGCCAGGGGTTCCTTCCGAGTTGTCTATTTTATTTGTCATTTTTTAATCTTTTCATCTTTTTGAAATAAGGAGTTACAGTTAAGTAAACAGGCTCTGGATTAGCTTTGCCTCTTTGCTGCCTGTCTGCACCTGCTGGTTACTTAACTGTGCCTTCATTTCCTCATCTGTAAAATGGGGTTAATTCTACCACCATCTTAACTGAAAGCATTGTGAGGATTAAATGAATTGATATTTGTAAAGTTCTTGGAATGATGTTTGGCACAAAACAAACACTATACGTATTAACTGTTGTTATTTATACCTCTGGGATTTGATATATTTTTTTAAAGATTTATTTATTTATGGGCCTCCCTGGTGGCGCAGTGGGTTAAGCAACGCACTATTAAGCAAACCGCAACCACTGCAGCACGAGGTCGATCCCTGCAGCCGGCCAGGGGGGGACCCACATGGTGCGGCAGACCTCTCCTGCTGTGCCCGCTGCTCCCCTCAGCAGTGTGCTTCTGTTGATCTGC
>JAGFMF010011660.1:2846053-2882849 GCA_019455555.1 Galemys pyrenaicus | reverse complement strand
GGTACAGGCCAGAGGTGTGGGGGTTGGTGAGAGGATTCACCACAGACAGAGCAGGGAGCAGAACAGACAGATCAACGGAGGTACACTGCTGAGGGGAGCCACAGACAGAGCAGGGAGCAGATCAACGGAGGTACACTGCTGAGGGGAGCAGTGGGCACAGCAGGAGAGGTCTGCGGCACCATGTGGGTCCCCTCCCTGGCAGGCAGCAGGGAATCGAACTCGTGCTGCAGTGGCTGCGGGTTTGCTTCATAGTGCACTGCTTAACCCACTGTGCCACCAGGGAGGCCCCTGGGATTTGATATTTTGAGAGGCTTTTACTAACATCTAAGATTATAGAAATATTCTCCTGTATTTTCTCCTCATATTTTCATGGTTTTATTCTGTACATTTAGATTTTTAACCCACCTATGGTTTAAGGTGTGAGATAAATATGCCTTTTTCCCAAATGGAGAATTGATTGTCTCAGTCCTAATTAGTGGATATGCCAGTCTTTCTGCATTGACTGAAATGCTACCTTGTGGGTCTGTATCTGACTTCTAGTCTGTCTCATTGCTCTTTTAGTATGAGTACACCAATAATACAATTTTTGGTAATATAAATAAATCATCCTTGTTAAATAAGATAATTACAAATTATCCTATCTATCAAGTTCCAGTTTTACTCTTATTTTTCAGAATTTTCTTGGCTTTACTTGAAAGCTGATTTTTGTCATTATGTTTAGAATCAAGCCCCCCATCCCACTGTTATTTTGATATGTCATTAAATTTATAGATAACTTGAGATGAAATAACATCTTTATAATGCTAATTTCCCTCCAACACTCTACTGATTTACATTTCTATCTCCTTCACTCTTTCTGGTTTTCTTTAATATCTTCCTAAAATTGTCATTATATAGTATCCTTTAATACAATAATTTACACACCATGCACATCACTATCTTTCAGTTCCAAGAGCACTTTAGACATGTAGCAATACAGGTTTTATTAACTTCTGGTCATGACCCTTCTGCTCCCCAGTCATCAGTCTGAAACAAATGTAGGATCTAAAGCTTGATGGGGTGGACCTCCCTTGTGGTACTACAGGGCAACTGAAATAAAATGGGTTTGCCTGACTGGGTCCTCACCCACGCGCTTGAAAGGCACCAACTGCAGGTACACACTACAGAGGTTAATAAAGCATTTTATTTTACAAAAGAAGGGGAAATAAAGAAGTGAATAACACAAGGGATACAAAAAAAAAAAAAGAGAGAGAGGGATACAAATCCGTAAATATCCTACCAGATCTTCTGAACTGGAACCTAACAACAGCACACTGAGAGCTGGCTCTGAAGGAAGAGAGCTCCCAAGGCCCACATGTCTGGTTTTATAACCAGCTTGGCTGCTTAATTCCACCCTCAGGTCCCACTAATCCACTCTTCGATAGTGATCTTATAGGATTTGTGGTTTTTGGATATTGTTGGTCTGAGGTTGGAGTCCATAAACCTATTTGTGTAATCCAGTCAGGATTACCTTTCCCCCTAACAGTGGCACAGGGGGTTAAGTCACAGCACTATGAAGCTATCTGCAGCATGAGTTTGATCCCTGGCCAAGGAAGGGGCCCACATGGCCCAGCAGTCACCTCCTATCTCACCCGCTGCTCCCCTCAGCAGTGTATTTCAGTAGATCTGCCTGTTCTGCTCTCCACTCTGTCTCTGGTGAATTTTCTCAACCCCCTGCAGCTCTGGCCTGCACCCCAGCTCTTGTACGCATAAATAAATCTTTAAAAATAAAACTTGACTGGGTGAAGAGTCAGTATAGACGGTGGTGAAGAAGTGAGCACTGGGGAGGTGGCAGCTGGAGAAGATCTGTGAATCTTAAAGATGATCTCAGAAACCATCTTGTATATATTAATTTTTGTTGCATTAAACGTGGAGGGGAAAGTGTGCCACCGATTCATTTGGAGTAGCCAGGAGACGTGTTGGAAAAGAAAAGAGGAATAGTTTGCCACCATAGATCCAGAAATGTCAGTCATCCACCATCAAATCAAATCCAGTCAATTTTGGCATAGAAATGACTCCGTATCCCGTGCCCTCTTCTCCCTGCCACTTTATCTTTCATTATTTCTCCTTGACTAGTTTATTTACAGCAGCCTTGCCCCACTCCCTCCACCCACATTGCCCAGAATTATCTTCTTAAAAGAAATCTCATCATGCCACTCATCTGCTGAAAAACCACTTGTACTGGATCCACGTGTTGCCCTCCAAGGAGTACCTTAGTCTCTTTCTTTCACCTACTCTACAGAATCTTTCACTTTCTATTCCAGTCGTCCTCATCAGTCTTATCTCTTCTGCCATCTAATCCCACATAGACTTCGGAACATCATGTGCCTTGCCATTCTTTCTTTAGAATATCCTTTAACTACTTTTTGACCACACTGCAGAAAGATTGTCCTCAAAGTCCCCTCCTCTGGGCAGCCTGCACTCCCTTCATCGCCGCCCCAGTCAAACGCTGGTAGTTGCGTTGTCTTCTGAGTCATACCTCTATTATAAGCATTTCTGGGATCAGAATACCTGCTATGTCTTCCTAACTATACTAGGAAGGCAGAGACCATGTTAATCCACGTCTGTGTACCCCTCGCCTAGTATAAGAACTAGTATAAAATTAAGTGTGCACGTATGGGTGGATACATACATGGGGGTTGAAGGCGGTAGGTGAGTGGGTAGTTGTGAATTGCAAAGAGTATGGATGGACGAGATCACATCCAGTCAGAAATTGGGAAAAGTAACCTAGCGAAGATCAAAGACAAACACCAGGGGGAGCTGACACGACACAAAAAGGGGAGGGGGGGAGCGGCCAAAGCAGGCTGCAAAGAGCCGGGGTAAGCGGGTGAGCGACGCGCGCTAAGGCAGGCGTCACGCAACTGAAACAGCTCACCCACGTGTGCTTCCCCTAGCCCTCCTTCCTAGACTGTGCTTTAGCTCATTCCACTCCCACCCCATCGCCTCCACCGACTCCGAGAAAGCAAACAAAGGGGAGGAGACCCCTGCGGGGTCCTGGACTCAGGAAGCCAATCAGAGCACTCTAATTTCTTGAAGGGCGGGCACCTGTATTAAAGCGGGCCCAATCAGTTTCTAAAGGTGCCCAGCCGGGCGGAGAGATGGGCGGGAAGGGCAGGGAGCCTGGACGGCGCACGCCGGGGGAGGGCAGTGTGGGGTGGGGTGGGGAATCGGGTGCGGAAGAAGCGGGGGCGGAGCCAATCGGTGCGCGGTTCTTTAAGCAGAGGGCGGGCAGCGCCACGGCGCGCGCGATCCGGGCTGACGCATCTGGCCCTGGTTCCTCTGGATCCGTGGTGGGGGCCGCAGGGGAGGGGAGAGAGGAGAAAGAGCCGGGGGCGCGCGTGCGCAGTGGCGCGGGGAGGAGCAGGGACCTGGCAGCGGGTTGGGAAGCTGCAAGCTAGCCGCGAACCGGGCGGGCGGCGGGCGCGCGCACCATGGGGGAGAAACCCGGGACCAGGTAAGAGAGGTGGGGCCACGCGGCGGGGCGTGGGTGGTGATTTGGAGCGTGTGCCGGGATGGTCTCCTGACGAGGACACCCGGGAGCGAATCCGGGGGCCGGACTCCTGGGTCCCTAGGGGGCAGCTATCTGGGGCCGCACGCCTAGGTCCTCAAGGATAATTGGGGGGTGGTGGGAGGGCCGGGGAAACATGCTAGCGCCCCTGCAGAAAGCAACGGCTGGAAGGGATCAGGAAACGGGCATGTGAATTCTCGAAGGGATGTGGGGGCCGGACGACTGGGTTCTCTGGTGCAGGCTGAGATGCAGGGGCGGAGGAAGGAGGAGCAGGTGGCCGTCCCCCGAGGGGTCGGGTGTGGGGAGGCTAACTCCGGTAGGGAGATCACTCTAGACTGGTGCCTGGAAAACCTGTCCGACACCCCACTGGCAGTCGGACTGCCCCCACCTGTCCCGAGGGCCGGGTGGCTCCACTTCCAAACTTCTGCCTTCCCTCGGGTTGCTAAGAGCAACAGCTTCATCTTGGGGGAACAGAGTGCGTGGTGGCCCTCCCCGATTCTGGGCATTGCCCCTCTTCCCGGGGGTGAGGGGAGGCAGTATCTGCCCTGGGCACGACATCCACTCCCCGGATGTTTTCTGTGCAATTGAGGCTCCTTCCTTCCACTGACACCCCGAGTTCTCTTTTTTCGTCTATAGCAAAATCCACTTCCTGTTGTGACCCAACATCCCAAGGGGACACTGGGTGAATGCCCAAATCCCTGAGGAGCAGGAGTAAAAGAGGAAAAGATTAGGGCTGCATCCCTCTGCCCAGGGGGCATCAGGAATGGGTCCTGAGCAGTCACTGGTTCTACACAACATTTTTATAGTCTCACTGGCACCCACCCCCTCCACACACACACACAGAATGAGAACTCAGTTTTCTGAGCACCAAGTATTGGAGAGAGACGATGATAAGGAAAATTGATGTCCTGGATCAGGAGTTAAACACCCCAGAGAAAGGGGAAGTCCCTAACTTGAGGAAGGCCCCCATTTCCGTTGTGTGGTTGAGGGAGGGGGATGGATGGACCAAAGAGTAACTGCTGACTTGGCACAATTCCCATCACCCCCATCAAATTCTGGGCCACAGGAAATGGAGAGAATAGCAGGAAGTGTGATGGGGCATCTGCTTCTGCTGCCTCCCCTCACTGGGCACCTCCCTGGTCACCACCCCCCCCCCCCACACACACACACACCCCTCTCCTTGGCCTGCCTCTGTGTATGTACTGCTTCTCCGGAGCCTGGCAGGAGACTAGTTGGGTTAGGATCCAAAGGGCAGGTGCCCTCCAGCTGCTCCAGAGCAATTACCCCAAAGTCACACTTCAGCGGGCCAATTGATTGTGGCTGTCACAACGCATGCCATTTCTTCCTAATAGGAAGAAACTGGGACAGAAATTAAAACCAGAGGCAAAGGGAAGGGAGAACTGAAAGATGCCAGCAATCAGCCCTCAAGTTGGAACAGGAGGTGGGAACTTATTCTAGTTGTCACCGTATCAGTGTTTACTCTCTTATCAGAAGGGGCCTCCATACCCTTTGCCTTATGGCCTTTGGATAGCTTGGCCTTCTGGATAGAAGAGGCACGTGAAGTTGTTATAACAGAAAGTGAGGCAGGGTGAGGTTGGAGAAGGGATAGGCCACTTGGCAGGATTTCAGTTTCACTCTCCGAGGACCATTCCTAGGGATCATTGCTGAGGCAGAGTCGGTTGGGAGTAGATGTAAAGTGGTACAGCAAAGCACTGGCCCCCAGCGGCCCAAGTGTAGGGGCTGTCAGACACTTCCCTGCCCTCCCAGCAATGGGTGGTCCAGACTTAAACTGTTTCAGCAAATGGTAAATGAATCCCCTTCAAGTCCACAAACTTGATGTTAATTACAGAGGCAGGATAGTATAATATTTAGTGATTAAGAGAACGGACCCAGAGCCAGACTATATATCTGAATTCACCTTTACACTGTGACCTTAAGCAAAGGTTTCCTTACCTATGAAGTAGGGACATTAGGATCTGTACCTTTGAGTTGTTCAGAGTATTAAATGACATAACCTATATGAAGCATCTGAAACCTTGCTGGGCACGGAGTATTTACTCAATAAATATTAGCCAGCATCATCATCTTTGTCTTGTGGCTGGCATTGTGCTGGAGAAGTTTCAATGAATAAAGCCTCTGAGGCTCACAGTCCTATCTCGTGAGGCAGATGATACATAGCTAACTGTGTTGCTTCTTGTCTCACCACAAATAAATCATAAATGAGGCATGACAGGAAACCTCTCCAAAAAAAAATGTTACCAGGGTCTGGGTTTGACATGCTTTCTAAAGGAGGTGATAATATCTGAGTTAGGCCTTGAAAAATAAATTGGCTCTAAGCTGCTGGGATCAGAGATGGGGGCAGTTGGAAGTGGGTGGATATACTGGGGCAGTACCCATGGCAGGAACCATTTTAGAGGCAACCGTTACGCTTCCAAATACTCCAGCTGTCCTTAGAGCAAAGACCAGAGAAGATGGGAGGGTTAGGTCTAGTACAGACACTGCTGGAAGCTACTCATTCAGGTCCCCCTGAGGGAGACCCTCTGGAAGAGCCTGGCGGTTCCTGAGGAAACCAGTGGCCGTTACCATGGGAGGAGGGGACCAAAGAAAGTGGGCCAGAGGAGCTGGTCCTCCCTCACTGGGGAAGGGGTTTATCGTGGCAGCCAGCTTCAAGGGGCTGTCATGTTGGGAATACGAAGGACCTGTGATTACCTTTCCTTCTGGGAAGAAGTGGGAAGGGGTAGGGTTGAGCAAAGCCTCAAAGCCTTCAGACAGGAATCCTGGGTAAATTTTGCTGCTCAGGCTGGGGAGGGATAAGAGCCTGGTGATGGGGTATCCCTGCTGAGTCTGAGGGAGGCAGTGGGGTTTCCCTTTCTGTTTTGTTAGGGTCTTCAAGAAGTCGAGTCCTAACTGCAAGGTGAGTCTCCCATGGTGCTTGCTGTCCTAACCCTCCCTTATACAGCCTGGCCTGCCTCTAAATTGAACCCCAAACCCTAGCTTCCCCACTTCCTGTGACAGCTAAGAGGTAATTTCCTGGCCAACCTCCCCACCCAAACTGCCCTGAAACCCTTGCTGCAAAGGCTGCTCTGGGTTCCTAAGCTAGACCACAGGGGAAGGGTCCATAAGCCCCTGGAAGCCCTCTTCAGAACCGAACTAGGGTGCCTGGGAAAAGTTGAAGCCCCTCAGGGTATGGCCTGTTTATCCCAGAGCCCCTTGAGGAATAGGAATGAGACTGCTAATGGCTGCCTAGGGCCGGGTGACCCACCCCCCCCCACTATGGACAGAGTGTGAAAAACTTACTGGTGAGCTGCTAAAAAGCTTCAAGTTTGGATAGACTGGGCAACCCCACCCTCCCCTTCTAACCCTACTGGGAAGACTCCCCTGCATACCCCTTCCTGATACCCTGCCACCTCCTACCCGATCTCCCCTGTGGTTCCTCTACATCCTCAGCTCACAGTGTACTTGGGCAAGCGGGACTTTGTAGACCACCTGGACAAAGTGGATCCTGTAGGTAAGTGTTCCAGAAGGTGGCATCATGTACACCAAGAGGGGAAACCCCTGGGTGCAAGAACAGAGGAAAGATCCTGGCAGGAAATGAACGCATGCATCCTTTTCCTAGATGGCGTGGTGCTTGTGGACCCTGAATACTTGAAGGACCGTAAAGGTACTGGCCGTGAGCCCAGGGGCCCGGGGGAGGCAGGAGATAGGTAGGTTAGTGAAATGGGTTGGCACTGAGAGGGACCCCAGAGAGATGGAGGTCTGAGGTGGAAGCTAAGTGTAGGAGGCAAGTTTTATGCAAGCAAGTTGCTGCTAGGTATTGGGGAGACTGGAGACAGGGGTCTCCTGACCATCCCATCTTGCCCTACCTTGCCAGTGTTTGTGACCCTCACCTGCGCCTTCCGCTATGGCCGTGAAGACCTGGATGTGCTGGGCTTGTCCTTCCGCAAAGACCTGTTCATCGCCACCTATCAGGCCTTCCCCCCAACGCCCAACCCACCCCGGCCCCCCACCCGCCTGCAGGATCGGCTGCTGAGGAAGCTGGGCCAGCATGCCCACCCCTTTTTTTTCACAGTGAGGATCCCTCCAACCTCTGCAGGGCAAAGGGTCTGGAACTGTGTTTCAGGTGGAGGGGGGTGGGGTGAGGCACCTGTTAAGGCAGATCTGGAAGAAACAATGAGAAAGGACCCTAGATCCACCTCCCTTCAGGGTCACCCTTGCCTCTCTGGGGGCCCCTTCTTTCTTCCTTTCTCTTTCTGAGGAGCCTTCTAGCCTTTTAAGTTGAGATTGGAAGGAAGATTTGGAGGCCTTATAGAAGAACTGAAACCTCTCTTTCCTCCACCACAGATACCCCAGAATCTGCCCTGCTCCGTCACACTGCAGCCAGGCCCGGAAGATACAGGGAAGGTATGGCAGGACTGGCTCTGAGGACTTGTGGGAAAACAAGAGGGAAGCAGGAGCCTGGGAGCACACCTGAGAGGGGGCCAGGCTTTTGAGATGGGACAGAGGGTCAGGAAATGTCCCCAGTGGAAATGGGGCTCGCGGTTCGGTCGGTGCTCACGTGTGACACGCCTCCTCTCCTGACCTGCATGTACCCAGGTGCAGGGGCTCACCTTGCATAGAAAGACTGAGCCTCTGCTGTGTGCCAGGCCTCAGGAGAAGACCCCGGCCCTCCACGCCTCAGACCAAGATGGGGCCGGGGTCCTGCCCAAGACTGGGAAGAGGGGAGGGAGGGCGTGGTGGTGGAGGTAGCAGGGACCTTGTATAAGATTTCTCGCCTTCCCAAGGCCTGCGGGGTAGACTTTGAGATTCGAGCCTTCTGTGCCAAATCACTAGAAGAGAAAAGCCACAAAAGGTGAGAGAGGCAACCTCCCTGTGGTTTGACCATTCCTGCCTACTTCCAGGAGCCCCAGGACCCTGCGGGAGGTGGGAGCTGGTGTTGGGAGTGTCTGAGAACTGACCCCTCCCAACCCCCACCCCCACCCCAGGAACTCTGTGCGTCTGGTGATCCGAAAGGTGCAGTTTGCCCCAGAGAAGCCTGGCCCCCAGCCTTCCGCTGAAACCACACGCAACTTCCTCATGTCTGACCGGTCCCTGCACCTCGAGGCTTCCCTGGATAAGGAGGTGGGTGTGAGAGGGTGCCACAGTGCAGGCCAGCCCCTGAGAGGACATGCAAAGCTGTCTTAGCATTTTTAAAGGAGGCTGCCTCAGCTGGGTGTGGAGGGTTGCTGGGGGCTTGGGTTTAGCAGGAGGAGGCCAAGCATTGTCTCTGTAAGGGGGCACACTAATAACAGAACCAGTGACAAGAGATCGGATTAACTTGATACCCTTCCCCTCAAAAGCTGTACTACCACGGGGAGCCTCTCAACGTCAACGTCCATGTCACCAACAACTCCACCAAGACCGTCAAGAAGATCAGAGTCTCTGGTAGGAGGCGGGGATTGAAAGGGGGTCTCAGGGGAGGGATTGGCTGCACAACTGGCTTCTGGTGTGGTCTCAGCCCAAGAACACCCTGGTGCAGGAGACCCACCAGGACCCAAAGAATTTAGGCTCTTGTGTCAAAGGAGTAGGGGTCGGGGGCGGGGCGGGGACCCCCCACCTCCTGGTCGAGCTGCGTGGGCTAGGCTGTGGTCTGAGCTCTGTGCGGAGCTGCTCAACTCCACCCCCCCACAGTGAGACAGTACGCCGACATCTGCCTCTTCAGCACCGCCCAGTACAAGTGTCCTGTGGCGCAGATCGAACAAGAGTGAGTAGCAGAACATTTCTGAGTCCCAACTTTAGGGGAGAAGTTTAGGCCCCAGAGACGGTAAGGTGGGGTGGAATTCTTCCCAAACTATCTCCACTTACAAGGGCTTCTCCTCCACAGTCAGGTGGTGCTAAGCTGTTTTCTTGGGTAGACTGAGCCTTAACTGACTTCCTTGTGACCTGTGCCCAAAGAGAAAAGGGGCTGGTCGTGAGAGAGAGGCTGTTGGGGTGGGAGCTGGCCCTTCCAAGAGCCTTGTTCTCTCACCCCCACCCCCAGTGACCAGGTATCTCCCAGCTCCACATTCTGTAAGGTGTACACCATCACCCCGCTGCTCAGCGACAACCGGGAGAAGCGTGGTCTTGCCCTGGATGGGAAGCTCAAGCACGAGGACACCAACCTGGCTTCCAGCACCATGTGAGTGGGGCTGGGCTCGAGGGTGGGGTGTTCTCCTGCAGCCCAGGAGACATGTTCAGTCCCGGCTGAGTGTCAGGCTCTGTCCAGGATACCAGGAATTACCAGTGAGCAGAAGAGACATTCTAGGGCAGGGAGGACAGACAAATGAGGTAAATGGTAAGGTGTGAGGCTTGCTTAGTGATAAGTGTTAAAGAGAAAAGGCCAGGCAGAGAAGGGAGAAATACAGTATAGAGGCTAGACGTGCTAACTTTAAATAGGGCAGCTATGGAAGACCTAATACGGGGGTGAATTTTGAGGAAGAACCCAACAAACTCAGGCTTCGTGGATATGCAGGGAAGAGTGTTCCAGACCGAGAGAATGTAGACGCAGACTCAGAAATGGGCCGAGGCCGGCAGAGCTGCTGCTGCTCTGTCTCCTGGATGCCGGTGCCTTGGTGCCTGGACAGGAGCATCCCTGGAGGTTGGCAGTTTCACAAAGTCAGGATTTCACCCCCCCACTGGTGCCTTTATAGGGAGTACAACAGCAGGCCCGGAGGCCAGCGTGCTGAGAGAGACCTGCAAGGAGAGGCGTAGGAGGTGAGGTCAGAGGGCTGGTACAGAGTGAGACAGTGCATGACTCTTAGGTCATAAGGCCTTTAGCTTAGAGGGGAGGGTTTTGAGCAGAGGAAGGTTGTGGGGAACTTCACCTCCTAATCGCTGCTGGAGCCCCCTGGAGCTAATGCGAGCCTATGGTCTGCTCAGAATCCTGATTTGGGAGCCCCCAAGGGAAGACTAGGGTGCTAGGTGATCGGCCCCGGTCCAACTTGCCCCTGCCATTGCAGTGTGAAAGAGGGTGCCAACAAGGAGGTGCTGGGAATCCTGGTGTCCTACAGGGTCAAGGTGAAGCTGGTGGTGTCTCGTGGCGGGTGAGTGTGGTGAGGGAGCCTGGGGTGGAGGTCCGAGTGGTTTTCTCTGGCTCTGTGTCACTGTCTGTTCACGTCACCACTCCCTCCCCAGGGATGTCTCCGTGGAGCTGCCTTTTGTTCTTATGCACCCCAAGCCTCATGACCACGTCGCCCCACCCAGGCCCCAGTCAGGTGAGCGTGCCACTGACCCAAGCCCCTGAAGGAGGGACCTGAAGCAAGGCCCATGGGGGAAAAGCTGATACTTGCAGCACCCACCTACCCACCCCCTCTCCTCCTCAGCTGCTCCTGAGACAGATGCCCCTGTGGTTACCAACCTTATTGAATTTGATACCAAGTAAGAAATTCTTCCCCTACCTTCCTACTCTTGATCCTCTGGGACAGAGCTTCTGTAATATTAAGATCTACTCTCTACCCCCTCTTTTCCTCCTTTGGGGGAGGGATAGTTGATGCGTCAAATCAAGGTGACTTAGCCTTGTGAACTGCCCTGTTCCTGCCCTTTGTCCTTCTTGGGAACACCTCCCTCTTTATGAGGAAGGGGGACGGCGCGGTCAGGAAGAGGGTCTGAAGCCCTTGCCTCACCTCCTCCTTTCCACCACAAGCTATGCCACCGATGATGACATCGTGTTTGAGGACTTTGCCCGACTTCGGCTGAAGGGGATGAAGGATGAGGAATACGATGACCAATTCTGCTAGGAAGGGGGGCTGGAAGAGGGAGTGGATGGTGCTGGGAGAGGTAGGGGCAGGACCCCCACTGTTGTGGGGGGATCCTTGCTTCTCTTCCCTTCCCCTCCATCCCGTGGCTTCCTCAGCCGACCTCTTCCTTCCCCCCTCCCACACCTCCCAGATACGCACTGGACCCATCTCTTGTTGAACGTGGGCATTAATTTTTTGACAGCAGCTGTGCTTCCCCAGCCCCTCCCCCCATGGGTGGCAAGCTGTGTTCACACCTAAATTTTTGGAGGGGGGTGCTGAAAAGAGGAATGTTAGAAGGAAATTGGAGGAAAACCTCCTACCTTCAGCCTCATACCTATACACCCTCCCATCACTCTGCCTCCCATTCCTTCAGGATGAGACCCCTTGGGGGGAGGAGAGGGGTGAAAGCCACTTCTCTGTTTCTGAGTATAAAGAAGAAAATAAACCTTTTACTAGGCATGAGTGTGTATTCTATGTAGTGTTTAAGGATTAGGTGGCACGTTCACCCATGGGTGAGGACTTGGTTCCTCTGCACTTCTTTGGCATTTGGCCCACAGGCTGTCAATAAATGTTTTCTGAATGACTGGATTATACCTGTGTTCCAAGGTAAACACTGAAACTTGATTTGGTCAGTCCAAACTCAAGGGTACAGTCTGGTAAAGCCACAAAGTAAGCTTATTCATATAGGAAGAATAACTCATTTCCCATACAGCCTAGAAGCTCTGGGGAGCTGGGCAGTGGGGGGAAGGGGGGAGGGCGGGGCTCTGCCTTGTTGTGGCCAACACCCACGGCCACATGGTGACCTGTTGTGACCAAGTGTGTTGGTTGCCACTGCTTCTTGAGGTCACTCAAGCAATCCATTCCCTGTGCACACAGTAGGACCTCAGCTGCAGGTTTACCAGGCAGAAGTCCCATATTAGGTCTATGGCGTCTGGTGCTCATATTCTAACTCAGAAGCCAAGGCTTTGGGCAGCCAAAGAGAGTCAAACTGCGATATCCAACTGCTGCTCTCTGACGTCCATGAGAGGCTCCCTGAGGCTTGGCCAAAGTCCCAGGCTGAGCCAAAGAAGTTAGCAACACAATACTCCACTGACACTTCTGACCTCCACCACCCACTCCCACTCCTGCAGTTCAGCTTTCCTTTTCTCTTCGGGCCCATTGATTCATTCCACAGTCTTAGATTTTAAGTCCCAAGTATATGCCGGGCATAGTGTAGGGAGCTAGCTGTGACAACTATTAAATCGTTCCCTAATTGTCTAATTACAGTAGCTGTGCTCCAAAAGAGAAGTACAGGAGCCATGCATGACAGGGAGTTCTGACCTATGCTGGAGCTGTTGGGAGACTTCCCTGGAGGATATGACCACTGAACAGAGAATTGGAAGTTGAACAATGTGAGCATACCAAATAATGTGTGAAGGCAGGAAGGAACAGAGCACATTTCAGGCCTGAGAGGCCAGAGGAACTGGGACAGAGCCAGCCAGGGACAAAGTAGTTCCAGATGAGGCTGGTAAGGCAAATGAGGCAGCTCACACTGGCCTTTATGCTCTGACTCCCGGCATATAATTAAATCATCATTTACTCACAGGCTTTAAGTGCTGCCAAAATGCCAGTGACCTTGCTTCTCCCACACAGTAGCAGCCTACCTCGTACACCGTCATTTTTATGACCTGGAGGAATCCCCAGGATCCCCTGACTCCCATGAGCTGTCCTTGATCTCTGATCTCTTGGCCTATGGAGCTCAGATTTTCTCAAGTGAATCAGAATCCTATGGGAGACACAATAAACAGTCTCTGACTCTGCCTCCCCAGATTGATCCAATAGGGAGGTCTCAGGAAGAGTCCTTAATCTGAAATTTAACACACACTTTGAGAAGCAATGCTTTTTTTTTTTCTTTTAACTTTTTACATTTTTTAAAAGATTTATTTATTTATCCATACAAGAGCTAGGGTACAGGCCAGAGTCTAGGAAGGTGAGAAAATTCACCAGAGACAGTAGGGAGCAGAACAGGCAGACTGACTGAAATACACTGCTGAGGGGAGCAGTGGATGAGGCAAGAGAGGTCTGCCGGGCCATGTGGGTCACCTCCCCCAGGGGCAGGGATCAAACTTGTGCTGCAGTGGCTGCGGTTTGCTTCATAGTGTGTCGCTTAACCCGCCGCGCCACCAAGGAGGCCCTCCCTTTATTTTAAATACAGATACTAGCATACTATGACCACACTAATACACCTTGCTAGTTTCCCTTAATAATGTAGCTAGGAAAGCATTCCTTTCACTAAACATAGGATCTACCGCCTTCTTTTAAAGACCTGCAAAGCTTGCCATCACCTAGATGTCATTTATTTTTACCTGTTTCCCACCAATAGACATGAGGGACATCCACACCTTTCCTAATGCCAGCAACATAACAATAGTTACCCTTGAAGACATTTTTGTCCATGTAAAATTCACCTATAGGACAAATTATTAAAAGTAGAATTAATGGGTAAAAAACATTTTTTAAAGAAAAAAAAGACAAGCATCTTTTAGACCCTACTAGGCAAGCAGTCGAAATATGGTATCATCCTAGTTTTAATTTGCATCTCTGCATTTATGAGTGAAGATGAAACTGATTGTTGGGTTGATGCTGTTCTTCTTTATGTTCTCTAAGAGCTCTTTTTAGAGTGAAGAAATAAGCCCTTAATCATATATGTTTTTCCAGTTTTTCAGTTGTCCTTTTTTTGTTTGTTTCTAATTTCTTTTTTTTTTTTTAATGCATACAAGAGCTGGGGCATACAAAAGGTGGGGGTGAGAGGATCCACTAGAGATGGAGTGGAGAGCAGAACAGGCAGGTTGACTGAAATACACTGCTGAGAGGAGCAGTAGGGGAGATAGGAAAGATCTGCCGTGCCTCGTGAGCCACCAGTCCCTGGCTGGGGATCGAACCTCCATGGCAGTGACCAGAGAAGCTCCACAGTGCGGCGCTCAACCCCCTGAGCCATCAGGGAGGCCCTCCAATTTCTATTCTTTTTACTGAGATAAAATTCATATAAGGAAATTACCCATCCTAAAGTGTACAATTCAGCCACATTTAATACATTCACAGTGTTGTGCAACCATCACTTTCAGTTTCAAAATATTTTGCCCCTAATATTTTAATGATTCATAACTTTTTTATTTTAATGTAGTCAATTATGAGCACTTTGTTATAGCTTCTTGGCCAAACCTCTTGGCCCTTCTGTTTTCTCACAGTTTTAGACTTCCTTTTTTTCCAGCTAAACGTCAGGGTCACCATGACAATCACTATTTCATCAGCACTCTACTTCTCCCCCTTTCACAATACCTGTTCTCAAACCCCACCCTAGCTCTATCTAAACATCACCCTACCCTGTCCACTCCAACAGAGGGTTGCTGAGAGAAACATCACGCAACCAAGCTTACTTGTCCATTCCACACACACTTTTGAACACATCGATAGGTGCCATCACTGTCCTAGGTGCTGGACACAGATTTGGGACCATTACAAACTTAGGGTTTCTAACCGAGGCGGGGCCTTCAATACCTGACAACCCTTTGTCCCTCTTGACGTCTCCGGTCACCTCCCTCTCCTGCCCCACCCTAGATACTAATTTTCCCAAGTGTCCTTGCACTCATAGTGACCTGTTTTTCATAAAGATTAGGCAGGTGTCTCCCACCTCCTACAAACACTGACATCTACATTAGTTCTACACAACCCAGGTTAAGATGCCCTCTCCAGTTCAAAGCTAATCCCTCCACTCTTTCTTACACTGACCCACCACCATCACCACCTCCCCTGAGACCTTAATTCATCAAACCACCCCCCTCTCTTCAGTCTCTGCTTCTCTTCACTGGTTCTTCCTCTAAGGTAAATAAACCCACACAGGTCTCATCTATTAAAGGAAATAAAGAAGGGAGAAAGGAAGGCAGGTAAGCAAAGAAAAAACTCTCCTCCACATTAGGTCTTTTTCACAGTAAGGCATATTTTTTTCTCTCTCCCTTTTCATTTTTGTTGGGTTTTAGTTTTCGTAGTTATGTATTTACATAGTTTCACGAGTCAAATAGTAAAACAGGTCTATTACAATAAAGAGTAGACTTTTCCTCCCTGACCTCCTGAGGCTCCACCTCCATCATGAACAACACAGTAACTATCTGGAACAGGGAGATCATAACCAACCAAATGCTTCAGTGGAAATAAATGGCCACTGACATCCTTCACCCTGAGTAAGGAACAAGACCTGAGACAGAAATTCAGGAAAACACTAGCTAAAATGCACAAGACCATTCCCGATGTCATATTGGTATTTGGATTCAGAACCCATTCTGGTGGTGGCAAGAAAACCGGCTTTGGTGTAATTTAAAATTCCTTGAATTATGCAAATAAAATGAACACAAACATAGACTTACAAGACATGGTAGAAGAAGAAAAAGACAAGACAGGACCTCCCTGTTGGTACAGGGGTGAAAGTCAGCACTATCACGCTATGACCAGCCTGCAGCACTAG
This sequence comes from Galemys pyrenaicus, assembly GCA_019455555.1. Lineage (NCBI taxonomy): Eukaryota > Metazoa > Chordata > Mammalia > Eulipotyphla > Talpidae > Galemys > Galemys pyrenaicus. Next base: position 2,867,053 of record JAGFMF010011660.1, on the reverse strand, counting down.
TTCAATCCCAGGCCAGGGAGGGGACCCACATGGCGCAGCAGACCTCTCCTGTCTCACCCGCTGTTCCCCTCTGCATTGTATTTCAGTACATCTACCTGTTCTGCTCCCCACTGTCTCTGGTGAATCCTCTCCACCTCTGGCCTAGACCCTAGTTCTTATATGCATAAATAAACAAACAAACAAACAAATAAAATAAATCTTAAAAAAAAAGACATGATAATAGCAAAAGGAACACAAGAACAGAATGAAGAAAGTCAAAGGGACAGCAATAACCAATTTTGGTGCTGGCAAAAAGAAGGGGTAAGATTGCAGATGTCTGTGGTGATTGTGCAGATTTATCATGAGAGGGTTAGTAAATTAAAACCGTTTATGTGAGAGAAAAAAATGTAGACCTGGGGTCTCCCTGGTGGCGCAGTGAGTTAAACAATGCACTATGAAGCAAACCTCAGTCACTGCAACACAAGTTCGATCCCTGCCGCCAGCCAGGGAGGTGACCCCCAAGGTGCAGCAGACCTCTCCTGCCTCACCCTCTGCTCCCCTCAGCAGTGTATTTCAGTAGATCTGCCTGTTCTGTTCCTCACTCTGTTTCTGGTGGATCCTCTCACCCCCCCACATCTCTGGCCTGTACCCCAGTTCTTGTATGCATAAATAAATAAATCTTTAAAAAAAAAAAAAAGAGTAGACCCATTCCTCTCCAATTTCCTTCTCAGAGGCAACTATTTCTTCCTACTTTAGATGTTTCTTTTGGTAGTTACTTCCATGTCTCTAAACATGATTATTTTGCTGCTCTTAATTTTCATTTTAAGCATTATCTGCTGGATTCAAAAAATAAATTAAGCCAAAGCCGGTTTTCGTGCTGGCTTCCTACCACACAAGGTGAAGACTGAGCTCCCGCACGTTCCCTTGCCTGACCATGGAACACTTTCTATCTGCCCCCACAGCTGTACACCCAAGAGAAGCTTATCAACAACAGTTAGATCAATCTTCAGCATTTTCATGATTATGCTCATAAAATTATTCATTGCAGTCATGTGTTATCTTTTTTTTTTTAAAGATTTATTTATTTATGCATACAAGCACGGGGGTACAGGCCAGAGGTACGGGGGGTGAGAGAATCCACCAGACAGAGCAGGGAGCAGAACAGGCAGATCAACCGAAATACACTGCTGAGGGGAGCAGTGGGCAAGGCAGGAGAGGTCTGCTGTGCCATGTGGATCACTTCCCTGGCAGGAGGCAGGGATCGAACTCATGCTGCAGTGGCTGCTGTTTGCTTCATAGTGCGTTGCTTAACCCACTGCGCCACCAGGGAGGGCCCAGTCATGTGTTATCTTATGAATGCCTTTTCTGTTCCTGCACAACTTTGTTTTTCCTGAATAGCTATCATTTTAAAAATGTGTTTGTTCTCTGATTTTATCACTAAGTCCATCCTATATTCTCCAAAAGGCTGTCTTATCAGCTCAAGTCATTCAAAATAAGTGTCACCACTTTCATTTCCTTGAAGAAATCTCTCTAGGGGTCTTCTAATGAGCTCTACTCTGGAACTGGATGGTCTTCATGCCTGTACTGGATTTCCCTTCACCATAAAGCAGGGTCCCTGTTCACCTAGCAAATTTAAGGCCTTACTTTCTGGCTCCCTCCTCTGCATCTCTTTTTTTTTTTTTCCTTAAGATTTATTTCATTTATTTATGCATACAAGAGCTGGGGTGTAGGTCAGAGGTGCAGGGGGTGAGAGGATTCACTAAAGACAGCGAGGAGCAGAGCAGGCAGATCTATTGAAATACACTGCTGAGGGGAGTAGCGGGTAAGGCAGGAGAGGTCTGCTGTGCCATGTGGGTCAGCTCCCTGGCCGGGGATCAAACTGGTGCTGCAGTAGCTGCCAATAGCTTCATAGTGCAGCAGCTTAACTCCTTGCACCACCAGGGAGGCCCTGCATCGCTTAACTTCCTCCCAGGGGCATTTGGGAGAAAAACTTAAGAACTTACATATATCAAAATGTCCTTATTCTACCTTGATAGTTTGGCTGTTGTAAGGGTCTAGATAGTCCCGAAAATCTATTCTCCCTTGGTACTACAACCATAGGTGGACCTCTCAGTAAGGATTGGATTTCCCAGAATCACTGAGTTAGGTGAGACCTATGACTATGTTTTCTTCAAGGGAATGTAAGTATAAATTATATGGGCCATTTCCTAGCCAGAACTGAGACAGGTGTGAGTCCTTCACATTTCTCTTCCCCTCCTGCCAGCTACCCAGGGATGGCAGCAACCCGTTTTGACACTGCATATAGCAAAGCCCTAAAGCAGTGTTTCTCAAATTTACTGGGCATGCAGATCTTGAAACACAGATACAGATTCAGTAGGTTTGGGGTAGAGCCTAAATTCTGCATTTCTAATAAGCTTCCAGGTGATGCCAGTGCTACTGGTCTGCAGACCATACTTTTGTTTTTTTGTTTTTAAAGGTTTATTTATTTATGTGTACAAGAGCTGGGTTACAGGCCAGAGGTGCAGGGGGTGGAAGGATTCACCAGAGACAGAGTGGGAAGCAGAACAGGCAGCTCAACTGAAATACACTGCTGTGGGGAGCAGTGGGCGAGACAGGAGAGGTACAGACCACACTTTTGAGTATAAGACCCTAAAGGCTAGCAGAGCTGTACTACTAGCCTTGTTCATGATATGACCTGTGAAGCACACTGAATTCCCCACACTAAACTGTCCCATGAGACAAAGTGAAGTCTATTTTGCTGAGTCATCGCATTTTTAGCCTTCACCCTAGCACAGCTGAAGTACTAAATTCTAGATTGGATTTCACTTTGCCCCACATATTGAAGGCACTGCTCCACTGATGTTTAGTGTGGAGTGTAACTATCAAGAGGTGGAAAGCCATTCTGAATGCTGATCCTTAGCAGGTGGTCTGTTTTCAAATTGTAAGATTTTGTAAGACCTTTTTCTCTAAGCCCAGTCTTCTGGTATTTCAAAATTTATTAGGATGCCGGGCACCTGATGTGTCCTTTTAATCCAGAAGCACAAGCCCTTTCTTCCTCTTCATTTTCTCTGTTCTCGTCTTACAGAGTTTTTTGTTTTTCACGTTTTAATTTATTTCTTGTTTTGTTGTATTTCCTTGTAGAATTTAAGATTAGTTCATCTTTTTTTCTCCTAGACACCATCTCTTTTCTTTTGCTTTACTTACTGAAAGAGTGCTTCAATTTCTCTTTTATCCCTTTACTAGATTTTTTTTCATTCCTTCCTTCACAGTTTTGTTTTTCAAATGTTCTCTCTGGATTAATTTCTTCAATATATTATTTTTTTTTCATTATACTATTTCTTATGAAGAACATCCATGGTGTGTATTTTTTTTCCACTTAAGTTTTATGCTATATTCTCTAAGGTATTTTTATCTTGTTTTTTGCTTTTCATGTTATAAAGTTTTCTTGAAACATCTACAAATCTATTTGTAAGTCTGCTCATATCTAAGAGGGAGGTGTTAAACTGACTAGATCCATGGGCACACTGGGACTTATCATCTGTGGGTTTCACTATGGCTAAATGGCTTATTGGAGAACTGATGTTAATAACCTCAGGCCTTAGACCTGACCAACCAAATACCCCACTTTCACTCTCTGGCCTGGAAGGTATAAGCCTGGTTGCCAATATACCACTCATTAAAACTTTCATCTAATCTCTGATTTTAATACAACTGTGCCCAGATGCCCTTCATATCAAAGACCTCTGTTTTCTACCTGCAACAAAGAAATCTCCAGGAATCCCATTTGTAGGAGAATAGCTGCTGATATAAGGAGTAAAAAAGGAGCTCCAGAGGATTTAAATAACCCACCTAATTGTAATATCTACACCCCTATGCCCAGTTGTACATGATGCCACTAATTTAAGGGTAAATCAAGTTCACTCTAAGCTCTCTTCACTACTGGCTTAGTTCCCATTTTCATTTACTGCTAAATCAGTTATCACTTAACCTTTCTGTTTTCCACTTTCATTTTAAAGTTCTGTTATTAATGTCTCTCCCTTTAGAAAAGCCTTTTAACTGGGGACTCCCTGGTGGTGCAAGGGGTTAACCCACAGCACTATGAAGCTATCTGTAGCCACTGCAGCACAGAGTTCAATCCCTGGCCAGGGAGAGGATCCACATGGCGCAGCAGACCTCTCCTTTCTCACCCACTGCTCCCCTCAGCAGTGTATTTCAGTTGATCCGCCTGTTCTGCTCCCCACTGTCTCTGGTGACTCCTCTCACCTCTCACCCCCTGCAACTCTGGCCTGTTCTTGAACCCCAGTTCTTGTATGCATAAATCTTTTTTAAAAATGCTTTTAACTTATCTTACTAGGATTTAGAAAAGGAATAGTGTTAAAAGCTAGATTCCTTAAGTTTAACTGAAAGTCTCCATTCAATAACCATATGCAAACTGGCTTTATTCTGTTTTCTATAAACTTTCAAGATTGATCTTTCTTAGAAGGTAATCCGGTCATAAAACAATCTTTAAAATTCTTCAAAGTACCTTGAAAATAAAATCCAAATAACTTAACTTACAAGTCTTTTCCTGATCTGGCTCCATTCCAGTCCATCATTGTCACACCTATCCACACCACACTCCATTCACTCCAAACTGAATCCCTTCGTGGTTATTTCTGACATGCTAGGCCTCTTCACAGCACCATGCACCTGCCCATGCCGTTTCTCTTTTCCACTCCAATCTCCCAGCCATCTGGTTGAACCCCCTAAGATTCAGTTCTGGTGAGGAACAGCTGGTTGTATGAATGGTTCAAGGAGTACTTCCTCCCAGAATCCTTTCTTTGTGCTCATAACTGTACACCCTGAGCCTATCTAGCTCTTAAAAAAAAAAAATCTAGGGCCATCCTGGTGGCACAAAGGGTTAAGGTGCAGCACTATGAAGTTATCAGCAGCCACTGCAGCATGAGTTCTATCGCCAGCCAGGAAGCTCACCCACATGGTGCAGCAGACCTCTCCTCTCAGCAGTGTATTTCAGGCGATCTGCCTGTTCTGTCCCCCAAGCTGTCTCTAGTGAATCCTCTCACCACCCCCCACCTCTGGCCTGTACCCCAGTTCTTGTATGAATAAATAAATCTTTTTTAAAAACCTATTCCGCCTTCACATGAGACTCTACCTCATTCATCTTTGTATCCCCAAGGCCCAACACATAATAGGCAACCACAAAGGGATGGGGGAAGGCTGAAAGGAGCCAGTATCTGAGACTATATAGATAGTCTGTGTGTCAGTTCGGCTCCTGTCCAGGGCAAACGCTAGGGCGAATAATGTAACACTCACCAAGTAGAGTTTCCCCCAGGCCCCAACAGATGGTAGGGTGGGATGGGCAGACATAGGGTCCACAGTTGTCCAGCCTGGAGAAATACTCCAGATCTCCCACTATCATCACTTAGCACCCAGCAGACGCTCAATACATTCTTGTAGGAGAAATAAAATGTAGACCTCATTTTAGTGGCGTGAAGATGTAGAGATTTGAAAGGCCTCAGTATAGGGATTAGTGCCAGTCTAATTACAGGTGGTCTGTTGATGGCTGCGCAGACGCGGGGGTGCGCAGGACACCCTGGGAGTTGTAGTTCACCAGGTGAATCGAGACAGCGCTGAGCACCATGGGAATTGTAGTTTTACTTATAAAGAACTCTGTGCGCAGGCACACACGCACAGGCGTTTCCGGGCTCCAGCGTCTCATTTTGCAAAAGAAAATCCCGTGGAGGATTCTTAGGGTGACGATGGCTACCTACACCCAGGCGAACGAGAGACTACGCGCCCTGGAAGACATTGAACGGGAAATCGGCGCCATTCTTCAAAATGCAGGTTCGGGTTACGAGGACTACCGGACGCGCAAGGAGAAGGGCGTGCTCGAGCGCCAATTCGACTATAGGAGCAGAGTTGGTTTGGGAAGGGATCCTCAGTTCAAGCACAGCGCATGCGAAAAGGCGGTGAAGGGGGCTGGCCCTAGGGCGGGGCTATTTGGACCTTCTTCAGGTAGCCCCGCCCTTTCTCCGCCCTGGCAGGTACGGTGATACTGGAACTGTCCAAAGAAAAAACCAATGAGCGACTCCTAGACCGGCAAGCGGCTGCCTTTACCGCGTCGGTGCAGCACGTGGAGGCGGAGCTGTCGGCACAGATCCGCTACCTCACCCAGGTGAGTATGTGGTGGGAGGTGCTTCGCACCCACCCCAGCTGTCTTTCTTAGCCTTCGCATTCAGGGGTGGCAAGGCGAGGCCTCCAAGCCAGCATCACCCCCGACTAGGTTAAATGATTCCTCCCAGATGAGAAACCTGAGATGACTCAGTGCCAGTTTCTTCCTACTTAGCTGGATGGCATCACATGAGCTGGATGGGAAAATCCTGAGAGAAGGCATGTAAACAAAGCCAAAGACTTTGTCCCTAGAAACTTGGCTGACTTCAGGGGCCTCGAACTCTAGGTGCCTACATTCTGAGAAATGGGGTAGGATTGTAGTATTTTACCAAATCTTCCAACTCTAGGAAGTAGTTACTGTCAACTCCACCTTACAGATGAGGCTAAAACATTAAGTGATTTGCTCCAGATCATCCAGCTACCATGTGGCATGACTGGTTCAAATTCAAGGAAGAAATGGGAGGAGTCATGTCCTGTGGTCCTGTGGTGAGGAATAGTTAAGGGAAGAGGTGCTTCAGTGATCAATCTAACTGTCCTGTAGGTGGCCACAGGACAGCCCCATGAGGGCTCCAGCTACTCTTCAAGGAAAGACTGTCAAATGGCCCTGAAGCGAGTGGACTATGCTCGCCTCAAGCTCAGTGATGTAGCCCGAACCTGTGAGCAGATGCTGGAAAACTAGGCCAAGGAGGTGGAGTGAAAACTTGGAGGGAGACCACCATCTGCACCCTGGGACAGACCTGGAGACCCGCAGGATGAGGCACATGAGATGCCTCGTACATTCTCTGTTGATCAGAGGGACAAAAGGTGGGCCTAGAGGAACATAAAGACCAAGACTGCTTATGACTATGCCCTGGCTGCTCCAGCAGGGTGCTCCTGCTCTGCATTTCACAGAAGCACTGACTTAACTCAGAGAAGAGGTGGAGATCCAAACATCCAGCCCACTTCCTCATATATTTTTCCCACATCTCCCTGTACATAGACTTCCCACAACATGGCCCAGTGAAGACACACTCTTCACTTGGACAAAACATGAACTAAGGATTTTAGTGGCCACCCTGGTGCCCGAGTGGTTAAATCTCAGCTCTGTGACCATAATGCCCTGAGTTTGCTCCTCGGCCAGGGAGCTGACCCCCATAGCACAGCAGACTTGCCTGCTGCTCCCCTCAGCTGTGTATTTCAATAGATCCTCCTGTTCTGCTCCCCACTCTGGTGACGCCTCTCATCTCCCCCCCATACCTCTGGCCTATACCCCAGTTCTTGTGTATATAAAAAATAAAAATTAAATCATAAAAAAAAGTACTCACGAACTAAGGATTTTAATAAAAGACTCTCACTAGGGCATATATGGATGATGCAAGGGATTGAGGAAGTAAAACCAATCTGTATGTCATAGCTGAGGAGCAAGGGTGAGAAAACCCAAACCTTTACTGTCGGGTCAAGGGAAGAAGTTGAAGAGGCATGAAGTTGGGGAGGGACAGCGGCTGTATGCAGAGAAACTTGAGACAAGGAGCGACTACCAGCAAAGAAGTTGAAGCCAGGGATTATGTATGACAAGGTGTCACAAGGCCAATGTCTGCAGAGTCAATAATTATACAAATAATTTTTAAATGCATTTTTTTAAGATTTTTTATTTATGCATATAAGAGATGGGGTGGAGGTCAGAGGCACAGGGGATAAGGAATTCACCAGAGACAGAGCCGGGAGCAGTGGGTAAGGCACAAAAGGTCTCCTGTTCCCTGTGCGTGTCCTTCCTGGCCAGTGATCGAACTCGCATGCGGCAGTGACTACAGTGACAGCCGAAGCTCCACAGTACAGCCCTCAGCCACTTGCATCACCAGGGAGGCCCTGTAAAAATAATTTTTTAGTAGTTAGAAAACGTAGAACTTGTCCAAGATATTACTCTGTAAAAAGGCATATTCTACATTATAGCATTGAAAAAAATCCAAATAGAAGATCTAAGAGAGGACAGCAGCTTGTAATTTTTGTGTTGAACATCAACAAACACATACAGAGCGCCTACCATGTACCAGAGATTGTTAGAGTGTTAAATGCATTACACTGAGCAAATCACAATCTACCCTCACAAACTTCTCAGTTTAAGTGATGGAATCTGGTGCCACCGTCGAATAATGAAGCTGCAAACCTGGAAAAGATAAGAGATGAGCTCTGAGATTACGGGACATTTGGGGGTGACAGCTTGAACTGAAGAATCAGACCCCATAACATTAAACTTATGACCCATTCACAAAGATTTATGAATTAAAGTAAGGCTTCCTACCTTCCTTCATAGCCCCATCTTCCACTAAACTACTTTAGCTGCCATCTTAATGTTGTTGCAAGCTTTGACAGCCAAGCACTGGTTCCTGGAACTGTGACAACTTCCCTCCCTCCCCATCAATTCTGCAGCCTCTTCTCAGGGCCTTTGGACCCTGGTGCAGCAATGTTTATGTGTTGCTTGGGGCTGTTTTCTAGTCACTTGGCAGCCTTGGGGGCAGGATCCTTGATAGGAAGAATATAGGTCCTTTGGGGGGAAGGATTCAGAGGCCCACTTTACCTGAAGAGTTCTGCCTCCTCTTGCACAGCACATAGATGAGGACAATGGTGAGCATGAAGGTGATGAGCAAGAGGGACAGCACTGGCAGCAGTGCTGGTGTCCCAGCTGCAGAATTCACTTTATCTTGATTCTGTTCATCTTTAACCTCCAGTCTGCGTCCTACAGTAGAATTGATGGTCTTATTGGGGTAAGTGAGCTTTTCATCCAAGGAGGGTGTTCCTGCTAGAAGATTGGGCTGTAGGGTGGGTGGCAGGTACATCTGGACAGGAGAACTGATGTTCAAAGGTGCTCTTTCTGTGGACTCAGGAACCTGGACATTGGTGGGATGTAAATGCTTCTGGTGGTCCATATTCCCAAAGTGAGCAAGTCCACATTCTGGAAAGGCAAGAAGTGAGAAATCAGGGCTTTGAGGGAACAAAGTAAAGAAATAGAGGGAAGGGTAGTGGGTCAAGGAGACTATTAAGTGAAGCACTGAAGGCCAGGAGAGAAAGGTATGGGCAGAGGGGAAAGGTGGGGAGCAGAAAATGAGCAAACCACAGTGGAACCACTGGCAGGAGCATGCCTTTCTGAACTTGGGAGTCTGGAGACCTGGCTCTGCCACGAAGTAGCCATGTGACCTTGCCAGTAGTCTCTTAACACCCCTGGGACTCCCTCCTTTCAGATGTAAAGTGGGGATAATTTCAGTACCAAGGTCAGGGTAGCTGAGAGGAGTAAATGAAATGATCTAGATCTATGTAATCCGCATACCACTGGTGCTACAGAAGCCAGGTGGAACGTGGAAAAACATTAAATGACTGAATATTTATTTTAAGAGGAAAATACTACCAGTGCATCAAAATTATGACTTGGCAGATGTTATTGCTTAGGACAAGTTGCTATTTAAGTTTTTCAAAAGTTGCTATATACACTTATATTTTATCATGTGTAAATTTTACCTCAAAAGAAAAAAGGAGGGCCTCCCTGGTGGCGCAGTGGGTTAACCAACGCATTATGAAGCAAACCTCAGCCACTGCAGCACGAGTTCGATCCCTGCTGCCGGCCAGGGAGGGACCCACATGGCACAGCAGATCTCTCCTGCTGTGCCTGCTGCTCCCCTCAGCAGTGTACTTCTGTTGATCTGCCTGTTCTGCTCCCTGCTCTGTCTGTGGTGAATCCTCTCACCCCCCACACCTCTGGCCTGTACCCCAGTGCTTGTATGCATAAATAAATAAATCTTTAAAAAAAAAAAAAAGCAAAAGAAAAAAGGAACAACAAAATATTGAACTCTTAAGCTTGCCAAGAGTAGTTGCAATAAGCCGTAGATATCTAACACACAGTATAGTGAAAACAGACAATAATATATCATAATTATATAAAGTGATCAATATTGTTAAAAAGGCAATCATATCACAACATATAAGTGCATCGCAGTAATGGCTTTGTACATCTTAAATTTACATGTGTCAAATTCATTCCATTGAAATTAATAAAAACATTGAGCTCTTTAATAATACATGCTGAAATGTTTGCAGATTAAGTATAGTCATGCCTGCAGTTTTCATGGAAATACATCAAAATATAAAGTCGATTGATAAGTAGAGCAATGGGTAAACAGATGAGTTTACACTAAAGGAAATACTAGAGTTAAAAAGCTGTGAGCTCAATATTGTAAATACAAAATATTTATTATGTAAAATACAAAATCAAATATTGTAGGATGTAGATGGTAAGTGTATGGATGTTCACTGTACAATTCTTTCAATTTTTACACTGTATATATCTTTAAATTTTCCTAATAAAGTACTGGAAAACAAAAGCAGTGCCTTGATTTAAAGAAAAACAATAAGGATAGCACAGGTGACAGGATGAACTGGCAAAAGTCACGGAAGTGATAGTGAAAGATGTTTGTAAACAGGCACTTAAGTGAAAGTGCTTTGGATAGTCTAGGAAAGTCCCCAGAAGACTCTGGGAAAATAATGTGTCACATGTAAAAGACAAAATTGCAAGATGGTGGCCACTGAGCCTTAAAGACAGAGCCTGTGAAGGAGGGGAAAGCTCTCACCTCTTTGATCAAAGCAACTCATCAAATTCAATACCCATTGGTCTTTGCTGCCCCCACACACACTCCGTTGATAAGGTGGGTTGTCAAAATGAATCTGGAACCTGAGAAGGAAGGACCAGGTATCAGCTGAATATCCTCCCCACATCACCACCCTCCCTCAGCTTTTTCCTCATTCCAAAGACGTGAAGTCACTACCCAGGAACACGTTTCTGCTGGGACTGGGAAAGTCCAAGTAGGTGAGACAGGAAATGAAGGTATGGAGAATTAGGGCAAATGTAACCTCACAAAAAGGCTAGGTCCTCTCAGAAGGAGTTCCACTTTGACCAGAGGGTCCTGGGGCACCTGGCAGGGTTTGCGCAGGTACTGCCCTCCCAGCAGGGGGTGAAATTACCTGACCGCGGGGAAACAGCGCAGATAGACTTCCAGGTGTTGTTGGAAATACTGCAATATTTTACCCGTTGGAGGAGAGTGGGAAGGAAACCGTTTATCGCAATGACAGCTTCCAGCTCTGCTCCCTTCATTACCATACCCTGAACAGAAAAGATGGTCAGCAAATTCTCAGGTCAAAGGGCTCCTCAGGTGTAACTTCCAACCCACCTGGCCTTTATAGCCTCCTGCAGACACAGGGCTGACCCCCAGGTTCAACCCACACATCCACCTCCTCCAAAGACTTCCACAACCCCATCTGAACTGGTTTTGTCCAGTTTGTCCCCAACACCAGGCAACTGGGGGACTGCTTTGGGGACGCTGGTTGCAACTGGCTCCCCACTTACCCAACTCAACCCCACCAGACCTAGTACCCCCAACACCTCCTCCCTCCCCCTGATTTAGGGAACTGGGCGCCAGCCCCGCCTCTGACGAACCTGGCAGAGTCAGCCACGCTAGCAGGAGCAGCAGCAGCATTCGAAATTGGGGGACCCAGAGTAGCCACATCTCGTGACCACCTCTCGCAGTCTGAAGCCCTGAAACGCTCCCGGGAGTGCTGTCCAACGGATTTCTCAATGGCTTTCGCTTCCTTTGACCTCTCCGCCTGAGAATCAGAGACAGAACCCCTTAAAAGGGAACAGGCATTGGAAAACCCCGCAGGGGCAGAGATCCGGCCCTGGAGGCCACGGGAGGTGGTGGCGCTGTCCTCGGGTCGTTCGCACGGTCCAAAAAATGACCGTGGAGTGAGCAGTGCCGTCGAACCCGCGCGGCTGCCGGCCTCCCACGACTCCTCCGCCTGCCCCCGGGCGCTGAGCCCAGTGTCTTGGACCAGTGGGCGGCGGAAATGTCAGGGAAAAACGAAAGAAACTCGGAGTTGGGGGCCAGGCCAGGGAGGTTAGGAGGATGGGAGGTTAGGAGCTTCGGTTCAGTAAAACCAGTTGCACTCCGCCCGCGCTCCTGACCCAGGAACCTGTGCCATACCGGCGACTGCATCTTCCCCGCTGCTCCAAGATGCTTTCACTTCCCGCCAGGGGTCCGGCGCGTCGGAGACCAGTCACATGGCGAGCGCCAGCCGGCCGGAAAGCCCACGCGCCTGCCACGCCCAACCTGGCCAGCGCCGCCTCCGCCTCTCGGGCCGCACTCAAGGGGCGTGGCCTCTGAGGGAGGGGTCGTGGGCGCGGGCACCCCTGATGTCACGATCCACCCCCACCCACGAGGTATTTACCTTCGAAAAGTGGCGGCGGCTGCAGGTACCGGAGTAATGGAGCGGTGACCGGGAGGGGCGAGGTGTTCTGGGACTCCCCTCCAGACTGATCCAAGCCAAAGGGATGCCCTGGCTCCTATTCCCTCCTCTGCCAGCCCACAGACGGATCCAAAATTCTTCCCTCGCCAAACACTTCCCGATAAGATTAGCCCTCTTCACCTCTATTTTCACTTCAAACTTTACTTCTAAGGGTTTGAGCCTCAAATCCTGAGTCCCATATATAGATTCTCACACCTGAGGACATTTTTAACCCAGAATCACTCACTTTCAAGTCTAGCCCCATTCTCATCACTGAACTCCCATCTCAGCCTTGAGAACCCCATTCTTAGCTCCTAACATTCATCCACAGAGGCCACCCAAAGGGATGGGGTCAAACCCATACCCTCCCCCATTTTGCGACCCAGCCCCAAACTGTCACCACTACCCTCTCGGTCACCATATGTTCCTTTTTTCACTCAGTCTGGGCCCAGGCCCTGTGCCCCTGAAGACATGGAGTTTGTGTCTGGATATCGGGATGAGTTCCTTGATTTCGCTGCCCTCCTCTTTGGCTGGTTCCACAAGTTTGTGGCTGACCGTGGAGCTGTGGGAGCCAGCCTTGAGGGCCGCTGGCGACAGCTGGAGACTCAGATCCGAAGGCTGCCCCAGGACCCTGCCCTTTGGGTGCTCCATGTCTTGCCCAACCGTAGTGTGGGCATCAGCCTGGGGCAGGGGGCAGAGCCAGGTCCTGGACCAGGCCTGGAGGCTGCCCGGCTCCTGGGAGATGAGCCCCCACTCCACCTGCGAGACCTAAGCCCCTATGTCAGCTTTGTCAGCCTGGAAGAAGGGGAGGAAGGGGAGGAAGAGGAAGAGGAAGAGAATGGAGGGGAGAAGGGTGCAGGCACAGAGAAGCTATTACCAGAGGAAAATGGACAGCCAGGCCTTACCAACAGGGCGTCCCCCCAGGAAGCAAAGCCTGCAGGGGAGCCAGAAGAAGCTGAGCAGGAGGCAGGAGCTGTTGAGGATGGCTGCCGAGAGGACAGGGCAGAGGACGGAAAAGGGCCTGAGAGGAGGAAGGGACGGAGAAGTGGTAAGACCCAGGGCTGGCCCTGCTCTTCCCCTTGCCCAGCATACACACTCCCTTCTGAAGCTCCCCATACACTCGGAACCCAGGCAGGACACAGACTGGTGGCCTTCAGACCAATGTGGTCTGAAAAGGTGTTTCCATTGACCCTCAGAAGGATATCCCCATAAGTCTGGATTTATACCACTCAGGAAAAATCTGAAGTTCCGACAATAGGCCCACATTTCTCGTGACGGCAATGTTGGTACTGTGTAGATGCTCTCCCCTTCAGATGAGGTGTGGCCTCTATCTAGTCCCCTTTACTCAGTTGACTCACCTCGCTCTGTGAGTGTGAGTTTTGTACCCCTGACCCTGGCCATCTTTGCCATCTCTTATTTCCGACTATCCCTTTATTCCCTAGAGCCTGCCCCCCTGCACCTTTCCTGCCTCTTACTGGTGACAGATGAACATGGGACCATCTTGGGCATTGACCTGCTGATGGATGGAGTCCAGGGGAGTGCAGGCAGAGGCTCAGGGATAGAGAACCTGGCTCCTCGGGCCTACATTCTCCTCTGCCACAGCATGGCCTGCCCCATGGGATCTGGAGACCCCCGCAAGCCCCGGCAGCTTACTGTGGGAGACGCCCAGCTGCATCGGTACAGGAGCTGGGTATCTGAGGGAGTGGAGGCCTAGAGCCCCAGACTCCTGAGCCTCCCAGGCTGATGCCATCTCTACCCCCATGCAGAGAGCTGGAGAGTCTGGTCCCAAGGCTAGGAGTGAAGTTAGCCAAGACTCCGATGCGGACATGGGGTCCCCGGCCAGGTTTCACCTTTGCCTCCCTTCGGGCTCGAACCTGCCATGTTTGTCACAGACACAGCTTTGAAGTGAAGCTGACACCCTGGTGAGCAGCCTGTAAAGATGGGGAGAAGGGGAGGAAGACCCCCAACAATTACACAAACAAAGAGAAAGCAGGCAGTGGGGGCTCAGAACACAGTGAATAATATGGGCTTAAGATGAAAAAAAACACACAAGTTGTTACAGGTAGAAAGAATACAGACCACAGCCAACACGGGGCAGACAGAGCACCGACAGACATTAACACTGGGTGCCACCACTCCCCTGTGACTCCAGTCCCCAGTGCAGTGCTGTCTTGTACTGCGGAGAAGCTTGTCTCCGGGCTGACTGGCGCCGGCGCCCAGATGATGTGAGCCATCGGTTTTGGTGCCCAAGGCTTGCAGCCTTCATGGAGCGGGCAGGAGAACTAGCAACTCTGCCTTTTACCTACACTGCAGGTATAAGATCGGGATGAGCCGGGGGTGGGGTCTTTGGGACTAGAGCCTGTTGCCAGGGAACAGGGCCCTGCTGCTTAAGGCAAAGTGCCTGGGGCTAGAGTGTAAATCCCTGGAATGAGAGCTGGATCCTGAGTGTGGATGGGGACCAGACCTCGGGGCTGGAGACAGGGTCTCTGGGGCTGAGGTTAAGTGCCCAGATCCCTGAAAATACTGAGGGAATTTGGGAATAGGGATTCAAACACTAGCCTCCCAGATAACTTGTAACCTTCAACAAATCAGCTAACATTTTGAGCTTCAGTTTCCTCATCTGTACAATAGGGATACTAACAAATGCTAAAACCCAGGAGTTATAAGAATTCTGTGGCTCGGTGCCTGCTAACTGTAGATACTCAGAATCATTAGTTCTTTCTCTAGAACTGGACTCAGATCCGGGGAACTTGGAGAGGACCCTAGCCACCAGGCCCTCAGCACCTCCCTCTCTCCTTCTTCAGAGGTGACCAGTGAAACCTTTAACAAGGAGGCATTCCTGGCCTCAAGGGGCCTCACTCGTGGCTACTGGACCCAGCTCAGCATGCTGATTCCAGGCCCTGGTACCCCCAGACACCCCCGGGGCAGCACACCATCCCTCAGCTTTCTTCTCAGTGGTACGTGGAACCTCTCTTCAGGCGTGGGTTCCTTGGCCTCCATAGAAAGGAGAAAAAAAGTTGTCTAGGTCCCAGATAGCCCCTCTACAATTACACCAAACCCCACTACCATCAGCAGGCCATTCCAGGCCTTTTCCCAACCCTCAGTCACCCTACTAATGCCATCCAAAAGCCCTATCCCTAGGCAAACGCCCCTGCTCCTCATGTTAGAGCTCCAGACCTCTTTTAGGGAATGCTACTCCTTTGGAAGAGAAAAGGGGATGGGCCAGGAAACGGTCTCCTTGACCCTAGCTTCCTCTTCCTTCATCCTCTCAGGAGATCCCTACCAGCTTCTCCAGGGGGATGGGCCTGCCCTGATGCCTCCTGTGCCCTCAGATCCACCCAGGGGCCTCTTTGGTGAGTTGGAAGGACCCTGAGTGAGCTAACAGAATAGGAGTTGGGACTGGAGGGCCAGCTGTCTGGGTGATGAAGAAAAGGGGCTATTGGACTGGAGGGCCTGGGGTCTGGGCCTGTGGCCAGGTGGCTCAGTAACCCACTCTCCCCAGGCTCATGGCAGGATTACTACACATGGCGGGGCCTCAGCTTGGACTCTCCCATGGCTGTGCTTCTGACCTACCCACTGACTGTGTACTACGTCATCACTCACCTGGTGCCCCAGTCCTGTAAGGAGAGCTGAGGCAGGGGGAGGAGCATGCAGCAAAGGGGACAGGGAGCTGGTAGGGGACAGGAGGAAAGCATGGGAAGACCAAATCCTGAAACAGCTAGTTTGTCACCCAGTCCCTGAGCTCAATATCCAGAACAAACAATCGCTGAAAATCCATGTCGTGGAAGCTGGGAAGGAGTTTGACCTTGTCATGGTATTTTGGGTAAGTGCCTCCAGACCTGAAGCTTGGGGGCATTTGGGTGTGAAGGTAGAGACAGGGCAAGACCCAGATCTGTCCATGTCTTTTAGGAGCTCTTGGTCTTGCTTCCCCATGTGGCCCTGGAGTTGCAGTTTGTGGGTGATGGCCTGCCCCCAGAAAGTGACCAACAGCATTTTACCTTGCAGAGGGTGAGCACCGAGGGAGCCTTGATTTTCAGCCCTGATTTTCCTCCTGTTCTCCTGCCTGGGCCCTTCCCACTCTTGTCCCCTCCCCTTGCCTTTCTGACAATTCCTCCAGTGCCCTAACGTTCAATGGTTTCTCCACCCCATTCTTCATTCCCCAGGATGGCCCTGAACTATCTGTCCGCTCAGGGATATCAGCTCGGCTCAGCTCTGGGACTAAGGAGAAGGGGGGTCGCAGGGACCTGCAGATCAAAGTGTCTGCTCGTCCTTACCACCTGCTCCAGGGACCCAAGCCTGACTTGGTTATTGGTAGGGGTCTGCAGTGAGAGCGCGGGCGAGAAGCTTGGTGTGGGAGGTGGGAGAGAAGACCATGGGAGTCAAGTTCTCAGCGTTCTCCCTCCTTTGGCAGGATTTAACTCCGGCTTTGGCCTCAAGGACACTTGGCTGAGCTCGCTGCCCCGCCTACAGGTGGGGGATGGGGGGCAACTGGGACCGCTTCTTACCTCCGGTCCAGGCCCTCCTCCTAGCCTTAAAGTCTCTTCTTCCCCATCACCTGCCCCGCAGACCTGGGGCGCGCTCATGGGTCCTCTTGCCCCTCTCTATGTCTGCCTGGCTCCTCCCCTCACCCCTCCATCTCGGTCAGTACGATACCTAGTTTCCAGCCCAGACCCCAGTAGCTCCGGAGGTGCCCGGGGGAGGAGCCTCTGCCGCCGCCTGAGGCCCCGCCCCCACCCCTACCAGTCGCTCCGAGTGCCGGCCTTCTTCACCGAGAGCAGCGAGTACGGCTGTGTGATGGACGACCAGACCATGGCAGTGGCCACCGGCGGGGGCACCAGCCCTCCACAGCCCAACCCCTTCCGATCCCCATTTCGCCTCAGAGCAACTGACAACTGCATGCCCTGGTAGGGTCCCAAGACCCTCCCTCTTCACTCCCTGACCCTCAGCTTCCACTCCGGCTCGGAATCCTAAAAAGCCCATCTCTACACCTGTCTCTGTTCTCCTGGGAGCCCCCCGTCCCCCCCTACCCCGCCAACGCACCCGCCGGGGCTCTACAACCAGCCTCCTGTGCCTGAAATGCTCAACCACTACTCACCCCCCACCCTAACCACTACTCACCCCACTACTAACCCCCACCAGGCAGCCTCACCTTTCCCCCACCCCAATTTTATTTTATTTTTAATTTTTTTTCAAAAAGATTTATTTATTTGTGCATACAAGCACTGGGATACAGGCCAGAGGTGTGGGGGGGTGAGAGGTTTCACCACAGAGAGCGGGGAGCAGAACCAGGCAGATCAACAGAAGTACACTGCTGAGGGGAGCAGTGAGCAC
This sequence comes from Galemys pyrenaicus, assembly GCA_019455555.1. Taxonomy (NCBI): domain Eukaryota; kingdom Metazoa; phylum Chordata; class Mammalia; order Eulipotyphla; family Talpidae; genus Galemys; species Galemys pyrenaicus. The sequence goes on along the minus strand of JAGFMF010011660.1, from coordinate 2,849,269 downwards.
AGCAGTAAGGTCTGCTGCACCATGTGGGTCCCCTCCTTGGCCTGGGATCGAACTCTTGCTGCAGTGGCTGCGGTTTGCTTCATGGAGCGTCGCTTAACCCACTGCGCCACCAGGGATGCCCCACCCCAGTTTTAGATCCAGTTCACTGGATCTCTCCGTCTCCTCACCCACCGCCCCAAAGACCTGACCACCCCCTAGCTGGCCGCACCTGACTTAGCCCGGGAACTCTGGGCCCGCAAACCCCGCCCCTTGGGAATCCGGGCGGGTGGCCCGCCCCTGACGGCGCCCGCCCCTCAGGTACTGCAACGCCTTCATCTTCCACCTGGTCTACAAGCCCCCGCAAGGGAGCGGGGCCCGCCAGGCGCCGGGACCGGCGCCTCCTGCCCCAGCTCCCGCCGCTCCTCCCGCTCCCGCCCGAAGGCGCCGCGGAGAGAAGAAACCCGGCCGGGGGTCCCGCCGGCGGAGATGAGGGACAAGATATAGCAGAGCACCCCCTCTTCCTACACGCCTCAGAAAGGAAAACGAAACACCCACGGCCAAGGGGGAGGCCGGTTGATGGAACACGAAAAGGTAAATAAAATTACTGTTCGAAACCACGGAGTCATTGATGGGAGAAAAGGATTTAGGGGTGATTTCTAGGGGCTGTTTCTTTCAGCCCCTACGACTGTCCCTGCTCTTACTGGGGACTCTGACCCTCCTGGGCAATCCCAAACTTCTACAAATAAATGTGTGTGTTGATAAGTCGTTTTCCAGCTCCACTAATCCTCGGGACCGACCGAGATAAGGCAAGTGAAAAATGGCTTGTCAGTAGCAGCGCAGAAGCGGGCGCACAGACCCGTTGGTTTCAACTCAGAGACAGGCCACAGCCACCCAACTGTCCAAGTTAGAAACCCAGAGGCCAGCCTTAATGACTCCTCCGCACAACCCCCATGTCCAGTAAACACCCGCACAACCCCCATGTCCAGTAAACACTCGCACAACCCCCATGTCCAGTAAACACTCGTGCTGGGTCAGGCTGCTAACATCACTCAAACCCACCAGCTTCTATCCATTCCATTGCAGACTCCACCATATCTAGTATCCACATTTCAGCTGGAGAATTCCTTCTAAAACAGTCATTCAAGCGCATAACTCTCCTGCTTAAATCCCCTCAGTGACCATCCACTTTTAAAATCCCCTGGCCTTAGTGACTCTAGTCACTAGATATAGAAAGGGAAAATACAGGAGAAATGTAGCAGGCATTTTTGTAGTAGACCCACCTTAACCAAGTGGTTATGGTGAACAAGAAATAAAAAATCTTATTGGCATCCTGTGCTCCCTGGTCTGATGCTATGGGAGGACCACATCACCCCTGGAATAACCTTCCCCCAAATCCCTAACGGTAAGTCAGTCATGAGAGGACATCAGAGAACTCCGAATTGTGGGACAGTGTCCAAAATACCTATCACTATTCCTCGAAAGTATCAAAGCCAGGAAAGGCAGGTGAAGAGAGAAAGGCGTGACAGATTGGAAGGCTGAGGGGACATGACAACTAAACACATAGTGGTATCCTGAAGTGGATCTTGGAACAGAAAAGAGGACATTGGTGGAAAAACTGGAGAAATCTGAATAAAGTCTGTACTTTAACAGTATTGTATCAAAGTTGATTCCTTCATTTTGATAAACATGTCATAGTCACATAAGATGGAGTAGAAGGGAAGATGGCTGAAAGGTGTAAAGGAACACCCCCTATCTTTGCCACTCATCTATACGTTTAAAATTATTTTAAAATAGCAGTTCTCCTGCCCACCTGTGCCTATGCAGGTGCCTGTCTTTTTCTCTCTCCTTTTCCTAATAAACCTGTCCTTTAAAATGTAAATATATAGGGCCTCCCTGGTGGCGCAGTGGGTTAAGCAACGCACTAGGAAGCAAACCGACGCACTAGGAAGCAAACCGCAGCCAGTGCAGCACGAGTTCAATCCCTGCTGCCGGCCAGGGAGGGGACCCACATGGCATGGCAGACCTCTCCTGCTGTGCCCGCTGCTCCCCTCAGCAGTGTACTTCTGTTGATCTGACTGTTCTGCTCCCCGCTCTCTGTGGTGAATCCGCTCACCCCCCACACCTCTGGCCTGTACCCCAGTGCTTGTATGCATAAATAAATAAATCTTTTTTTAAAAGTAAATATATAAATATATATTTATAAAAATATAAACTTATTTATATTATGTATTTATAAATATTTATATTTTTATAAATATATATATACTTATATATTTTTTCAAGTTGAAAATCAAGTTCAGATTCCCTAGTATAACTTTATGAGGTATCTTTCTGTCATTCTCTTTTATTATGAGTATTTTTTATCATAGTTTCCAAATGTACAGAAAAGCCCAGACAGCATAATGAATCCCTATGTATCCACCACTCAGCTTCAACAATTAGCAACATGTTCTCTTGATATTATTATTCCTAGGGATACTGGGATATAATAAGAAACGTTTATTCGGTGTTTGCCCCAGGTTCCTGGCACAAGAGCTCTTAAAATCCTTGTATTTCCTGAGTGGTAGAGGTGAGAGGGATATCTTCTGTTATTCATAATAAGTCCCTTTCAACCATATTTGAGTTTATGCCAATGAGGTGACCCTATGTGGGGTCTTCAGGAAGGGAGGTGGCTGCCGAGGAAACAACCTTGTGATTTGAGGACTGGAATTTTCACCATACCCCTCAAACCCTGAGGAGAAGAGTGGGACTGGAGAGTGAGTTAACCATGATGGCTGGTGATTTAAACAGTCATGCTTTTGATTGCCTATGGGGCTTCCACTAAAAAAGATAGCCTAAATGTGGTGCAAGGGGTTACGGCGCTGCACTATGAAAGGCAGCCACTGCAGCACAAGCTCAATCCCCAGGGAAGGGACCCACATGGCACAGCAGACCTCTCCTGCTGTGCCCGCTGCTCCCCTCAGCAGTGTGTTTCAGTCAACTTGTCTGTTCTGCTCCCCACTCTGTCTCTGTTGACTCCTCTCATCACCCCCACCCCCACCCCCACACCTCTGGCCTACACCCCAGTTCTTGTATGCATAAATAAATAAATCTTTAAAAAAAGTAGGGCCTCCCCTGGTGGCGCAGTAGGTTAAGCAGCGCACTGTGAAGCAGACCGCAGCCACTTGCAGCATGAGTTCGATCCCTGCTGCCGGCCAGGGAGGGGGACCCACATGGTGCGGCAGACCTCTCCTGCTG
>JAGFMF010011660.1:2832009-2846003 GCA_019455555.1 Galemys pyrenaicus | reverse complement strand
CCCCCCCCCCCCCCCCACACACACCTCTGGTCTGTGCCCCAGTGCTTGTATGCATAAATAAATAAATCTTTAAAAAAAAATTAAAAAAAAAAAAAAAGTAAAAGCTACCCTTAATGGGTTCAGAGAGTTCAGATAGCTTCTGGGTTAGTGACGATACTGAGGTGTAAGAGTGTCACACCTGAGAGAACCTGGAAGCTCCATACTATGCCCACCTCCATTGTTGCCCTCTGCATTTCTTCCATTTGGTTGCTCCAGAGTTAAATTTTTTCTAACAAACAAGTAACAACAAATGGTTGCCCTGAGTTCAGTGAGTCATTTGGTAAATTACCAAACCTGAGGAGAGCATCATGGGAACTCCAACTTAGAGTCTGTTGATCAGGAAGCCAGGATGCCCAGGATTTAGGACTGGCATCTGAAGGGAGCAGTCTTGGGGGATTGAGATTACTCTGGGTATTAAGTGTCAGAATTGAGTGATTGTCGGACACCCCCTTTTTGTCAGTGTCATTGTAGAATTGGTTGGAGAGGAATAAAAACCTATTTGGTGTCAGAAGTGCTAGTAGAGAAATCAGGTAATAGTTTGTGTCAGAAGTGAGGTTTACTAGATTGGCTCTAGTTCACAGAATATGTGGCTTGGGAAGAGAAAGGACAAAAGATTGGGGTGGGGTGAGGATTGTAGCACAGCTGGAGGAAGTTACCACTGGAATTTAGAGTTGGACACAATGCCCAGAAACTTGCTTCAATGGATGTAGAAGAAAATGCAAACTAATAAGAAAAAAACAAAATATATAATCCCTTAGTTATTATCTGTTATAGCTAAAATTCAGTTAAAAGAGCATTCTGGTTTAGCACCTGACTAGACTAAGCTAGATTTTGGTCAGTCTGTTTCCGTCATAAACCTCATGGCTGTCCACAAAATAGAAACTTATTCTGGAACAGAAAGTACCTCTAAAGCATCTGGTCACCAAGAAAATAGTCAGTGTGGAGCAGGGGATGGGGTGCAGGGCAAAACTAAGAAACCGCTGAAACCAGAGGAGATATTGTGACGGAGTTGCTTCACCGTGTAGATTGTATCGTCAGTTTTGTGAGAGTGACTAATTTAGGGGAAGTCTTTGGTTTTAAATGCTACAGAGTAGAAGAGCATCTGAATTGATGCAGGACACATAGAGGTAACTATCAAACAATCACAGATGACTAGATAGGGTCAAGACACAGAGGAGGTTATTCTTAAAGAATAATCTTGACACCCACCAAGAGTCACTTCATTAGCATAAACTCAGATATGGTTGAAAGAGGCTTATTATGAATAACAGAAGATGCTCCTCTCGCCCATCACTCAAGAAAGTCTAAGAAGTGTAAGAATTGTTGTGCCAGGAACCTAAGATGAAGACCAAATAGATATTTCTAATTACATCACAACGTCACACATCTCCTGCTTTTTTCCAGAGTGTTTTAAAGCACTTGCCAGGTATCAATCATCTCACTTATATGCATCTATAACTAATATGAGCTTTTAAAATGCATAACTACCATGCCATTACCAAAGCCAATAAAATTAACAACTACATTCAAGTTCAGTTCAACTACATTCAGTTCATATTCAAATTTTTCAATTACTCCAAAAATGCCTTTGACAGCTGGTTTGTTCTGATCAAGAAAAAGATCGACACACAGGTTCTGTCTCTTAAGTCTCTTGGTTCTTATAATAGCCCTCCCCACCACCCCACTGATTCATGAGAAACTGAATTCCTATATAATATACCTCATTCTGGATCTGTTACTTCTCTGGGTTGTTTTTAATTTGTTCGTCTATCTTTAGTTCCTGTAAGCTGTTCGGTCTAGACAAGATCTTTTTAATGTGGTCATGCCAATCCCCTGCAGGCTGATTTCATGCCACTTCCCGTCCCCTTTCCACCCTCCAGCCAGACACCTCTAAATGAAAACACTGCACGCTCTCATTGTGAAACTTCCCCATTTTTTTTTTTTTTTTTTTGCTCAACTAATTCCTTCTCAGCCTAAAAGCGTTTTCCTGAGGAGGGTCACTTCCTTGGCCCCCAAGTGAGACAGACTTCTCCTGCTAAATCCTCCTTGCACATCATATGTCCCCTATCCACAGACAGAAAAAAGCTAGACTCTTGGAGGATTGAGGGGAAATGGAACTTTTCACTTCCTTAGCCAGAAAATAACATTTCCCTAAATTCCTGCCATCTGTTGCATAAAAGTATGAAAGATATGGTTATCTTTGAGTGTTGAGATACTAAGGATTTGCTTATTCATTTTGTTTAGCTGTATTGCTCATTTTTCTTCTTATATACACACCGTACTTCATAATAAAAATGTTTACTTTACAAAGCATAAAGGCTTTGTATTGGACACTTAGAGATGCAATGGGGGAAAAAGACAGCAGTGATCCCTGCCTCAGGGAAGCTTACCTCTAAGGCAGGAGTCGGTAAGTTGGGGCCTCAGCCAAATCCAACCCATCATCTGTCTTTGTGTAGACTACAAGCTAAGAAATCAAAGGAATGATCATATTCAATGAGCTGAAAATTCTATGAAATTCAAACTGTATTATCATGAAATTATATTGAAATAGACCTGCAACCATTTCTTTAGGTATTGTCTATGGCTGCTTTATGATACAAACAGCAGGGTTTGAGTGGTTTGCTTGTGACAGTAACCATATGAACTGCAAAGTCTAAAATATTTACTAACAGACTTTTCAAACAAAAACTTGGCTGACCATGATCTAGAGCGAGATTTTCAAAATGCAGATTTATGAGATTTTATTTAGCAGTAAGTCAATAGTGGATTTCAAACTGCATTCTTTAAAAAAAAAAAAGATTTATTTTTACTTATTTATGCATACAAGAACTGGCGTGTAGGCCAGGGGTTGCAGGGGAGTGAGAAGATTCACCAGAGAAAATAGGGCGCAGAACAGGCAGATCTACTGAAATGCACTGCTGAGGGGAGCAGTAGGCAAGATAGGAGAGGTCCACTGCGCCATGTGGGCCAGCTCCCTGGCCAGGGATCAAACTCATGCTGCAGTGGCTGGAGATAGCATGATAGTGCTAAGATTTTAACTCCACCAGGCCACCAAGGAAACCCCTCAAACAGCATGCTTGAAAGTGAAATAGAATAAAGATATTAAATGTAGCAAATGTAGTAAGCGTAAATACTATTTTGGGAACCATGTGTTTCACTTATATATACAAGATGTGCTTCAATGTGTGTATATTGTGCAGTATCATGACATAATATGTATATCATTACTATGGACCATGATCAAAAATATATGAAAATCGGGCCCTCCCTGGTGGCGCAGTGGGTTAAGCAACACACTATGAAGCAAACCGCAGCCACTGCAGCACGAGTTCGATCCCTGCTGCTGGCTAGGGAGGGGACCCACATGGCATAGGCAGACCTCTTCTATCTTGCCCGCTGCTCCCCTCAGCAGTGTATTTCGGTTGATCTGCCTGTGCTGTTCCCCACTCTGTCTGGTGGATTCTCTTACCCCCTGTACCTCTGGCCTGTACCCCTGTGCTTGTATGCATAAATAAATAAATCTTAAAAAAATATATATATATGAAAATTACTGGCTTGGAAGAAAGCCTGAAAGAAACCGAGAAGTAACAGGAAAATCACAGAGCAGTATGATTTGTCTGATGATGAAAGAATTACAGACTCTTAGAGACACAGAAGAGGCACTTCAAACAGCTTAGAGTTGTTTCCCAGAAGAAATGACATCTAAGCAGTGATCTGAAGGACAAATACTAGTTAGTGAGGTAAACAACAGAGAAAATAGTAATAGCAAAGATAAGCAAAAGTAAACAAAGCACTTTCAAAAAGCAAGAAGTTCTGTATGATTGGGGATTAGAATGAGATGAGACTCCCTCACCACCATTATTCTCTATCACATTACTCTTTATGATCTTTGAGCACTTATCACAAGTATTTTATTATCTCATTCCTGATGTATTTGTATTACTTCTCTTCCTTCAACAACACACTAAAAAATAAATTCCATGAATGAGACTTTGTCTGTTTTGTTTATAACTATGCCTTTGCACAGTGCCTAGCTCAGAATAGCTGCTCAGAATTTTCTAAAGGAATTTTAGAGAGCAATTCCTGCTGTACCTGAGTGGAGGTGGATGTAAGAGCATAAGATTTGAAAAGACAGATTAACTAGATGGTTTTGGTAATAGTACAGATAAGAGCTCATAATTCCTTGATGCTGGAAAGAAACAGATAGTTCCTAGGGCTAACGATGAGGTAGAAATATTTACGTCATTAGACAATCTTTGCTCATGAATGGTTGTGTAGCTGTCTACTTTACTAATGAATTTAGGTAGCTACCTTATATTTCCCTGTTATAAATGAAGGCGGAAACAGAAAAAGCCCCAGCTTGGAACCAAACCAGACCTAAGACAGTCTGGACCTGCCCTGGTGGGTGGGGAGCTAATTTGCCCGAGATATTCTGCATGGAGTTTCTGGCCGAGGAGGAAGGAAGGTAGTTTGCAGATACTGGGTAGAAGCGTGGGATGAGGGAGACATCATAGGTCTGTATGGGGTGCAAGTCCCTACACCGCCTGATAAACCCAGGTCTTACATCACAAGAGAGGATCATAAGGCAAAGACAAAAGAGCCCATGTAAAGAGTCCCCACAAAGCTACCTAGCCCAAAAACAAAGCACCTGGATCCTGGGAAATGATGTCAGATACCATAGGGGATCCTCCCACTTCAGAGGACAAATTATGACTTGAGGGGGGGGCACCAAGAACCCCAGAGACCCAAAAGAACAACCCTGACATGGATGACTGGCAGGTTTGGACAGAAGCCAACAGATTATCACCATTACTGGCCCGGTTAGTCTCAGAAGCTGGTGAGGCCCAAGTTTATTTAGTTTCCAAGCACTTGGCGAATTTTCCTGTTATCCATTGTTACTGATCTCTTGTCTGAGTTGATTGACTCTGTATGATTTCTTTTAAACTTATTGAAGCTTCTTTTATAACCTAGGATACAGTATATTTTGGTTTGTTTTCCTTGAGTGCTTGTAAAGAATGTGTATTCTGCTGTTGTTGGGTGAAGTGATCTGTAAGTACCGATTACATCCTTTAGTTGGTGGTGCTATTGACTTCTTCTATGTCCTTGCTGACTTTCTATCTAGTTCTTCAAACAATTGTTGAGAGGTTGGCCATAGGTTATGGGTTTAAACACACCTGGTTTGAACCCAGGCAGATTCAGGTCCAGAATCCTGCTCTGGAGAAATTCTTCTGAAATCCAAGCTCTATTGACCTTGTTTTTGTTCCTTCCCAATTCCAACGTGGATGCATGTGGAGGCTTCTTCATACCAACAAGTAATTCTTGGATACTGGCAGGGTGTCTGGGAATTCAACTCAGTTCTAACACTCTCTGTCCAAAGACAGCATTAGATTCCATAGCTTAACAGTTTGGTCTTCCAAAACCACGCTCCACTTCAGATGCAAGCTGCAGCCCATTACTTGTGCTTCTGATCAAAGGGGTACAGATTAGAGGTGTCCATGACCCCTTTCTTAGACTTTAGGTGCCAGTAGCAAGTCCAGGTTGTCACCTACACGTCTGACCAACTGGTGACAAATCAGAGATTCCCACATCCCCCTCTTCAGGTTTGATTAATTTGCTAAAGCAGCTCACAGAACTCAGGAAAATCATTTTCTCACTAGATTACTGATTTATTACAAAAGGACATGTCAGGGATAACCAGAAATGCAGAAGAGATACAGAGTGGAAGGTCTGGGGCAAAGGCTTAGAGTTTTCATGCCCTTTCGAGGTGTGCCATTCTCCCCAAATTTCCACAAGTTTGTCCATCTGGAAGGTCTCAAATCCCACCCTTTAGTTATTTCAGGCTTCATTATACTGGTATAACTGGTTAAATCACTGGCCATTGGCATTGAACTCAGTCTCCGGTGCCTTCCTCTTCTCTAGAGGTCTGGGGGCAGGATTAGAAGTTCCAACCTTCTAAGCTCAAGGTTGGTGTTCCAGGTAACCCCTCCCCACCCTCAGGTTCCCCGCCCCATTTCCATGCAGCCACCTTGGCCCAGCTACTGGGAACTAGGGGTGGATCCAGTTATAGAACATGGAAGGCAGATGAACACACAGACAGGGACACGTGGAGAAGGGCTTGTTTGCTTCTCAGCTCTGGACTTGCACCAGGGACTTGGGGGATATGGAAGGAGACACTTGAAGGAGAGACTTGTAGAGACACTTGAAAGATATACGTGGGTGAGAGACATGTGGGAAGGCTGACAATGACAGTCATTGTCTTGACTTGTGCTATGATTTTGCTCCTTTGATCTTGGACTTGCCTAGCACCTTCTGTCCCTTTTCTATGGTTCCCCACCATAAGATATCTCAAACTCATGGCAAGATTTCAGCTTTCAGTAGCCTGTTTTGGACTAATCCTGTCTGGCTGTACATTTACCCATGAGGGGGATGAGTAACGTTGGGTATTTTATTGGGAAACTATTATCCTTTCTCCTCTTCTTTCTCTACGCACACTAATTCTTTTAATGTTCTTTCTCATTAAGTGTGCTTTGTCTTTGTGCACACAGATGACTCGAGCCCATTAGAGTATGCAAGTTTGGGGGCTCCAGGGTGCCCCTTGGTCACATGCTAACACAACGGAACTCAAACTCCTTAAATCATCCCTTCTCTCAGTTTTCCATTTGACTTCTACTTCTCACATAAACTTGGCTCTCCTCCAAAGCCACCATTTCCTTGTATCTTTTTGATTGGGTAGTTTTTCTTTTTCCCCCATACTCCACATACCCTTAAGTGAGGCAGGAATCTCACTTCCTATTGTTGCTTCCAAAAAATTTCTCTTCCCTTCAAAACCACAGCCTCTTTGAAGCGCATGCCAACAGACTATGTACCACACATTATCCCTCTTTATTGCAATCACCTGCCAACATCCACCAACTTCATCAAGGGCTTCATTTGGCTTAGGTTTACATCTCCACATCAATCACGTCTTCTTCAATCAGGTGGACGAGGACATCCACCTAGAAAATCCCAATACCCCACCCTCTCAGCTTCTCAACCTCTGCAATCTTCTCCACCCCACCTCAATCACACACTGTAACAGTCAAACCCTAGAACCTAGTCATTACCAGTAATGGTACAACCTCTAATCTCCTGACTCCAAGCATGCCACTTGCTGTCCATCTGGTCAGTCCCCTCTCTGGTACAATCAGTTCAACCATCCTTCAAACCTTTGGAATCTTTACTTTATTAGCCAGTAGTCCATTTTCACTGTCCATCACCTTCATCATGTCTTTATAGCCCATCTCACCCAGTTTAGATTCTATACTATAATATATACAATTATATATATAAATATATAATGTACTATTTATACTACAATAATATACTAGTATACTATAATATGCCAGATTCATTACTATAATCTTTCCTTTGTATATACTCTTAATTTTGTTGTTCTTCCCCCTTCACCTTTTCTTCCCCCAGATTATCCCTTTATTTTTGATGTTTACTGCTGGTAATACATATAACATCTATAATGTTTATTTTTTGTCATATAAGAAATATTGATGTAGGTACTGACAGATGATTGATCTTGTAAACAAATGATGTAAATTTCAGTATCAGTAAATACAATACAGTCTTTCTTATGGTGTTCTTATTATTTTTGTTAACTAATTCAGTTTTTTTATATATAGTCCCCACAGTTCTCGTATCACTCACGAACCATCACCATATTCCCTAGTGTTCATCCTTTCCTGGTTTTGCTCCCTCTCCCACTTCTCTCCCTCTACCTTACTTGCAAAACTGCAAGTGTCATTAAATCAAACTCCAGGGGCCCTTCCTGGTGGTGCAAGGGGTTAAGCACCACACTGTGAAGCATCTGCAGCCACTGCAGCACAAGTTCCATCCCCAGCCAGGGAGCGGACCCACATGGCGCAGCAGACCTCTCCTGCCTCACCTGCTGCTCCCCTCAGCAGTGTATTTCAGCCCATCTGCCTGCCTGTTCTGTTCCCCACTCTGTCTCTGGTGAATCCTCTCACCCCTACACCTCTGGCTTATAACCCAGTTCTTGTTGGCATAAATAAATAAATCTTTAAAAAAAAATCAGTCAAACTCCAGTCAGAAAGAAAAAGAAAAAATACCAGATGGTTCACTTACAGGCAGAGTATAGGGGAAACAAGGGGTCAGGGAAAAGAATAATAACAATTAAAGAAAAACAAAACAAAAATAAACAGACAATTATAAATCAGAGACATTCTACAGGGGAGGAGGAGAAAGAGGGATCAAAATGAGGGCAGGAAGAGCACAAGGGACTAAGATGATGGTGCACAGGTGAATTGGTGGTGGAAGTTCCACGGGGACCACACCTAATGTAAAATATATTTAGAAATTTAAAGAAAAGAAATGTTTTAAATTAATTTTAATTTTTAAAAATTTAAAGAAATTGTTTAAAAAGTCAAACTCCAAAAATGAGATTTTCCCTGAGTTATTAAACATGACTGGAGATTAACAGTTGTGCTGGTGACTCTGGATTTGGTTTATGATGATGATTCACACGTAAGCTCTTGGCACTGCCCAGCAATCCTGCAGTTTCCCTATTCTGCTGTTCTCGGAAATGGTGACTCCATTGTCCTTTTGTCATCAGCTGAGGATCTTAGTTCTTTTTTTTTTCTTTAAATATTTATGACCTAATTCTTGCATTTACTTTCTTAATTCTTGTTTTACAGAGAAAAGAGAGGCAACCAGAATAGAACTTCCTCATCTCTCCACCTAAGTCTGTTCTCTGCAAATTCCTTTTTTCTGTTTGCTTGTTTGTACTTTCATGTTGAATGTGTTCCTCAAATGTCTGATCATTCTTTCTTCTCTCAGATCCCAGTCACTGCAATAAAACACCCTTGCTGAGATAAAGCCAAACTGATGGTCAACGCTTACCTGTTTAGCAACACTTAACACGGTAGTCACTGTCTCTTGGAAACTCTGTCCCAGCCTCCAGCACATCACACTCTCCCAGTTTTACTCCCACTTTGCCAGAAGACCCTCCTCCTCTTGCCAGTCTCTCTGTCCTCTATCTTCTTTTCTCTGCTACACACTTTTTTCACCCCTGCCCCACATACCTACCTGTTACATACTTCCTCTTGTTTTTGTTTTTATTAATTTATACATATTTGACATCACATACTTCCTCTTATTTATAAATGGCCCCACCCATCCCCTCACTGAGTCCATAGAGTTCATCCACAATGTAGGGTACAACCCCTCAGTATGTAACAATGGATCTACCTTCAAACTCTGTTCCAAATCTGATCCCCCTCTTTTTTTAAAAAGATTTTTATTTTAGCATAGGAGAACTGGAGTGTAGGCCAGATGTGCATGAGGTGAGAGGATTCACCAGAGACAGAGTGGGGAGCAGAACAAGCAGACTGACTGAAACACACTGCTGAGAGGAGCAGTGGGTGAGGCAGAGAGGTTTGCTACGCCATGTGGGTCAGCTCCCTGGCCGGGGATCGAACTCAGGTCTTAGTGGTAATAGAACTGAACTTAACCCCTAGGCTATCAGGGAGACCTGACTCTGCTCTCTCTTTACTGCCTCTGCCTTTACCACACAGCTCCAAGACACCACCGTCCCTCACTTGGGCTAATGTGATAGCCTCCTCCTGGCCTCCCAGCTTCCAGTTTCTAATATCCATTCTCCTTATGACAAAGGGCAGCCAGAAAACCTAAATCCAATTGCATCAGCCCCTGCTCCAACCTCTCCAGTGGCTTCCACACAACGCCTATGGCAGCACAAAACTCTTACCCTGACCGACATGATTTAGGGCCCTGTGTCATCTCTTCAGCTGTTCTCCTCTCGCCCAACAAATGCCAACCACTCTGCTACTGTTGTTTTCTTTTCTTCAGGACACCAATTGTCAAGTTTAATACTTATTTGTTTTCTTGTTTATTGTCTGCCTCTCGCAACTAAATCCCCAACATGTTGAACAGAGCCTGGTATCAAGTAAGTCTCAATAAATCTTTGTTGTATAATAGTAAGAAAAGGAGAGAGGAAAGAGAGAAATTATAATCAGGTAAGCGTAAAACCTCAGAAAACTGGTTTTGGATAAAGCCAGCTTAAGTCACCAGCGCTTCCTCTCTGCATAGTTTATGAGTCATCTTAGTCATATGGCACAATTCTAAGAACAAGAATTAGAGTTGACAAGCCTGAGTACAGTTCCCAGCTTGACGAGTACAATTCCCAAGTTAGCAAGTTGTTTAAACTTTCTCAGTCTTACACAATCATTCATCAAATGTCCAAGGTCCTGGGTGCCTACTTTACAACAGGGGAACTATGCCATGTTTGTTGCAGCTATTACATAAGATAATGTATCACAAGTCTCTAATCCAAGCCTGGTTAGTTGTAAGTGTTCAATAACTTCAAGTTATTTATTCTTTTTTTATGATTAATAAAGGGTTTTATTTACAAGAGAAGGGGAAATAGCGTAGGGAATAACACAAAGAGAAGAGAGGGAGACAGATCCATAAATGTCCTACTAGGTCCTAGGAGCTGGAACCCAACGGCCGGCTGAGAGCTGGCTCCCAAGGAAAAGGCTTCATGTTATTTATTCTTTAATGTCATTCTTTAAGTTTTGCTACAATCTACCATCATCTATGATCTACCATCATCAGTATTTACAATTTGGATTTTCTCATTGATCAAAGAATTATTAGGGGGCCCTCCCTGGTGGCGCAGTGGGTTAAGCAATGCTCTATGAAGCAAACCACAGCCACTGCAGCATGAGTTTGATCCCTGCTGCCGGCTGGGGAGGTGACCCACATGGCACAGGCAGACCTCTCCTGCCTGGCCCGCTGCTCCCCTCAGCAGTGTGTTTCAGTAGATCTGCCTGTTCTGCCCCCTGCTCTGTCTGGTGGATTCTCTCACCTCTCCTCACCTCTGGCCTGTACCCCAGTCCTTGTATGCATAAATAAACAAATCTTTAAAAAAAAAAGAATTATTAGGACTGTTTTGGGGTTTCTAAGAGACTGACCTTTGTTACTTCACCATTTGTAAAATTCTGGTTTTTACTTTGTGGTTAGCGATGTGGCCAGGACAATGTCAGGCTTGGGTAATTTCAGGTTTCAATATTTATAAATGTTCTCCATTTAAGAGCTGGGAAGTCCAGTAAATATTATCGGAATGCCAGCTCCATGATGGAGGCTTTCTGTTCACTGCTCTATCCCCAATATCCAGCAAAGGCCTGGCTCAGATTGTAGACAGTCAATAAATACTTGTTGGATGAGTGACTAAATTAGTTAATCAACTTTACTATCATTTGGATTCTCAGTACCTCTGTTTATTTTTTTCTTACTTCGTCTGCCAAAGACTGGTGAATTATCTTTGTTTCTCACCACCATTATATTTTGACAGATTCCCATTGTATTTCTAATTATTTTGGCCTGATATATTTCAACATCATATGATTTAGTGCTGGAAGGTTTATGGCCATTACATATCATGATTGCAAATATGCCCTATATTGATATAAAATGATCATTCAACAAAATACTACACACCTCTGGTCTGTTCCCCAGTTCTTGTATGTATAAATAAGTAAATCTTTTAAGAAGTAGAACAAAGTAATTACAATGGGCCCTAGTCCATTATGACTAATGTCCTGATAAATGAATAAATCTGGACACAGACATGTATAAGGAGTAATCACTTGAAGACACAGGAAGCAGGCTGCCACCTACAAGCCAAAGAAAAGGGGCTCAGAACTAACCAGCCCTACTGACACCTTGATCTTGGACTTCTGGCTTCCAGGTCTGTGAGAAATAAAGATTTGTTTTATGAGACTGAGGTCTGTGGTACTCTGTCATGCCAGCCCTAGCAAACAAGCATTTCACCCGAAGGAACTCAGGGCAGATTGAATCTAACAACTGTCTAGAAATGAGACTGTGGAGGAGACAGAGAATTGTGTGTCCTCAAATGGGGTGCCCTGCTTCTTCTCAATGCTCCCTAGTGAGGAGGTGGCAGTGCCTCTTAGGCCCCCAATTCAGGATTCTACCTCTCTAGCATAATGGTAGAAGGCCTCAAGAATCTACTGCAGGGCCTCCCTGGTGGCGCAGTGGGTTAAGCAATGCACTATGAAGCAAACTGCAGCCATTGCAGCACGAGTTCGATCCCTGCCTCCGGCCAGGGAGGGGACCATAAGGTGCAGCAGACCTCTCCTGCTGTGCCCGCTGCTCCTCTCAGCAGTGTACTTCTGTTAATCTGCCTGTTCTGCTCCCAGCTCTCTGTGGTGAATCCTCTCACCCCCCACAGTTCTGGCCTGTACCCCAGTGCTTGTATGCATAAATAAATAAATCTTTTTAAAAAAAAAAAAGAATCTACTGCAGGGGACCTCCCTGGTTGCACAAGAGATAAAATCGCGCAGCACTATGAAGCTATCTGCAGCTACTGCAGCATGAGTTCAATCTTCAGCCAGGGAGCTAATCCACATGGACAGGGAGCTGGCCCACATGGCACAGCAGACCTCTCTTTTCTCACCCTTTGCTCCCCTCAGCAGTGCATTTCACTCTGTCTGTTCTGCTCCCCATTCTGTCTCCGGTGAAGCCTCTCACCCCCGGACCTCTGGCCTGTACTCCAGTTCTTTTATGCATAAATAATAAACAAATATTTTTAGAAAAAGAATAAAGACTGTACTGTAGCAGTTAGTCACCTTCTCCTGGGACAACAAGGAGGGCGACTCCAGGCATGACCCTGTTTCTCCTTGCCCTGCACCCAAGAGAGTGACTCACTTAACAGATAAGGCGCAGGTCCCAGAACAAATCCTCATTCCTACGACTCCACCTTTTCCCATAATTCTCTCCTCACCTCTGTAAGTTGGTGCCCTTTTTTAATTTTACATTGCCACCAGCAGGGAGTGAGAATTCCTGTTGCTCCTCCCTCCTCCGCTTTTGGTACTGCTCTCAGCGTTTTGGAGATCAGCCACTCTAATACACGGTGGCGGTGCCTCAGTAGTGTAGGGAAATTTGCATTTCCTCGATGAGTATCTTTACTTAACTTTGCTTATTTGCTTTCTGTCTACCTTTTTGGTGAAGGAATTCATGTTCTTGTCCAATTTTTTAATGAGTTTGTTTGTTTTTCTTATTGTTGAGTTTTAACAGTTCTTTGCATATCTTAAATAATAGTCCTTTATCAGCTAAATCCTTTGCAAGTATTTTCTTCTGGTCTCTGGCTTGTGCTTTCATTCTCTTGACAGAATCTTTCCCAACGTAGAAATTTTTTTTTTAAAGATTTATTTATTTATGCACACAAGCACGGGGTACAGGCCAGAGGTGTGGAGGGTGAGAGGATTCACCACAGAGAGCAGGGAGCAGAACAGGCAGATCAACAGAAGTACACTGCTGAGAGGAGCAGCGGGCACAGCAGGAGAGGTCTGCTGCACCATATGGTCCCCTCCCTAGCCGGCAGCAGGGATTGAACTCGTGCTGCAGTGGCTGTGGTTTGCTTCATAGTGCGTTGATTAATCCACTGCGCCACCAGGGAGGCCCACCAACGTAGAAATTTTTAATTTTAATGAAGTCCAGCTTTTCAATCATTTCTTTCACGGATCATGCCTGAAAGTTAGTTCTATCTTAGGATGTTTTGATTACCTGAAACAATAAATTCCTTTTTTGTTTCAATCGAGTTGGCGTTTTTTGTCACTTGATATATCAATATTTCCTCAAAATGATCTCTGGGCACTGCACACAATGAATGATTGTCATCTTTATTATTGTTAACATAATTGTCATAATGTATATATTTTCTCTTCAGAAGAACTCTTTTTACATTCAGTTTCATAACCAGATTTGTAAAAATTAGAGCTATGCCAAGATTTTCCCATTTTGGAGTTTTTATTTCACTTCATCTCTTGTTAAGTTAAAATAAATTTTTTGGGAGAGGAGGGAGAGGGAGAGGGAGAGGGAGAGGGAGAGGGAGAGGGAGAGGGAGAGGG
>JAGFMF010011660.1:2800923-2828972 GCA_019455555.1 Galemys pyrenaicus | reverse complement strand
AGGTCTTACCTATTGTAAAGAGTGCTGCTATAAACATAGGGGTGCAGGTATTCTTTTGAATCAGTGTATTTGTGTCTTTTGGGTATATTCCTAGGAGAGTATTGTTGTTTTTGCCCACCTTCCTTTGTGTCCAAATGGTGAGAGGTCTAATCTACCTCTAGTGAGAGGGACTATAAAATGACATAGCAAAGAGCATAGAGAATCAGAATTGGAGCACTGTTCAACTTTTTATGCAGAATTTCATGATTATATAACAATGAACTATAAAACTAAGATTGTTAAACCAACTGTATACAACCCCTCAAAGGAAACTGTACTCTCAAGCTTCTTGAAAGTAGTCAGGTGGCAAATTAAAGGACACTTTGCAATACTTACAAGCAATCACTACTAGAATTTAAAATATGCTTTCTACATTACAAATACAAGAAAAAGGAATCCTCCCTGATATGTTGTATGATGCCAATATTACCTTAATACCAAAACCAAACAAAGACAGCACAAGAAAATCACAGACTAACATATTTGATGAACATCAGTGGAAAACTTTCAACAAAATACTATCAAATAAAATTCAATTGTACATCACAAAATTATACACCATGATCAAGTGGGATTAATCTCAGGATGTAAGAATGATTTGAGAGTATATATAAATTATATAAAACATCATATCAACAAAATCAAAGATTAAAAGTCACATATTTTTTAAAGACTTACTTTTATTTATACGTGCATACAAGAACTGGGGTGTAGGCCAGAGGTGTGATGGAGGAGGGTGGGAGGATTCACCAGAGACAGAGTGGGGAGCAGAACAGGTGGATTGACTGATGTACACTGTTAAGGGGAGCAGTGGGTGAGACAAGAGAGGTCTGCTATGCCATGAGGGCTAGCTCTCTGACCTGGGGTAGAACTCAAGTTGCAGTGGCTGGTGATCACCTGAAAGCGCTCTGTCTTTAACCCCTGTGCCACCAGGGAGTCCCTCTCTCCTTTTTTCTTAAGGTTGCTTTAACAATTCAAGACCTTTTGTGGTTCCATATAAATTTCAATTTTTTTTAATTTCCTTTTTTTTAAGATTTATTTATTTATACATACAAGAAGTGGGGTACAGGCCAGAGGTGCTTGGGGTGAGAGGATTCACCAGAGACAGAGTGGGGAACAGAACAGGCAGATCAACTGAAACACACTGCTGAGGGGAGCAGCGGGCGAGGCAGGATCACCTCCCTGGTCGGAGGCTGGGATAGAACTCGTGCTGCAGTGGCTGCGTTTTGCTTCATATGTGTTGCTTAACCCATTGTGCCACCAGGGAGGCCCCAAATTTCAATTTTTTCCATTCAGTTTCTTTGCAAAAACATTGCTGTGTTTTGATGGAGATTGCATTACATTTGTACATCATCTTAGGTAAGATAATAATTTTTATTATATTGATTTTCCATATCTATGAACACAGGATATCCTTTCATCTTCTTGTGTTGCTAAATTTTTTAAAAAGATTTATTTATTTTACAGAGGTGTGGGACTGAGAGGATTCACCAGAGGCAGAGTGAGGAACAGAACAGGCAGATTGATTGAAGTACACTGCTGAGGGGAGCAGTGAGGCAGGAGAAGTCTGCTGTACCATGTGGGTCACTTCCCTGGCCAGGGATCAAACTCGTGCTGCAGTGGCTGCAGATAGCTTCATAGGGCAGTGCTTAACCCCTTGCGCCACCAGGGAGGCCCGATTGCTAAATTTTTAATATCATCTTACAGTTCTTGTATTTTCTGGGAAGCAATTATTAATGGAATTATTTTCTTAATTTCTTTTGCCTCTTGTTTGTATAAAAAAAAAAACTATGGATTTTGGTGTGTTGATTTTGCAGCCTGCTGCTTTGCTGTATTTGATGAAGGACAAAAGAGTAGAAAAAACTGGAAAGGAGGTGCCTCCCTACAAAAGATGATAAAAACCTAATGTTGCCCCCACAACAGGGCAGCCCTCTTTCTGCCTACCTGTGACATGCAGATGCTTCTCTCCACCAGCTCTCTCCTCTGCAGGGCAGCCGCTTCCTGCCTGTCTGTGACCTGCACCTCCCGGGGCTTCTCTTCACTGACCTCCCTCAGCAGAGGCAGCTCTCCTCAAGGCCACCCGCCTGCAGTCATGCAGCCTCTCTCAACAAACCTGTCCCTTTTGGGGCAGCTCTTCCTGCCCGCTTGTGTCTATCAAGTGTCCTTTACTCTTCTGTTCCTTTCCCTAATAAACATGCTCTTTAAAATAACTAACGGGGCCTCTCTGGTGGCGCAGTGAGTTAAAGCAACGCACTATGAAGCAAACCACAGCCACTGCAGCATGAGTTCGATCCCTGCTGCTGGCCAGGGAGGGGACCCACATGGCGCAGCAGACCTCTCTTGCTGTGCCCGCTGCTCCCCTCAGCAGTGTACTTCAGTTGATCTGCCTGTTCTGCTCCCCGCTCTCTGTGGTGAATCGTCTCACCCCCCCACACACACCTCTGGCCTGTACCCCAGTACTTGTATGCATAAATAAATAAATTTAAAAATAAAATAACTAATGTTGGCCCCTCCCTGGTGGCGCAGCAGGTTGAGTGCTGCACTGTGAAGCACCAGTGGCACAGCAGTGAGAGTTTGATTCCCGGCCAGGGGAGGGACCCACATGGTGCAGCAGACCTCTCCTGCCTCGCCCGCTGCTCCCCTCAGCAGTGTATTTCAGTCGATCTGCCTCTTCTGCTCCCTGCTCTGTCTCTGGTGAATCCTCTCACCCCCCACGTCTCTGGTCTGTGCCCCAGCTGTTGTATGCATAAATAAATAAATCTTTAAAAAAAAATAAAGTCTCTGCATCGTGGGGAACTGTGCCCAGGAACTCGCCGCATGCTGCCGAGCAGGGATCTCTAGTGAAACCTTTCCCAGAGTGAAACCAAGAACCCCGCTCTCCAAACCCACTGACTCCAAAACTGACTTCATGTGGCGCCCAATGTAGTGATTTTTCACAGCGTCAGTAAGAGACGTCCAGTTTCTCTATCAGTGGTCTTATACACTCGTTCTCTGAGGGAAATGGGTGTTCGGCAACTGTTAGACTGTCCCACACGGACTGAAGGGCCCAGGCCAAGGCTACTCTTTGGTGGGTCCTAAAACATGGGGGAACAGCCTTCTAGTTGCCCTAGGCCCTACTGGGTGAATGCCTCATGCCCCTCTCTTGGTCTCATTCTCTCAATGTCTGACCCCCATCTGAGTGCTGCACGTCCCCTGTGGATCTTAGTTTCTATAGTTGGGTTGATGGTTGTTAACCCCTCTACCCCACCTCCTTGTGTGAGCCAGGCTCTGGTCTTAAGGCACCACCTTTCCAGTGTTTCTGTTCTTTTGTCCTTCATCATTCCCCCCTGATCATATCGAGCCCAAAATCTTCTGGGGAGTTGAAGGGAGGCAATTCATCTTCTGTAGCTGCTTCCCACTGGAGTGGCACATAGAGTTGGTCCTATCTGATGGGCCTGGGAGATGGTCCCCCTAACACTAGTCCCTGAGCTACATATCGTTGCTAGTTTTGGAAAGAGGCATGTAGAGGCCAAGGGGTAGGGTGTCAGGACAGGCTGTTCTTGTCAGCTGTTTTTTGGGTGTGTTTTGTTTTTTTGGAGGAGTTCAACCTCGAAGAGTTCCCCCTAGATTAGAGGAAACAAATTTGGTTAGGAGATTGCATATGTTGAGGTTTAAAGAGGAGAGTGAGAAATTTAGCAGTGGCTAAGGGCCCTCAGTTACATGTACAATCATTTTGGGCCACTCATAGGATGTTAGCAAGTTTTTTAGATTAAAAAAATGTTGATGGGATGTTTGCTCCTAGAAGAGGAGCTGTTAAATTACATGTGTCCCTTGTAAGGACAGCACCCACCAGGGGAGCCCTGAAGTGCCGGAGTAAGGCCTAAAGCCAGGCACTCAGTGCGAGGTTTGGCTTGCTGTGTACAGTAGCAAACCCAGTGAGTCATGACCTCAAAGTAGCGAAGGCTGGCTCTGTAACAAATGGCGCTAGATAAGTTGTAAAACCATGTATAAAAAAAGAAGTTGGGTTACTCACTAACACCAGAAACAAAAATATATTACTGTTGAGTTGACAACACCACACTGACCAATGGAGTTGTGGAGCAGGCTACACAATGCAGGATGCTGCTGAAAGATCAAGCTCCTGGCCTTTTATTGATAATAAATAATTTTTATTATATTATTATTTATTTTTATTTTGTTGATAATAAAAATAATACAGCATCAATTAAGCAGGATATGAGAACAAAGAAAAAAGGACAGGTGAAACTGAACAAATGCACATATGTATCTAGGGCTGGCTGGGGGGGGTGTGTGTGTCTGCTGATTGCTTGATGACTCAGTAGTGAGATGGAAACCAGACCCAAGACCCCCTATTCATGCTTCCAATCTCACAGACAAGGTGCTTTCAGCTGACGGTCTGAGAGGGCAGAGCCATGCATCCGCAAAGCTGCCCCACTCTCCGCCTTCCCTGTTGTGGCTCGTGCTGCTCCTGTTATACTTGAAAGGAGCCTGCTAACAAATTGATTGGTCTGGACTGACCTTGTATTTGAATGCAGAGCTGCACATAACCAAGATGGTGGCCAAGCAGACAGTTAAAGTCTAGTGGACCCACAATTTCCAAATGGATTAAAGATTTAAGAATAAGACCTGCAATAAAAAAAGTATATGGAAGAAAATATTGGATACACATTCCATGATATCAACAATAAAGATATTTCTGGTGACTTAATCCCTGGCAAGGGTATTAAAACAAAAATAAACAATTGGGATTACCTCAAGCTAAAAAGTCTTCTAGGCAGTGAAAGAAAGTATGATAAAATTAAATAGACATGATGCCCAATGGGAGAAAATATTTACACAATCTATAACTGATAAGGAATTAATCCAAGGTATATAAAATATTCATACAACTCAACAATGAAAAACCAAATAACCCAATTAATAAATGGGCAGTATGTATGAACAGATAATTGACCAAAGATATCCAGAAGGCCAAAAGACATATGGAAAAATGTTCATCATCACTTCTAGTAAGAGAGATACAGGGCCTCCCTGATGGTGCAAGGGGTTAAGCACCTCACTATGAAGCATCTACAGCCACTGCAACACGAGTTCGATCCCCAGGAGAGAGGGGACCCACATGGCGCAGCAGACCTCTCCTGTCTCACCCGCTGCTCCCCTCAGCAGTGTATTTCAGTCACTCTGCTGGCTTCTGTTCCCTACTCTGTCTCTGGTGAGTCCTCTCACCCCCACACCTCAGGCCTGTATCCCAGCTCTTGTATGCATAAATAAATAAATCTTTAAAAAAAAGAGAGAGCTACAGATTAAAACTACAATGAGATATCTCACTGTGCCCACGAGAATGGCACCTATCATAAAGATACCCAACAAGTATTGGAGAGGACTGGAGAGGAGGTGGAGAGAAGAAACCCTATTACACAACTGGTGGAAATATGAACTGGTGCAACTATGACAGAGGGCGATCTGGATTTACCTCAGAAAACTAAGAATGGAAATACTGTATAACCTCCAAGTCTATCCTTGGGCATATATCCACAGAATATGAAACCATCAACGAAAAACACTATATGGTCCACAATGTTCACTGTAGCATTGTTTACAGTAGCTAGAAAGCAGCCTCAATTCTCCTCCAGTGGATGAATAGATCAAGATGTAGTACATACACACCATGGAGTATTATATAGCCAAAAGAAGGAATGAAATGCAGACATTTTCACAAAATGGAGAGAATCAGAGAAAACTATGTGCAGCAAAGTAAGTTAGAACTATAAGAACACATATTTGGGGCCTCCCAGTTGGCAGAAGGGGTTAAGTCTCAGCACTACAAAGCAACAATCCGAAGCCACTGTCCTGGGAGTTGACCCACATGGTGCAGCAGACCTCTCCTGCCTTGCCCACTGCTCCAATCAGCAGTATATTTCAGTAGCTCTGCCTGTTCTGCTCCCCACTCTGCCTCTGCTGAAACCTCTCACCTCCCCACACCTCCAGCCTAAACCCCAGCTCTTGTACGCATAAATAAACAAAATAAATCTTAAAAAAATATATTGGACATCCATATAACAAACAATGTAAGACAGCTTCAAACAAAGGTTAGCAGACATCAACAAACATCTTTTTTTTTTTTAAAAAAAAAAGGTTTATTTATTATTCATACAAGCACTGGGGTACAGGTCAGAGGTGCAGGCAGTGAGAGACAGAGTGGGGAACAGAACAGGCAGATCAATCAAAATACACTGCTGAGGGGAGCAGTGGGCAAGGCAGGAGAGGTCTGATGTGCCATATGGGTCACCTCCCTGGCCAGGGGCAGGGATCAAACTCATGCTGCAGCTTGCTTCCTAGTAAGTTGCTTAACATCTTAAGGGCTCTATCCTTAAGAGGGAAGGAAGAGAGAAAGGAACAAGAGAACATAAGGTATGGTGGTGGTGGGGAAACAGAAAATAAAATAAAATTCACTCATTAAAAAAAAACTCTGCCTAAAATACTTCCTGTAAATTTTATGATTACAATGAATATGTCCTTTTACCTTATGGCTGGTTTAACAAAAATAATAAAATGTGCTTTTAAAAACTTCAATGAAAAGAGACAGTAAACATCAGAGACAACATAGAAAAAAATTTTAAAACATTAAGCTATAAATAGAAGCAAAAGCAAACATCATTTATCACCATAATTGTCTATGAGTCAGAGGCAAATAGTTGGGAAAGGTTCAAAGTGTTTTATTTATTCACAGATCCCCTCCTTCAGGAATTGATCCTTTACTCTTACTTGGAATTTGCATTAACTAACTGTTTTATAATTCATGATCTGGTGTATTATTTAGCAATGACATAATCTAAAGAAAACAAAACATTAAGTGCTTAATAACTATTTCTTTGAATACATAAAGAATGGAGGCTTTATTTTTACTTTGCATTTGTATTAATTGTATCCGCTCATTCAAGAAGTGAGTTCTTGGGCTTCTCTGGTGGCACAGGGGTTAAGGCACAGTAATATGAAGCTATCCATAGTCATGCAGCATGAGTTTGATCCCCTCGGAGGCCAGGGAGGTGATCCACATGGCGCAGCAGACCTCTCCTGACTCGCCCGCTGCTCCCCTCAGCAGTGTATTTCAGTCGATCTGCCTGTTCTGCTCCCCACTCTGTCTCTGGTGACTCCTCTCACCCCCCTGCCTGTACCCCAGTTCTTGTATTCATAAATAAATAAATCTTAAAAAAAAAAAGAGGTGAACCCTTCATAGATGTTTCTCAGTTCGGCTCCCCTATCTTATCAATAGTAAGAATTCCTTCCAGATTCTGGTGTTCACTGTGAGCAGTAAGTTCTCTCCCTTTTTCTTGTCTCTGTAGTGATTTAAGTGGGCTGCTGGGATCAGCTACACAAAAGGCAGGTAGCACTTCCTGCCTGACATCCCCATGGGGTGCCGGCTGGAGTCCTGCTCTCTTTCTCCCGCTCTCAGCTCCTCTGTGGCACTACCACGGCCTACGTGGGCTCAGGTTCATTCTGTCTGGGCTTCACTCTCTTTTCTGTTCCTGAGGCCCAGATCTGCGTCTCAGGCATCCAATTGTGAATCCCTGTGGTCTCTAGCCATAAAGCACTGTCCATAGCAAGGTTTTAACAAATTAATCTCTGTGTGGGAAAAGATTCTTTGTGGCACAATGGACAGAAACACAACCTGGTTCATATCAGAATTTTACAAGGGGGCCTCCCTGGTGGCGCAGTGGGTTAAGCAACGCACATGAATCTATCTGCAGCCACTGCAGCACCAGTTCGATACTTGATGCTGGCCAGGGAGGGGACCCACATGGCGCAGCAGACCTCTCCTGCCTGGCCCGCTGCTCCCCTCAGCAGTGTGTTTCAGTCGATCTGCCTGTTCTGCTCCCCACTTGTCTCTGGTGACTCCTCTCACCCGCCCCACCCCCACCCCCCCCACCACCACACCTCTTGCCTCTACCCTAGTTCTTGTTAAATAAATAAATCTTTAAAAAAAATTATTTTTACAAGGAATGATCAGGCTTCAGGCAGAGCTGGATCTGCAAGTTCAAATGATATCATCAAGACTTAATCTCTCTGTAAGATAATCATTGAAAAAATAAAAACAGAAATAAAACTACAAGTTAGGGACCTTCCTGGTGGTGCAGCAGGTTGAGTGCTGCACTGTAAAGCATTCGTGGTATAGCAACACGAGTTCGATCCCCAGCCAGGGAGCGGACCCACATGGCGCAGCAGACCTTTCCTGCCTTGCCCACTGGTGCCCTCAGCAGTGTGTGTCAGTCAGTCTGCCTCTTCTGCTCCCCACTCTGTCTGGTGAAACCTCTCACCTCCCATGACTTTGCCTGTACCCCAGTTGTTGTATGCATAAATAAACAAATCTTTAAAAAAAAAACAACTACAAGTTAAAAAGAAGAGTTTTAGTCTCCCTCTCCTCTTGACATTTCTTTCCTCTGGACTGACTCACTGTCCCATGCCTCCCTCGTGGTGACAGTATGCTGCCTCAGCACCCCAACACAAACAGAACCTCTTTGCCCGCAGAATGCCAACAACAAAACCCACAAACTGATTCTCATGGGACTGGCTTGGGCCACAAGGTCATGGTTAAATCAAATACTGAGGCCAGGAAGATAGAATTCGAATCAATCAGGCCTGTTGAGAGAGTACCCCAGAGACAGGAAAGGGGGTTGGTTAATAAATACTAACAAGAAGAACTGAAAGGGTCATAAATGTCACCATCTTCTTAGTTTCCATCTAGGGCGAATCCTCCTGTGGGACCAACAAAGCGAGACCACCTCGCTCTGCTCCGTGCACACTTCTCACATCATCCCACTGAATTTTCACAACCAGTCACTAGCTAAGCGGCATCACCCTTCGGACCTTTGTATATGTAAGGCAACAGAAATTCAGAGACTTAGAGACAGTTTTACTAAGTCACAAAGCAGGTAAGGAGCTAGCAGAGGGCTGTGGAGAGGTGGTGCAGAGAACCGGTGACCCCAAGCAGTTTCCTCTTTGCTGCTCCCCCTACCCCCTCCCTCCACCACATCCTCCCATCCACCTCAAGGGCAGCAATCCCCCACCTCTACCTCCTATTTGCCCAGACTCCTGTCTCTCTCCCGTATCTTCCGAACCTGTCAGCTTCTGCCACACCTCCTCCCCCGACCTTTGCTCCTGCTCCTGGCTTGTTTCCCTCTGCACCGGGCTCACTTTCACTCACTGCCTGTCCTTCCACCAGCCACAGCATGTGCACGGGAAAGTGCGCTCGCTTCCTGGGGCTCTGCCTCATCCCGCTGTCCCTGGTCAGCATCATAGCCAATGCCCTCCTGATGGCACCAAATGCGAAGACCACCTGGAATGATAAGCTCAGCAAGCACGTCTGGTACATGGCTGGCTTCATCGGCGGGGGCCTGATGGTGAGAAGGGAGGCCAGGGAGCATGGGCCAGGGGGCTGGGCACTCATCTCCGGGCTTCTGAACAGGCCGGAAGGGAGAAAGGATGGCTGCCTGGGAAGGGCTGGCGATACTGTGGTGGGGACTCTTCTATCTGCTCCTCTTCTGTCTGCCCCCAAACACTGAGCACTCTGCGGTGATCCTAGAGGAGCCCGAGTCCTGAACCATAAGACCGAGGGCCCTGAAGAAGGATGCCTCAGTGCTCTAGATAGCTTCTTTTCTGAGTAGGCAGTATGTCCCACAGCCCCCTCCCTGCCCCCACTGTGCAGCAGAAGTTGGGAACACCTCGCTACAAGGGTCAAGCAGCAAGAACAGCTGGCTGTGTAGGAAGTTATCAGAGCAAGATAATAACGGGCATGGGGGTGGGAGGCAGTGACAATGTCTAGAGTCAGGGAGCAGTAACACAGGTCAATCACTCTACTGTTAGCTCAACCTCCCCGCCTCCACGTCCATCTGTCCGTCCATTCACTCTCAGCCCATGATTTTGGATGACCGCTCTGCACCAGGCACTATAGTTAAACTTGGAACCTAGAACAGTAAGGCAGAGAAGGTGCCGCCACTTCTCTGACTAGGATCTAACTGGAAAAGTGGGGGAAGGGAAGATACAGATTTCTTTTGCTGGGCACCTCTTTTTTTTCTTTAAGATTTATTTATTCATGCATACAATAACAGGGGTACAGGTCAGAGGCGTGGGAGTGTCAGCGGATTCACCAGAGACAGAGTGGGGAGCAGAACAGGCAGATCCACTGAAATACACTGTTGAGGGGAGCAGCAGGTGAGGCAGGAGAGGTCTGCTGTGCCATGTGGGTCCCCTCCCTGGTCTGGGATCGAACTCGTGCTGCAGTGGCTGCGGATGCTTCATAGTGTGATGCTTAAACCATTGCGCCACCAGGGAGGTCTTTTTTATCCAACAATCCACTCTTACTCTCTGGGGTCTTTTCTTTTACCATGAATTCATGGCTGCTGGACTGGACTCTATCCCTCTGACCTCAGCTCTCTGAGTTCCTCCTCCCACTCCTCTTTCACACTCCTCCCAGGCCTATGGAGTCACCCAATGCCACAGGGTGCCTCTTTTGCAACCTAAATGATCCTCATCTTTCCACAAATCTAACCAGCCTGCTGCAGGGAAGATACACAAAGATGCCTTCCCAACATAGCCATTGCCAGCTTCCTTCCTCCCCACACCTCCATGCCCTACACCACTCTTGAGGCTTTTTCAAATGTATTCACAAAGATGTAAACCCCACAAGAGCGAGGACAGTCTGCTGTGAGCAAGGCACTGAAATAATAGTCAGTGAATGAACAGATAATAAATAGCAAGATTATTCCAAATAGGAGTAGAGTCCATCAAGTACACAAAGCAGGGTGCTGTCATAAAGAGCTACCCGGGCAAGAGGGGGGCACTTTTTATAGTGATTTCAAGAAAGACCTTGATGAGCTAACATCTTTACTGAAGCTCAAATGGCAAAAAGAAGGAATCAGCATTACAGACAGGGGACTGGCAAGGACAAAGCTGACATCAGGAACAGGCTCACACATCAGAAGATCAGACATATGGTCAGAGCAGCTGAGGTTTAATGAGAGGAGATCTGAGATGGCCAGAGGCCCTTGAGAGCCACACTGAGGAATCTGAATTTTATTATAAGGACAACAAAAAATGATTGAAGGACTTTGTTACCTTTTTTCAGACCTCTTGAACTTTTTAAGTCATACAGACAAGTGCCCAGATCCTTAGACTACAACTCAATGAATTCTTACAAAGTGGATCTACCCATGCACCTATCACCCAGATCAAGATACAGGTCATTGCCAGAATCCCAGACATGTATTCCATTTGCCACCTCCACCAACACACCAACAAGGGTGCTGTCCTGACATCTATCCCTTAGATTAATTATGCCTGTCTAGTAGTTTATATAAATGGAATAATACAGTGTAGACACTTTTATATCTACCTTCTTAAGCTCAACATTATGTTTGTGGGGTCCGCTCACATTATTACACATAGATGTAGTTTATTATTTCTTTTGCATTCCACTGTGTGACCATATTGCATTTTACTGAAAACTACTATTGATGGATGTTTGGATTATTCTCAATTTGGGCTCATGACAAATAATGCTTCTATAAACATTTCTGTAAATTATTTTAGATGAATGCATGTTTGCATTTGTTGGATATGTGGTTGACCCTTGAAAACGTGGGTTTGAACTGCTCGGGTCCACTTCACTTGGATGTTCTTGTAAACAGACAACATACACTGACAGTATCAATACAGAGCAGTATTGCAAAGGTATTTTCTCTTCCTTGTGATTTTCTTTCTTTTTTTTTTCCAAAAAAATTTTATTTATTTATGTATACAAGAACTCGGGTGTAGACCCAGAGATGTGGGGCCAGAGATGTCTCAACAGAGACAGAGTGGGGAGCAGAACAGGCAAGTCGATTGAAACACACTGCTGAGGGGAGCAGCATGTGAGACAGGAGAGGTCTGCTGCGCCATGTGGGTCCCCTCCCTGGCCAGAGATTGAATTCATGCCACAGTGACTGATGATGGACTGATAGCACTGAGACTTTAACCCCTGTGCCACCAGGAAGGCCCCTCCTTGTGATTTCTTAATAATTTTTCCTTTCTCCAGCTCACTCTATTGTGAGAATACAGTTTATGATACATATAATCTACAAAATATGTTATTGACTACTTATGTTACCCATAAGCCTTCAAGTCAAAAGCAGGTTACAAGTAGTTAACCTTTGGAGGATCCAAACATTATACTCAAATTTTTTACCACACAGGGGTCAGCACCCTTAACCCCTATGTTGTTCGAGGGTCAGTTGTATCTAAAGTAAAATTTCTGATTGTTAAGGTACACACCAACATTTAGTGCTAACAGATTTTGCCAATCTGTTAGTTTTCTTAACTTCTTATACCAGGGCCTCCCTGGTGGCACAGCAGGTTGAGTGCCGCACTGTGAAGCATCCGTGGCCCAGCAGCACAAGTTCAATCCCAGACCAAGGAGGGGACCCACATGGCGCAGCAGACCTCTCCTGCCTCGCCAACAGCTCCCCTCAACAGTGTGTTTCAGTGGATCTGCCTGTTTTGCTCCCCACTCTGTCTCTGGTGAATCCTCTCACCTCTCGCGACTCTGGCCTGTACCTCAGTTCTTGTATGCATAAATAAATCTTTAAAAAAAAACTTCCTATATTAATTTTATTCCCATCAGTAAAGTAGAAGTCTAGCTATTCCAAATTTATGAATTTAGGAAGGTTCCCTGGCTGCTGAGTGGCGAATAAACAGCACCATATCAGCAGTGAATATAGAAAGGCCAGACTGAGATGACTGCAATTGTCTAGGAGAGATGATAGTGGTTTGAATTGGCCCAGTGACTGTGGAGATGGGAGAAAAGCAAGCAGATTCAAGCTATGACCTGCTTCTTCCTGCACTTGCAATTACTCTTCCCTTTTCACTAAGAAAAGTAAATAGTAGAAGATGAGACAGAGAAACTCAGACAACAAAAAGGAAACACTTGACCAAAAAAGTAAAAATCTCAAACAGACAGGTCATTCAAAATTGGTAAATCCTAATTCTGGATGTCTTTGGATCCAGCAACTTCCTAGTATGTGACCTAAACAGAGAGGCAAAGGGGAAGACATTTGTCCTAGACCTGCCGTGAGACATGGAAGAGGGAACGTGTCCAGTGGAACATCCCCGCAGCTCTGCAGGTGTTTCTGTAAGGTTGTTGTGGGTGATGTAACAGAACTAAAACTCTTACCCTCCTCCCCTGGGGAAATGCTGCCTGGTGTGGTATGTGCCAGACAAGGCTTCCCGGGGGACTATTAAAACAGCTCTGGAATTCCAGAGATGGCAATTGGGCAAAGAATCTGGCCTGATGTAACAAAGACAAGGGCTAGTGCCCAAGTGAAGAGCCTCAAATATCTTGCTAGAATTCAGCCTTGATGAGCAACTCTTTGAAAAGACACTAAGGGATTTCAGCAGAAAAAAAGACCTTTTGAAAGTTAAGTTTAACCCACAGGTAGCAATGTAGGATGAAGTGACGGACTTGTCCATGGAGCAAGAGATAAAAAAAAAAATCTACTAGGGAGTCTAAGAACATCATCCTCGTGGGAGGTAATTAGGGACTGTGTGGAAGGAGAAAAGACTGACAAATTAAAAGATCACTGGAAGAAAAATCCAATAGACTTGAGGTTTGACTGGGTGTGAAGAATTCAAGTTTTCCAGACTGGATGACCTGGCTAGAAATTTCCACCTATAGAGGTAAGAAAGTCAAAGTAAGATAGGTCAGTGAATAAACCATGAGGACAGTATGAGGCTAAAACCAAGATGTTCATGTGAACACATATTTCAGGCTGTTAGATTTCAGTATGGAAACATCAATATAGGAAATGACTATTCTTAGAGTAATTGATACCCTGGGAGGCAAAGGGTTCTTGAAGCAGGCCACAGGGAGAAAGACAGATGAAGAGGACCAGGGCTGTCTCTTGGGGGATCCTGACACTCCCCAACAGTGCATTCACTTACGTGCTCCATCCTCCACCATAATCCTATCTCACTAGATATTCGAACACCCATGATTCCTTCCTGCTGCTAAAAAGAATCATACTTAGCATTTACTCTAATCAGTCTTGACACCACGTTAACCTGCTATTTCATTAAATCCTGAAAACAGTCCTGTGAGGTAAGTCTTGCTGCTCTATTTTACAGAGGACAAAAGTGAGTCCCAGAGAGATGAATCAATTCATGGAATGTGGAGTGAGCACAGGGATAGCCTTAAACCCACGCCTCTGACTCATGTTCAGGTGGGCACCTGCTATGGGCCAAGATTTGTGAGGGATATAATGATAATGAGACCCAACCCTTCTGGAGGCTATAATGTGCTCAGAGATAAGTAGGCACATACATAATGATAAATTAAGGTAGAACAGCTCAGCCCTCCAGGAAAGGTGGCGATAAGGATTTCCTGTTGTCCAAAGGGCTGCAGGCATCCATCACAGGTAGGTTCCAGGCCAAGGTAAGTACTGAAGAAGTAAGATCTTGAGGTTCCTAGAGTCCTCCCTAGCTATCACATTGACTCTCATTCCACAGGTACTGTGTCCAGGAATTGCAGCTGTTCGGGCAGGGGGCAAGGGATGTTGTGGTGCAGGCTGCTGTGGAAATCGCTGCAGGGTAAGACCCCAATTAAGACAGCATACAGGATTCGGTTTTTGAGCCAGTTCTTCCAAGAGTCATACCTAGAAGCATGACTCCCTCAATATGAGCTACAAGAGTTCCTCTGGGTGTGTGTGTGTGGGGGGGGGGTGTCTTACCCCTCTCAAATCCACTTCTCAAATCAGGCTTCAATGGGCTTGGCCCGAAGGGGCTATAAGCCCCATGAACCTCCATAACTGCTGACTCTGAACATTGCCTCATTCTAAATGCCAGGGCTGGTGAGAAATGTATTTTTGCCAGGACATGAGAAGTGTGCAGTCATGGGCGCCTGGTGAGGGGAAGCTAGGTATGGTCTGCCTAAGAGTGGGGAAGGGGCAGCCCTACTCACCCTGCCTTCCATTCTGCATCCAGATGCTGCGCTCAGTCTTCTCCTCCGCATTTGGGGTGCTTGGCGCGATCTACTGCCTCTCAGTATCGGGAGCAGCGCTCCGTTTGGGACCACGATGCAGAACACAGAATGACCAGTGGACGTACCCCTTCCAGGACACTGAGTAAGGCTCAGTCTGTTTTCGCGCTGCCCGTTTCCCTTTCTCCCCTCCCATTCGCTACCTCTCCCACCTGTCTTCCCACCATGAACTGGAAAACCTGGGGTAGAGGGGGAGGGGGAGAGTCCCGCTTCAAGAGCGCTATCTCCTGTGGGTCAACCCAAACCTTAGCAAACCCTCCTCTGCACGTGAGCGGAGAGGGCGGGGCGGACGCTCGGTAAGACCTTCTCTCACGTGATCCCGTGCGGTGCACAGAGGCTCTTACTTGGTCAACCGTACTCAGTGGAGTTGGTGCGTGGAGCCTCCTAATGTGGTCCAGTGGAACGTGACGCTCTTCTCACTGCTGGTGGCTGTCTCGTGCCTGGAGATCGTGTTTTGTGGCGTGCAGTTGGTGAACGCGTCCATCGGTGTCTTCTGTGGCGATTGCAGGAAGGAGGTGGGACGCCAATAGCTGTAGCTGTAGAGGAAAGCTACTTGCTCCTTGGCTACGTCCTAACTTTGTCTTTTTTATAGGCCGCTCCTCACTGAGGATCCACCAACCGCCCCAGCTAGCGCCTGGAGGCCCATTTGTCCCCTTCCTCTCCCCCGAGCCCCACCCCACCCCACCCCCCCAGCCCCGGAATAAACTGGCTTGAGCTCTCTTCTGCTTCTCAGATTGTACACTATTCGAGGAATGTCCGGAGGCTACAGATACAGCAGGTCTTAGGGCTCACTTGTTGCCCCCCCCCCTTGTTTTTGTCTTTTAAAAAAATTTTTTTTAATTTATTTATGCATACAAGAGCTGGGATGCAGGCCAGAGGTGTGGGGGGCGGGGTGAGAGGATTCACCAGAGACAGAGTGGGGAACAGAACAGGCAGATAGACTGAAATACACTGCTGAGGTCTGCTGCACTATGCCAGTCAGCTCTCTGGCCGAGGATCAGGGATGGAACTCAGCTGCAGTGGCTGTGAATAGCCTCATAGTGCTGAGACTTAACCCCTTGTGCCATCAGGGAGGCCCCTGTTAAGTACTTTTTAAAAACGTTGGTAATGAGACAGATATTGACTGATGGAGGGACATTTTAGAATAAGAAAATGCGAGAAAGTGAACTTTGCACTGAAATCTGGTGGATGAGCTTCCCATCTGGTTGGGGGAGAAGGGAGGGGGACGTGTTGGTTCCAGTCAGAGAGAACAGCAAGGACAAAACTCGGGAGTCAGCATAGATAAAGTCACTGTTTGGGGGTTTTGGGTGGAGGTAGGGAGATAAAACTATAACGAAGACACTTTAGCTTTTTTTTTTTAAGATTATTTATTTATGCATACAAGAGCTGTGGTACAGGCCAGAGGCTAGGGAAGTGAAACACACTGCTGAGGGGAGAAGTGGATGAGACAGGAGAGGTCTGCTGCGCTATGGGAGTCCCTGGCCAGAGATCGAAATCGTGCTGCAGTAGCCCCACAGTGCAGCGCTCAACTCCTTGCGCCACCAGGGAGGCCCCACATCGGCTTCTTTTAAGTCTAGACAATGAAGCCTTGAGTCATTTTAGCATTGTTACCTCCTAATTTAGTAGAACTTTGTTTATCTGAGGTCACTGGCGATTCAGAGAGGAAACAACCTGAGCTTTTCATGGAGGCGCCCTCCATAAAGGAAGCTGGAACTTCCTTAACTTGTAAGCAAAATCATGTTTAAGTGCGTTTCTTCCAGACTATGGGTCCATGGCTTTATGTACTTTTGAGGCCAAATCTAAACTTGCTAGTTTAGGAAGAAGACAAGGAGACGCAGTTTCCCATCCCTAAAAGAACTGAGGCGAAAGCCAAGAGAAGCTTTAATAGGCGGAGGTGGAAGAAGCCTGGGATCAGCGAGAGGGGAGCGACGGTGTCAACTACTGCAGCAGAATAAGCGCACGTCGTTAAGCGCGGTGTCGTCGCGGAGGCCTCTAGGTTGCTCGATTTTGGTCTGCAAGCCGCACGCGCCTTTAGGGCATGGGTCACTCCAGTCTCCAAAGTCTCCCCAGGTCTGGCCGGGTCCCTCCAGCTCCGTGCCGTCAGAGCAGCGGAAGCGCACATTATTCGCAGCCGTGTTGTCTCCAGGGGTCACGGGTATCTCCACTCGGAGCGAGAAAGCCACAAGGAAACCGCCGCCCGGACACCACAGCGGCTCGCTCCACGCGCCCCACCTGCGAGGGAAGTGGAGAGGAGCTGGCTCTGCTGGCGCCCCCTAACCTTCATCTACCTAGTCCTTGGGTGCTACTTGACCCTAGTGAGTTATCCCGTCACTGAGTTCCACTCCCCAGAACTAAACTACCCCACAGCTCTCGAGTAACCTGCCCGCCAGGAAGGGGATTTGTGTAACAGAATATAGGGCTTCCCCCCACCCTACGGGAACCCTGACCCCTGCCCGCTACCTTCCAGATTCCGACTCCACCACGTGTGTGTTGCGCTCTGCGTTCCCCCGCGCGCAGTGCAGCCGGATCCCATTTAG
Source organism: Galemys pyrenaicus (assembly GCA_019455555.1). NCBI lineage: Eukaryota > Metazoa > Chordata > Mammalia > Eulipotyphla > Talpidae > Galemys > Galemys pyrenaicus. The sequence continues at coordinate 2,811,332 of JAGFMF010011660.1, read as the reverse complement.
TGCTGTGTCATCGCCAGGAATGCCCTGGGCAGGCTCCACCTGGACGGCGAAGAGGGGCAGGGTGAGAACAAGTCCGAAGACTGCCGTCCTGGATTCTGGGGTCCGAGACACAACCTAGTCCTAAGGCCCCACCTTGAGCGAGAACCCGCTGGCGAAGAATCCGTCAGGACACATCTCGGGCCAGGCCCAGTCGCCCCAGGGGCCCCCATTGGTCACCTCGATGACCGAAGTGTAGCCGCTTGGGCCACCCGCTCTTGCAGGTCCGCAGTACACCCACAGTAGTAGCAACAATTTAGCTCCTGCAAGCGGCTCCATCCCGCAGCAGTCTGTGAGCTGGGTCCCTAATGAATGCAGGTTTATAATACCCCTGCCGCTTGGAGGGTTCTGATTCCGGAAGGGCAACCCGGATTTATTGCAATCCAATACTAATCCGCTCCAGAAACCCCACAGACTCAATTCTCTGCTCAGGGAAAGGGAGGCTCCCAGTGCCAGAACAGGAGGGGCAGCTAAAGGGGAGGAATTAAAATAACCACCACCTACTGAAGTTTACTCCAGACCAAGAATTGTGGTTAGGGCTAAGCAGGCATATATTAAATCCTGACAACACTTTTAGAGGTGGGAATTGCCCTTTCTATTTTGCAGACGAGGAACTAGGGCTTAGAAATGGCAAGTGACTTTGTCTAAGGTCATAGTTAGCAATCCAGGAAACATTCCAACACTGGGAAATGGGGGCAGAGGCTAGGAATGGAAGCGATGATTCTGGGATCCTACCAGGGACAGCATCAGTCAGGCCCCATAGGCATCACTGGGATGTGAAAGAGCATCAGAGTGAGAGAAGAATCCACAAACTGTGGAAGTTAGGGTCTCTTAGCTATTGGGACCCTAACTTCCTGAGACTCTGTGGCATTCTTCCTCATCCAGAACCAAGTGTAAACAGAGGTAGGAGCAACTGTAAGAGGTTTATTGACAGAGGACTGAGAACAGGAGATGCTGTTTGTTCCATTGCTTCCAGCATCCTTCCCTGGAATGTCTTTTCCCCCATGACCACCAGGTGGACTCCTGACTTGCAAAAATAAATAAATAAATAAATAACTGGCTCAAACTTGTCAAGGCGCACCACCCCTAACTTGCCTGCTTCTCCTATACATTTCTTTTTTTATTCAATACATATTTATTTAGCTATAATGTTTTTAGATCCAGACAATATACTAAGTGTTGTAACCAAGAAAAATTAGGCCCTTATCTTCATCAGAGCTTACATTCCAGTGGGGGAGACAGATGATAAATTCCCTAGTGGACCTTGAGCGCTGTAAAGGCACTTTGGTCTTGAGATCTAGTATAGCACCTGGCATGCGGAAATAGTTCATAAAATCTGGAGTTGAAAAAAAAATGAAATCACAAAAATGTAAAAGGAAAAATCTTAATGCTATAGTCAAGAGGTCATGTATCCAGATCAAGACAAGGTCCCCTGGGGTTAGGATAGAGCATTTAGAAGTAAGTGTTCCTAGATCCCAGGTGACCCACGCTTGAACTTAATGAAGATTTATGGAGCAATTGTGGTAAGCTTTTCCATTTACAGTGTTTGCACATACATTATCATTTAATCTTCACTTGAGGCTTGCAAAGCACCTATTATTAGTCTCAATTTACAATGGAGGGAACTCAAGTACTGAGCTAACTTAGGGCCCACACCATTGCTCAGTGGGGGAGCTGGTTCTGATCCAAGCTTGTCTTTCCAATAGCCTAGCCTCTCCTTACTACAGCCTGGCCTACTGGAAAGGAGAAATGCAGACATGTCATTCCCACTCAATACCCCATGTCCCGTTCTTTCTGTCCTGCAGCCCTGGGATGCTGCCCTCAAGGGCAAAGCGCACAGGGCAAAGGGCACTAGTAAGTTAATTATTAACCCTTTGCCTCAGGGCGCCTGCAAACCTCTCTGAGGGGAACGGACTGATAGGGGCTGGTGAGGGGGCAGTGGTCACTGCAGCAGCATGGGGGTCCCGCTCCCTACCCGGGTCCTGTGGCGCTGGTTCTGCCGTGCGATTCCTCTCACTATTTTCGCGCTGCTACTTCTTTATCTCAGTGCTGGGAGTCTCCGTGAGTGGCCCCTTACCTCACCTGCGCTGGAAGGAACCCAAAGAGTCTAGACCTTTGAGGCCAAGCATCTTGCTCGAGTGCTCATCGACCCCCTCATGTCTCCTCAGGTCCCCTCTCAAGTTGCAGAACTGGGGAGCAGTACTGCATTCCCAAGGAACTGCCACCTTTCCAGGTATGCGTGGGACAGGGCTGGGAGCAGGGCTCCAAGTGGGACCCTGGAGAAGTGGCAGTAGACCCAGGCTGAGGAACTAGTGAAGGGCAGGTACTAATCCCCGCTCGCATTAGAAGCTGAAAGTACAGCAGAAGACACGCTAGCTATTGATAGATCTTAGGAACAATTTCTTCAGGGTACTATTAGGTTGCTTGGCTAAGGAAGTTCAGAAGACTAGGGATCCTGCGCCCCTATTTCCCCTTATATTCCCAGGTTCAGCAACAGTCCGGACCCCTGGAGGCCCCAGGGCTGGAAGAGCCTCCGTGCCTGGGCCCCCAGGGGATGCTGGGCCGTATGGTGAGGCCGTTCCGTGCAAGTCTGAACCCCAATGGGGATGTGGAGCTGTCGCAGTACTTGGCAGGATGGAGGGAGCTGGTCAAGTGAGTGGTCTCCCTCTCTCCAATCTAGTGCCCACCTCCTTGCGGTTCTACTGCTCTTTCAAATCTTCCCACTACTAAACACACAGGTTCCTAAATCCCCTCGGCTCCATCTTCGCCTTTGCCACCAGCGAGGCCTTCACCAAGATAACAGAACTTGAGGCTCGGGTACACGGCCCAGATGCTTCCCACTACACATCGCTGGCGGCCATGGAGGAGTGGGAGCGGCGGACCGGATTGCTGCCCGGGATCACCCCTCCAGACCGGGCCAGGTCCTCGGGCTCACGAACATTGCTTTTGCTGCACCGTGCTCTACGCTGGTCCCAGCTCTGCCTCCACCGGGTGGCGACCGGGACGCTCGGAGGCCCAGAAGCCGGCGCCCAGTGCAGTGACGCCTACGGCACCGCCCTGGCTCCGCACCACCACTGGCTTGTACGTCAGGCGGTGGGCGTGGCCTTCCTCGCCTTCCCGGGTCGCTCACGCTTGCTCCAGCTGGCCTGTCCCGGAACCCTGGAGGCGGAAGCGCGGGCCGCGCTGGCGAAGGGTGCTGCTACCCTGGAGGAAGTGTACAACCGCACCCAGAGCTTGTTGGCCGAGCGCGGCCTGCTCCAGCTGGCCTGAAGCCAGGGCCGGCCGAGGACTCCCGGGAACCCCAGAGAAAGGGAACGCCTGGGGGCGGGGGCGGCTCCGCCCCCGGGTCGCACCTAGTACCCTGTCCCTTTAGTGACGTCACTGTCGTAGAAGGCCCCGCCCCCAACGGGGAACGGTATTGGAGATCCACCTTCTATCCACTGTTTTGGGATGGAGGGAGCTATGAGGAATAAGAATTTTTTTAGTCGTCCGTCGTCGATTTAGGCCGTTTCATGCGATGATGGCAAACAGGAGAAAATGCATGTAGGAGCATGTGTCATCTCAGTTCCTGGCAGCCACGAGACTCAACGCTTCCCCAGGGCACCCTCTGCCACTCCCATGGCTTTATCTGCCTACTACGGGCGAGTTTCCAGCCCAGACTTAGGCCCCGGTCTCCATAAAGCTAACTCTTTCCTAGACAGCACCACAGAAATCGGAAATGCAACACATCCAACACGGATCTTATCATCTCCCCTCAGAGCTGCACCTCTTCTGTTCCCTGTCTCAATAAAAGGCACCACTTCCTGTCAACTACCCAAACTAACAAGTCATACCTCACACCAAGCAGGCGCTCAGCTCAATGTGTTAAATGATTTTTATTTTATTTTACTATTAAATGACTCCTTGGTCACTCCCACAATTGTGAACGTGGAAAAGGTTAGCCATTTCATACACTGCTAACTCCCAAATTATAACCCCAATCCACTTTCTCCACAATCCTCCTTGTTCAAAGTCTCCAGTGTACTTCAACTAGGCATAACAAACTTACCATGTCCAAAACTGAGCTTCTAATGCCCTCTCTTCAAAAATATTCTCTTCATAAGTCTTTGCTAGCTCAGCAAATGACAGCTCATTCTTCCAGATTCTTAGATCAAAAACTTTCTGTTGCTCTTTTCATCAAACACCACATCTGTCAGAATCTGATTATCTCCACTATCTCTGCTGCTAACATCCTTATTATAAGTCACGCCATCCTGAACTATCACCTGGATAAATGCAATAGTCTAATTGTTTCCATCCCATCCTTGGCCTCCCTCTACTGTATTTTCAATATAGTAGCCAAAGTGAGCCTTTGAAAGGGAGTTCCTTCCCTCTCAAATGTCTTCCTATTGCATTTAGAATAAAAGTTTCTCAAATGTAAGCAGGGGTTTTCTGTATTATATTTTCAGCTGAGAATGATGAAAATCTTTTGCAAGGTCCTATGAGATCTGACTCTGCACTAGCCAAGGTGACCTCGATAGAATAAGAGTAAAAACACATGATTATCTTAGAAATAACTTAGAAAAAGCATATGACAAAACTGATCACAGATGACAAATACATCAAACTAGGAACAGAAAGGAGTCTCCTCAATCTGATAAAAGACATCTATAAAAAAACCTCACAATTAACATATCAGTGATGAAAGACTATCTCTTAAGCTTCCCCCTAAACATGTTCTCTACAATCAGCAGGTAAGATCTACTCTTGTCATTTTATTCAACATTTTACTGGAGTTACTAGCAAGAAAATGAAATGCAAGGCCTACATATTGGAAAGTAAAAAACAAAACTATCTTTATTGCAGATGACATGGTCACACATACAGAAATCCCTAAAGAACACACACATACAGATATTAGAGCCAATAAATGATTCAATAAGATTGCAGAATATGAGATCAATACAAAAAACCAGTTGTGTTTTCCATTTACTAATAATGAACAATCTAACAATAAAATTAAGGGATAATTCATTACAGTAGCATCAAAAAATAAAATACTTAAGAATAAATTTAATCAAAGAAGTTTAAGTTGAAAGAAATTAAAGAAGACCTTAGTAAATGAAAAGGTTTTCTAAATTCATATGGAAATATAAGGGACCCAGAATAGCCAAAATGATGTTGAAAAAAACAAATCTGGAGCACTTACTTGTCCTAATTTCAGAACTGATGATATTTTGGAATTAGACAGTGGTGATGGTTGCATAACATTGTGAATGTTTTAAATGCTGCTTCAAAATCATTAATTTTATGTTATGTGAAATTTACCTCAATAAAGAAACTAAAAGCCACAGTAATTAAGACTGTATGATACTGGAATGGAAGTGGAATACACAAAGATGGAATAAAATAAAAAATAAACCACCACTTTTATAGTCAATTGATTTTTGACAAGAGTGCCAAGACCATTCAGGGAAAAAATAAATAGTCTTAGCACAAATGGTGCAGGAACAACTATATCCACAACAGACTGGACTCCTACTTCACATCAGATACAAAAATTAATTCAAACTGGGTCATGTAGAAACCAAAACTAAAAAACTCTTAGAAGAAAACACCAATGCAAATCTTTGTGGCCTTGGATCTGGTATGGTTTCATGAATATAACACCAAAATAGTTTCTTAAATATGATACAATCAAAGGAAAAACAGATAAATTAGATTTAATCGAATTTTAAATTAAAATAAAATTTAAATAAAATCTTTTTTTGCTTCAAAGGAAAAAGTGAAGTGAAAATCAGATAATGGGAGAAGATATTTGCAAATCACATCTCTGATGAAAGTCTAGTATCTAGGACCTAAAAGAAAATTATTATAATTCAACAAAAGAAAACCCAATTTCAAAATGGGCACAAGACTTGAACAGACATTTCTCCAAAGCAGATATACTAAATCATTAAGTATATCTATTTGTACATTAAATTAGTACATTAATTTTTGCTCATTGTTACTAATGATTAGGAAAATGCAACTCAAAACCACAGAATATCACTTCATATTCATTAGGATGCCTGAAATAAAAAGATTCACAGTAACAGTTAGCTCTCAACGCATCGTTGAGTTCCAGCTCCAAGGAACTGGTAGGATATTTACAAATCTGTATCCCTCTCTTCCCCCTGTGTTATTCACTACGCTATTTCTCCTTCCCTTGTAAATAAAACCCTTTATTAACCTTTGTTGTGTGTGCCTGCAGTTAGGGCATTATAAGTACAGTTCGAACGCGCGGGTAAGGACCCAGTCAGGCAAACCCATTTTATATTAGGGTTGCCCTGTAACAAGGCTGTGAAGAAATTGGAATCCGCAAGCCTTTGGGGTATGTTAAATGGGGCAGCTGCTGTGTAAGACAGTTGTCAGTTTCTCAAACTGTTAAATATAGAATTTCCGTATGACCCAGTACTCGCATTCCAAGTATACACCCCTAGGTATACAACTAAGAGAAATGAAAACAAAGTTTAGCCATGCTAATTCAGACACTGTGAAGTCTATCTTCAAGGTTCTTTAAATTGCAGCTCCGATCAAATATATCAGTCCTGCATAGTTCGATAGGAAACGCAGTCCTTGAAGACTTGTTTTTGGGTTTTGGGCTTATTATTGATTTTGCCTGCCTCGCGTCCACAAAGCCTCGCGGTAGCCAAAGAACCCTCCCACACCTCTTTACCCTTTTGCCGTAAAGCACGCCGTAGCACTACTAAAGAGAGTGACGGCGCACTTTACGACAGTTGCTTTGTGGCAGCTGCGGCGGAGGAAGATGGCGGCCACCTTAGCAGCTGCTCGAGGAGCGGGGCCGGTACCAGCATGGGGGCCGGAGGCGTTTTCCCCAGACTGGGAAAACCAGGAAGTCTCCACAGGGGTGAGGAAGGACTCAAGGTTCGGGAAATGTGCTGAAGGCTTGAGGGCATTGGAAGGATTTGTTCTGAGTGGGTTTGGCGAAGTGGCAAGTGGGGGAGTAGGTGGTCCGTGTTGTGCTCCTGGCAGAGGGAGAGGTATCCTGAGGCTCAAGTGGTGCGATACCTTAGTATTGGGAGGCGGAAGGTAAGCTGAAGCGAGCAAGTCTGGATTCTTGCGGGAGAAGGATTTAATAGACAGGATGGACTGTTGGGGATTTGCAGATTGGATTCTGGTAGTCTGCGGGGCTTTGAGATCCTCATTAGATTGGATAATGGTTCGGTGGTGCACAACTTTCGCACTTTAGGGACTGGATAGAGGGATCTTTGAGGTTGTATATTCTGGAGAATGTGGAAAGGCCCAGACTCCCTTCTCTTCTGTTTCTTAGACCACTATAATGGCCGTGCAGTTTGACGGGGGCGTGGTTCTAGGTGCTGACTCCAGAACGACCACTGGGTGAGCCAGAAAAGATACGTGAAAGGTCTTCCATCTTCGTTCCTCACTTGCCAGCCTACCCTTACTCTCTGCAGACCACTTTGAGAAGGGACCATTCACTCCTTCCTAGAGATAAGGATTTGCTCTAGTTTCTAACACTTCCCATTCCCTCTAACCCTTTGTTCTTGGAAAAGTCTGTTCTCCAACCTCCTTTCTGAGGATATGAACTGATACAAAATGCCTATCTTTGACTCATAAGGGAGTGGATAGTTATGGGATGGGAGTGGGGGACATATGGGAGTGCTTTCCTCACGATTCTATCATTCTGCAGGTCCTACATCGCCAATCGAGTGACTGACAAGTTGACCCCTATTCATGATCGTATTTTCTGCTGCCGCTCAGGCTCAGCAGCTGATACCCAGGCAGTAGCTGATGCAGTCACCTATCAGCTTGGCTTCCACAGGTGCTTGTGGGCAGGGGTGGAGCAAATATCTGAAGGGAATTGGGACTTGAGGAGCTAAATTATCTGACTCCCTCATTCTAACACTGCCTTCCCCTTCACACCCCTCACTCTAGCATTGAGCTGAATGAGCCTCCTCTGGTACACACAGCAGCCAGCCTCTTTAAGGAGATGTGTTACCGGTACCGGGAAGACCTGATGGCAGGAATCATCATTGCAGGCTGGGACCCCCAAGAAGGAGGGCAGGTCTGCTGCCCCTAACACCTCATCCCCTGTCCCCAGAGCACTAGAGCTATGTCTTTGATCTTCTCCCCACCTCAGCCATTTTCTCTTTCTCTTATCTAGTCTTTACCTTTCTCTTACTATTAATGCTTCCAGACTCATTTCCACAATGGATGATTAAATATACATGTGTTGCATGGAGGGTACAACTGATGACTCTTTTCTTCCATCTGGCAGGTGTACTCAGTACCCATGGGGGGCATGATGGTAAGACAGTCTTTTGCTATTGGGGGCTCCGGGAGCTCCTATATCTATGGTTATGTTGATGCTACTTACCGGGAAGGCATGACCAAGGAAGAATGTCTGCAGTTCACTGCCAATGGTGAGTACTCAAGCTTCTGGGCCTGTGAGCTTTAACTCGCAGACCCAAGCCAGACCACTGTTCTTTATATCTCGCACTGACCCCAGCATCTGACTCTGACCTCAACTTTATTCTTTTATCCTCAGCTCTCGCTTTGGCCATGGAGCGGGATGGCTCCAGTGGAGGTGTGATCCGCCTGGCAGCCATTGCAGAATCAGGGGTAGAGCGGCAAGTACTGTTGGGAGACCAAATCCCCAAATTCACAATTGCTACTTTACCACCTCCCTGAATCCTGACATTCTAGGACACAATAAGAGACACCCCATACTGACCCAAAACTCAAATAAACATTTGTCAAAGAGAAGCTGTGTACTTCAGAGTTTTTTTCTTGACTTCAAGCTTAAACTTGCCTGACCCACTCCTGTTTGCTCTGAGCTGCAAGGGGGTGAGAGAGGAGCCTTTGCAAAGATAGTGTTTTAATCTTTCTTCAGACTACATCTCCCCACTCATCCTTTCTTCTACTATATATCCAGCTCCTGTGACACCAGAGTATGGTTGATTTTGGAACTACCAACAACAACCCATCCCCCTCCTTGTACAAGCCCCAGGAATCTGACTGAGACTGGTGTCACCTCCCTTCAGTCTGCCTCCTACCTGTCATGGGTGGCTACTGGACCTAAGGTTCGAAGGACTATTCTTACAGGCTCATGGCTCCCACACATGTTTTCTTTCTTTTTTTTTTTTTGACACAGTTCTCAGATTTCTTTTTTTTTTTTATGTATGCAAGATCTGGGGTACAGGTCAGAGGTATGTGTGGGGGTGGGTGAGAGGATTCACCAGAGACAGAGCAGGGAGCAGAACAGGCAGATGGATTGAAACACACTGCGGAGGGGAGCAGCAGACGAGGCAGGAGAGGTCTGCTGCACCACGCCACGTGGGTCCCCTCCTGGGCCAGGGGCAGGAATTGAACTCACAGTGTGTTGCTTAACCCACTGCGCCACCAGGGAGGCCCACATGTTTTCTTTTGAATAAAATTTTATTGACTTACAAAGTGAAATTTCAGGAGTTTATCTTCATTTCCATGTGTGTTTAAGTCTCCTCATGCACCACCAAAGTTCTAGTGCCCTTCCTGCTACTCTTCCTTGACACGCTCTACCCTTCTCCCTCCCCCTTCCCTCCTCAGGTCATCACTATATTTTTCAGAGTTGTTTTATTGTGATTTATTTGTTTGCTTTGATATTTATACTTAAGAGAAACTATTCTGGCTTATTTCTGCTTAGCCTAATCACCAAGTTCCATCTGTATTGTCACAACAAGCCAGATTTTTTTTCTAATAGCTGAGTAATCAATAGTTTATTAAGTATTTGTATATATATCTACCACAACTTCTTTATCCAGTCAACCATCAATGGGCATATTCATTTGGCTATGTGAATAATGCTAATATGAATGTCGGGGTATATAACTCAAAGTTATTTTCATATTCTTTGTATAAATATATTGCTGGGTTACATCCATTTTCAGATATTTAAGGAATCCTCACTCCTTCCATAGGGGTTATCCCAATTTACATTCCTACCAACAGTGAAGAATTTCTTTTTTGCTACATCTCACCAATACCCATTGTTCTAATCTTTTTGATAGAATTCTCTCAGGTGTGAGATGATATTTCATTTTGGTTTTGATCTGGATTTCCCTGATAATAAGTAAATCTGAGTATTTTTCATGTGCCTCTTAGCCATCTGTATATCTTTTTCATCTCGTCAGGGACAACTGTGACTTCCTTGGCTTTTAGAAGTAAGTTGGGGGGCCCTCCCTGGTGGCGCAGTGGGTTAAACAACGCACTATGAAGCAAATCACAGCCACTGCAGCATGAGTTCGATCCCTGCTGCCGGCTGGGGAGGTGACCCACATGGCACAGGCAGACCTCTCCTGCCTGGCCCGCTGCTCCCCTCAGCAGTGTGTTTCAGT
>JAGFMF010011660.1:2711893-2800907 GCA_019455555.1 Galemys pyrenaicus | reverse complement strand
CCCCCTGCTCTGTCTGGTGGATTCTCTCACCTCCCTGCACCTCTGGCCTGTACCCCAGTGCTTGTATGCATAAATAAATAAATCTTTAAAAAAAAAAAAAAGAAGTAAGTTGGTCATTTGTTTGCAGAAGAGTTTAAGATAGTAGTTGGGTGGGAGAGGGCAGCTGCTGGCCTGTATTGTGGGCCAGGTCCGGAAGTCACCATTCCTCTGGGGAGGATAACTCCCCTTGGTGAGTCATTAGCCCTGTGGATGGGAAGCTGAGAGTAGACTCCAGTGTCTGGTGGGGAGGTCCTGGATTGAGAAGAGCAGAGATGGATCTCTGGTCTCAAACATCTGTACCTCAAACTTAAAATAGCCAAAGCAGAACTTTTGATTTTCTTGCAAAACTTGTTCTCCAGGGCCTCCCTATCTCTATCTCGATTTCTCTTTCCCTCCAGTCCACATACAATCTAACAACAAGTCCTGAAAACTACAGAAGTTTATCTAGATTCTTGCTTCTTGCCATCTCCACATCCATTGTCCTTTTTAAAAAGAAATGGTACCTATTTATGCATGCAAGAGCTGGGGTGTGGGCCAGAGGTGCTGCGGGTAGGGAAGGGGTTTTTGAGAGGATTCACCAGAGACAATGGGGAACATTATACAGGCATATCTACTGAAATACACTGCTGAGGGGAACAGAGGGTGAGGGTGAGACAGAGGTCTGCTGCACCACGTGAGTCAGCTCCCTGGCTGGAGATCAAACTCATGCTGTAGTGGCTGCTGATAGCTTCATAGTGCTGAGACTTAACCCCTTGCAACCAGAGAGACCCTTTTGTGACTTTTTAAAATAAACTTTTTAAGAGCAGTTTTGTTTTTTGTGCTTTTTTTGTATAGAAGAACTGGTGTAGGCCATAAGTGTAGGGGGGTGGGGAGTGAGTGGGTTCACCAGAGACAGAGTGGAGAACAGAACAGGCAGATGTACTGACATACACTGCTGAGGGGAGTTGTGGGGGAGATAGAAGTCTGCTGCACCATGTGGGTCAGCTCCCTGGCTGGGGATCGACCTCAGACCTTAGCAATGATAGTGTCCAGACTTAACCCCTAGGCCACCAGGGAAATCCTAAGAGCAGTTTTAAGTTCACAGTAAAATTGAGTGGACGGTACCTCTGAGTGCCTCTGCTCCTTGCCCTCACATACGCAAGGACTCCCATATTATCAACAGCCTGCACCAAAGTAATACCTTTATTACAACCTGTGAACTTGAGCCTATGTTGGCACATCATTCTCCAATTTTCACACAGTTACTCATTGTTCAGGTCTCAGCTCAAATGTCACCTCATCAGAGAGGCCTTTCCTGACCACCTGAAATTTAAGAAAGAGCACCCTTCTCCACCCTGATCTCACATTTCCCTGTTTAATTTTACTTTGTCCATAGCAACTCTCAGCACTCTCTGGTATTGTGCTTATTTGTTTATTGTCTACCTCCTCCTACTGGAAAATAAGCAGTGAGAAGAGAGAGTTCTTTCTACTCTGTTCACCGATATACCCTCAGTGCCAGGCAGGGCGAGCACACAGGTTATTTATTGAGTGATGTGCTCTCTAGCCCCCTCTACTGTCCTGCTCAGCCTCCTGCCTCTCAAAACTGCTCTCAGCACACTCAACCCTGAAGCTTGATTTCATCAACTCAACCTGTGCTCTGCATTAGATCAGCTGGCTCATATTCAGCACTCTTGTCCCCACTTCCACCTGAGCCCCATGACCCAGCCCTAGTGCCCTCACCCCTCACCTACTACCTCCCCATCCAACACACACACCTGCCAACTCCGAATAGATTTAATGAGAGACGGGAGAGCAGGACACTGGGATCACTGAGAAGGGGGGTAAAGGAAGTTTGCCAGAGTTTCCTGGAAGTTCAGCCCCTGGTTGTTCCCTTCAAATGGTGGAGTCATTGGCTGATGCCATGTCATGCAGCTGGTGGCGGAAGGAGAGTCGAGCTTTCCTGCTGAAGTAGGCACCAGACTCTAAGGAGGGTATCCCTCCTTCAGCCACAGTGGGGGTTACAGGTGGCCTGGGATCTGGATCTGGAGCGGCAGCTGGATCCAGACCTATGAGGAAGATTGGAGGAGACAGAGGGAGGCATGGGTCAGAGACTTCCAGTGTCCCCAACACTGCCAGGGACACTTGCAGTGTTCCTCACAATGCCACCCCTCTCCCACAGTGAGAGGAAACAGGCCAGGGGAAAACCTGGGGATCTGGGGCGGGGGGCAGGAGGTGGGATTAAGAGATATGTTGAAAGAGCAGGGCTGACTTCGTGGGCCTCCATATGTGCAGGTGCACAGGGCTCTAAACTCACGCTTGTAACGCTCTGTTGTCACTATCTTGAAATTCTTAATAATTTTTGAACAAGAGGTCCCACTTTCATTTTGCAGTGAGCCCTGAAAGTATTTTCCCAGGCTGGTAAGGGAAGTGATGGACCCACCCAGGGAGACAGATTATCTTTCTCCTTTCACTATTTTGAATATCTCTCTCTCTCCCCAGTGCAGTCTCTCTGTCTGGCCACCCCCACTTTTTCCACCATTGCCCCCCATACCTGCTCTTCTTCCAGTCCCCCGTTGTCTCCGGCTCCCACACCATGGAAAACACCATGCCCCCTTCAGACCCATGTCAACAGTGGAGGAGACCAGGATGCTGCGAATGACCAGGAGGGCCCCAGGAGGAGGGGTGTGGTTTCCAAGCCCCTCCCCCCCCACTGTGGGCAAAACTACCACTTAGCCTCAGACCGCCTGGTGATTATAGGCGCCAGGGGATGGAAGAAGAAGGAGGAGGAGGGAAGAGGTGGAAGGGATACCCCATTCAAACCCCTATCCTTTAGTGTCCCCTTAATTTTGGGGTTCTCTCTGATCCCCATGGACCAGCAGGAGGAGACTGGGAGGAGTGCAGAGACAGACACGGAGATCCTGGGACAGACAGACACAGTGAAAATCATTACAGCAATATTGGACAACAGGTTGAACACTGCTGAAGATTCATTCTGTGTTTTTTCTTTTTAGAGCAGAAATTTTAGTTGTAATGAATTATGCTGTGCCAGATAGATGCTAGGGACTTTTCCATGTTATCTCATCTCATGTAATCATGTTAGTGATCTTTCGAATTAAGTGTTATTACCATACAATTTTATAGGTGAGGAATCAGAGGAAATGAGAGATAAGGTAACTTGCCCAAGGTCATACAGACCAGAAACTCTCCACCATCAGTCTGACCCAAGTTCACTCTGTTATCCACCACACTCAGCCTCCCAAACGTGTCCTTGGCCAGGTATGGGGCTTGGAGTCCAGGCTGGAAACTTTCAGGTCCAGAAGAAGCTAGCCAAACATTCAAAGTGCCCTGGAGGAAAGCCGTACAAATGCTGTGTCATCATCCCCTATCATCACCCCCTATTCCTAAGGGTGCCATGACATGGGAAAGGCTGGGAAGCACTGCTGTCTATACGATACAGCTCACTTAGACATCTTTGTTTTTCATTCTTTGAATTAACTATTGAAGTTGAAATTTACTTACAGTCTAATGCCTACATCGTAGTGTACAATTTTGCGAGTTTTGACAAGTATACACATGATGTACAAGCACCTCAGGTAAACTATAGGACATGTCCAACTCTGACTTCCCTTTTGTGCCCCTTTACAATCGTTCCCCACCTCCTGCCATAGGCAAGTACTAATCTGATTTCCATCATTAGAGACTGTTCTGCCTGCTTTGGACTCTATATAAAATGGAATCATATAATATTACTCTCTTCTGTCTGGCATCTTTCAACATAATGGCTTTAAAATTCACCCATGTTGTACGTATTTGCAGTTTACTGGTTTTCTTTTATAAGCACAATAGATTTATTGAGATATAATTCACAGACCATAAAATTTATCCTTTAAGTATAAAATTCAGTGAATACTATTTATTCACAAAATTGTGCAACCATCACAACTAATTTTACAATATTTCAGTCTTCCTCAAAATAAACTCTATACCCCTTAGCAGTTACTTCCCCTGCCCTCCTGTCCTCCTTCTCTCCAATTACTGGCAGCCGCCAATCTACTTTCTGTCTTATGCTTGTATTGCACATTTCATATAAATGGAATCATATAATATGTGTGTTTTTGTGTCTGGCTACTTTCACTTACTTAGTGTAATGTTTTCAAGGTTCATGTCACAGCATGATCAGTAATTCATTCTTTTAACGGCTGAATAGTATTCCACTGTACGGGTACACCACATAGTGTTACTAGTTCATGGGTATTTGGATTGCTTCTACTTCTTTGGCTCTTTGAATACTACTACTTTGAATGTTTATGAACACATTTTTGTAGATATATATATATATATATTTTATTTCTCTTAGTTACATACCTAGAAATGGAATTGCTGGGTGATAAAGTAACTCTATACTTAACATTTTTTCCAAGGTGACACACTATATTTATATCACTTAGGATCTATATACCAATTACTTAAAATAAAAAATTTCAGTTTTTCAAGAGGCACTAACTGGGAGAAAGTCAAATTCTGGGAGAAAATAACTTGTAATAGACTCCTTTCTCCCACTATCAGGTTGTGTGTGCTTGCCTCTTCCTGGCTATTTCTTCTCACAAGACTTTTAGGCTCAAGCAATTCCTGGCCAAGAAACAAAAACAGAGTCATCCCAGTCCCCAGTGGATGCCGATGAAAACTGGTAATACAGTCAGGTACAATTCCACGAAGAGACCAAGTTGGGTCTGTAAGGAATCACAGATAAGGCGGCACACAGGTTTATGCTGCATCAAGGGCAGTAGCATCTACCGTGTCACACTGAAAACATGCCGCTCGGTGACATGTTTTTTCTTGGTACATGTACCTGTGCCTGGCTCAGGACTAACTATGCGAGTTCTTTGAAAAAAAAATTTGCAATACACATATCTGATAGAGGATTTGCATTCAAAATATATAAAGTACTCTTAAATTTTGATAATAAGACAACAAATTAGCAAAAAAATAGGACACTTTACAAAAGAGGATATGGAAATGGCCAATGAACACATGAAACATGGTCAACATCATAAATCACCAGAGAATGCAAACAGCAATCACAACGAAGTGACTATTTTATACTTACTAGAATAGCTATTCTTTTTTTTTTTTTAAAGATGTATTTATTTATGCATACAAGCACTGGGATACAGGCCAGAGGTGGGGGGGGGGGGTGAGAAGATTCACCACAGGTAGAGCGGGGACCAGAACAGGCGATCAAGGAAGTACACTGCTGAGGGAAGCAGCAGGCACAGCAGCAGAGGTCTGCCCCGCCATATGGGTCCCCTCCCTGGCCACCAGCAGGGATCGAACTCGTGCTGCAGTGGCTGCTTACCCACTGCGCCACCAGGGAGGCCCTAGAATAGCTATTCTAAAAAAACGAAGTGATAATGTCAAATGTCAACCATGCTGTGGAACATCTAGACTTACATTGATTTTAGAAATATAAAATGGAACAATATTGGAAAACAGTTTGGCCGTTTCTTATAAAGTTAATATGCACTTATTATATGATACTGCAACTCCACTCCTAGGTGTTCACTCAAGAGAAATAAAAATATATATCCACACAAAGACATATAGGAATGCTCACAGGAGCTTTGATTACTTACTTAGTTCTTACATACAAGAATTGGGGTACAGGCCAGAGATGCGCGGGGGAGGGGGGACAGTAAGAGGACTCACAAGAGACAGAGTGGGGAACAGAATAGGCAGATTGACCAAAGTACATTGCTGAGAGGCGCAGCGGGTGAGACAGGAGAGGTCTGCTGCATCAGGAGCTACCTCCCTGGCCGGGGATCGAACTCTTGCGCTGCAGTGGCTGCAGATAATGCTGCAGTGGCTGCAGATAGTTCCACAGTGCTGTGACTTAATCCCCTCGAGGCACGAGGGAGGTCCCCACAGGAACTTTATTCACAACAAATAGAAACTATAAACAACCCGAAGGTCCATCAAAAGAAGAGATAAAGAAGTCAGCTTTTCTTTAAAAGTGGGTATAGTTTGTCTTTTAGAATCTGGAATGTTTCCTGTTTGCTTAGCCTGTAATTTCCAGGAGCGCAAGGCCAGTGACGGTCTCGTTCACTGCTATTTCGCGTCTGACATCGAGCAAATACGCAGTAAATGGTGAATGAATGAAAGAATGTAAACGTGCATACACTGATGAATGTGTGGCCATTCCTCCGGCCCTTAACTCCTTCCTTTACTCATTCCTACCCTTTACAGGCGCTGACTAGGCCAGAACCAATACGGTTCGCAGTCGGCCTGGAAAGGGGACACCAGCAGGTCCCCGCCGCGGAGGCGTGTCCCTCCAGGGACTGGGGCAGCGCCAGCCGGAGAAGGTCGGGGGCCCGCGCCCCAGCGGCGGAACGTGCGCAGCGCCTACAGGGCAAACTGGAAACGACGGCACGGGATAGACGGGCAGACCCGCTGGAAGCTACTACTAGACGTAGGGCAGAGCCCTCCCCTTCCCGCAGGCCGAGGGGTGCGTGCGGGGCGGGCTGAGGGCAGCGGGGGCGGGACAGGGTAGACGAGAATCCCGTGGAGATGAGGCTGGGGGACCGTCCCGCCCCCGAGGGCAGGCCCTGATCGTCTGCCCCGCCCCGGCTGGGGTGTGGGCTCCGACTCCGGTTCTGCTCAGGTCCATCTGCTTGCGAGCCCGCAGCGGCGCCGGCTACGGCTGCCCGGGTGAGGAGATAGGGGAGGGGGGCCCCGCAGAGCTCCTGGGCTCAGGAAATCGGGCGGGGACCGGAATGCGGCCAGGCTGCTGAGCCTCCTGACTCAGCCGCACGCTCAGATTTCGGGTTTTCCTCTCGGGTGGGACGCGCGTAACTTCCTCATTCCCGCCTGGACCCCCTCTTCTCCCCGGCCTGGCTTGGCTTGACCCTCGGCTCCTCCAGGCTACTTGCGACCCCCCTGGGCCCCTTCCCCGACTTCTGTTTTGCCCCAGTTCGGGGTCATTCGGGCCTGGCTGGGTGTTCCTCGGCGCTCTGGTTACGGGACGGGAGGCGGGGCTGAGGGATTCTGGATGAAGGACCAAAGCTGGAGATGGAGGTTAGAGGCGGGTTGGCGGTGGGGTGGGGTGGAGGGGTATCGGTGGTTGGTGGGGTTTTGCGGAGGGGTGGTAATTAGAGTGGGGTTGGGAGTCAGTGCAAGTGAGGTGGATGGGGAAGAGAGGGACCGATGGGAGGTGGAGGATCGTTGGGGTAGGGGAAGAAAAATTTGCAAGGTAGATTAGTTCCCTGAGACTTCCCCATATTCCTAGGATGATGGCAACTCCTGAGAGCCTTTTCCCCTCTGGGGATGACCTGGATTCCAGTCAGTTACAGATGGAGCCGGATGAGGTGGACACTCTGAGGGAGGGAGAGGACCCAGGTACACAGGGAGGACAGTCCTCTGGGAGAGGAGGTAGAAGGGTCTGAGACCCCCTGGAGAGATCTAACCTCTTGCACTTTCTCTCTTCTCAGCTGACCGGATGCACCCCTTCCTGGCTATCTACAGCCTTCAACCTCTAAAAATGCACCCCTTGGTGTTTGCCCCTGGGGTCCCTGTCACAGCCCAGGTGGTGGGCACTGAAAGATATACCAGTGGATCCAAGGTGGTTGGGCTGGCACACCACCAGGGAGGGAGAACTGGCCAGCGGTAGGGGGTTGGAGCCAAGGAGACATCCATTCAGTTCCTCACACCCCCAGGTAGGAACCTGCACGCTGTATTCTGTCCGCTTGACTCATGGGGACTTTACCTGGACAACCAAGAAGAAGTTCCGTCACTTTCAGGAGTTGCACCGGGACCTTCTAAGACACAAAGTCTTGATGAGTCTGCTCCCTTTGGCTCGGTGAGGGCGATAACTGCTCCCTGTGGAGGGCACGTGCCCTCACCCTGTGGCTGGCAGCATGGGCCCAGCCACCACCACTGCTGTCTGCCTCTCTCTCTCTCTTTCTCTCTCTCTCTCAGGTCACAACCTTTCCTCTCTTGGGCACATTCCTCCCCCAGCTCTGACCACTGGGCCCCCTCCCTTAACCTGGTTACTGGGAAACATTCCCGGCTCAGCTCAGCTCTCCCTGTCCATGGTTCTATGCCAATATTTCAACTGGGCTGGATGCCCAAAATGCCCTTGGCAGCCTCCCCCTTTTCTTGTCTCCATTCTAGGGGTGGGAGGCCTGCCTTCTGCCAGCCTTTGGGACTCCTCCCTGTCTCCAAGTTCCCATCTCCAGTGCTTCAGGAACCCAGGCATCCAGCCTCCCAGCTCTTACTTCCACCTCACCCCATCCCTTCCACAGCTTTGCTGTTGCCTATTCTCCAGACCAAGAGGCAGCCAACAGAGAGATTCCCTCTCTCCCGAGAGCAGGTCCTGACGGCTCCACCAGACATGCATCTAGCAAACAGGTGAAAACAGACACCAGGTCCTCTGGGAAGGCATCTGGTGTGCAAATGACTCTGGTCCCATCTCTCTCTCTCTCTTCCATCCCTACTTCAGAAATATCTGGAGAATTACCTCAATCGTCTCCTGACCATGTCTTTCTATCGAAACTATCATGCCATGGTAAGGTCCTGGAGCTGAATGACTATGTTTTGTTGAGGAATGGGTTTTTATACTATTTTTAAAAAGATTTTATTTTATTTATGCATACAAGAGCTGGGGTGTAGGTCAGAGGTGTGGGGGTGGAGGGTAACAGGATTTACCAGAGACAGAGTGGGGAGCAGAACAGGCAGATCAACTGAAATACACTGCTGAGGGGAGCAGCGGGCGAGGCAGGAGAGGTCTGCAGTGCCACATGGGTCACCTCCCTGGCCAGGGATGGAACTCATGCTGCAGTGGCTGCAGAAGCCCCACAGTGCGTCCCTCAACCCCTTGCACCATCAGGGAGGCCCTGTTTTGGGGTTGGTTTTTTTTTGAGGTGGAGCATAATTAGACCCCCAGGGTGCAGAGGACATGGGTCAACAGGGTCTTTAAGCTAGAGTCTCTCCTCTTAGTTTTTGTCTCCCTTTTGTAGACAGAGTTCCTGGAAGTCAGTCAGCTGTCTTTTATCCCAGACCTCGGCTCCAAAGGATTGTGAGTGTCTGACACCCCTTACCTGGACCCCTGCAAACATCTGGATCTCTCCCTGTCTGAGAATGGAGGAAGCAGTGCAGGCTGGGATAGACATTTAGATTCCTCATCCAGCATCTCTTCCTGATTTGCCCCATAGGGAGGGGGTAATCCGGAAACGTTCTGGGGGACACCGTGTTCCTGGCCTAACCTGCTGTGGCAGAGACCAAGTTTGTTATCGCTGGTCTAAGAGGTGAGGCCCAGAGTGGAGCCACAGTGGGGTAATGGGTATGGGTGAAGAAGGCGCTCCCCAAGACAGGGGAGAACAGACGGATCCCTTCCACTCCAGGTGGCTGGTGGTGAAGGAGTCCTTCCTGCTGTACATGCGCCTTGAGACTGGTGCCATCTCATTTGTTCAACTCTTTGACCCTGGCTTTGAGGTGCAGGTGGGGAAAAAGAGCACAGAGGCCCGGTATGGGGTCCGAATTGACACCTCCCACAGGTAGGTCCGCCTGGCGGAGACAGATACCTAGTAAGTGAAGAGTCACGGGCCCTTTGGGGAGGTCGAGTGGAAAAGACCATGGAAGAAAGGCAGGCATTTCCGTCTCCCTGGATCTGGCAATGATTTGAAACCAAATGCTTGGGACTGCTCTTGGAGTCTGGGCCCAGGAAAAGATGTTTTTTTTTTTTTTTTTAAAAGATGGTTGAGTAGAAACCTGGGGGATGGACTGTTCTTAAAAAAAAAAAGCTCTTTAAAAAGAACTCTCTATTCATTCAGTGATTCAATAAACCAGAGAGCCTGGCACAACCTTAAGTGCCAGAGCTCCAGCTGTGCATAGGGTAGATCCATCCCCATGTCCCTACGGAATGTATGCAATCAGGGACTGAGGGCAGACATGGGAAAGAAATAGTAGCTAAAGGGGAGTGGTTTCTGGGCAAGGCCAGAGGTCTGGAGGGTCCATCTCATTGTTCCTGTCTAGGTCCCTGATTATCAAGTGTAGCAGCTACCGGCAGGCACGGTGGTGGGGCCAGGAGATCACTGAACTGGCCCAGGGCCCAGGCAGAGACTTCCTACAGCTACACCGGCATGACAGCTATGCCCCGCCCCGGCCCGGGACCTTGGCCCGGTGGTGAGACATACATCCCTTCTAAGCTTGACTGTGATGCTCTCGACCCCTGTGTGTTCTCTGAGTTCTTGATCCTGCTTTATCTCCTCTGACCCCTTCTGACCACAGTGAGCTCCCCACTAGTCTCCTCGAATCTCTCTGCCCTCCTGACCTCTTTAACTGCAGTAAGTCCCCCTGACTCCAAAACTGCAATCTCCTCTGACCCCCTGTGCCCTTGGTAACCGTTCTTACTACACTGACCCTCTCTGTTCTCTGTAATTTCCTCAAATCATTCTGATTTATTCATTCATTTAATTAACATCTTCTGAGTACCAACCAGTGCCAGGTTTAGTGGCCGGAGTAAGACAGTCAGTAGGTGATTCAATTACGAAACCATGGGAGCCTGCCCTGCTGATGGTAGATACAGGCAGTAAGCGTAGAGGAGGCTCGGTGGCCCCAAATTGGGGCAATGTCAGGACTAGCTTCTAGCAGGCAGTAACCGTAAGGTCTGCCTTAGTAAGATAAAGGAAATGGAGAAGGGCAGTCTGTGCAAAGAAGGTAGAAACTGCCTGGCGTGTTTGGGAGCCACAAGGACTGATTATTGTTGCAGCCTGAGGAGGAGCAGACTCCTGGGAGTCAGCAGGGCCTGATCCGGGCTGCAGTGCTAAGCTGAGGAGGCTGAATTTTACCACAGGCAGAGAGGATTCATGCACGGAATTGTTTTCTTGGAGGTAGTAGTGAGGTGATGTTTGTGTTCACATAAGAACTAGTAAGAGCTACTCTGTAGCACTTACTGTGTGCCAGAACTGGTCTCAAGGTTGTGCATGTGTTCATGTATTGAATCCTCACATTACCCCTCTGAGGCAGGTAGAGTTGTAGCTCCATTTTACAGATGAGAAAACTGAGGCAAGGAGAAACTAGGGAGCTTGCGTCACACACGTAAACAGTGGAAGCAGGATTCCAATTCAGGTATTCTAGATCAAGACCCTGCTCTTGGCCACCGTACTGAATGTCACTGTTAAAAAGGCAAACGATACAGAAATACATTAAGTAAAATACTTAAGTTTCTACCTACTGCACAATCCCTTCACTGCCCCTCCCCACTCCCCTTCCTTCTCCCTCTATGCCTTCCCACAATCCCATTTCTCTGCCTAGAAGTAACCCTGGCAACAGTTTGATAGGTCTCCTCCCAGATATTTTCCTGAATATTTTCATATGCTTATGCATAGATGTTACTTTTTTTAATGTAAATGAGGTCGTGTATTCTCGTCTGTGATTTATTTTTTCACTTAATATACACATTAGGGATTGGAATCTTTGCATCAGCACCTAGTAGCATGCATTTCTAGAAATAGGCTTACTTTGTACATTTTAAGGTATTAAGGGGTATGTGTGTTTAATATTTTCATACATACTGCAAAATTGTCTTATATGCTAATATTGAATATTACTAGTGACCTTAATTTTTGCCAGTCAAGTGAATTTTTAAAATGTTATTTCATTTTTATAACAATGTCCTTCTTTCCTAGTGAAATTGAACATCTTTTCCTACAATCGACCACTTTTATTTCCTCTGCAAACTGTCAGTTTTTCTTATTCTTTGCTTATTTTTCATTTGACTTATTTATATGTCTTTTTCTTATGATTTGTTGAAGCTCTATGTATGCTATACTAATCCTCCCCACCTCTAGTCGTTTCCTTTAGTTTATTGTGTGTTGTGTAATTTTTTAATGTTATTTAGTTCAAACTGGCAAATTTCTTCCACTTTAATATATCTGATACTGCCTTACTACTGTAATCACTCTTGATCTTTGACCCTGCTGTCACCTCTGACCCATGACTGTCCTCCGGTCTTCACTCTCCAGAACTTTCTGGCTTCTGACTCCTCTGACCTCCTTGGCTTGGCCTCCCCCCAGGTTTGTGAATGGGGCAGGTTACTTTGCTGCTGTGGCAGATGCCATCCTGCGAGCTCAAGAAGAGATTTTCATCACAGACTGGTGGTGAGCAGGGGTAAAGTTCAAACAAGAAGGGGCAGGGTAGCACCTGCAGGAGATCAGCTCATGGGTCAAAGGAGGGAGTCACAGGGGAGTAGTAGCCTGTTGTCTAGGGCTAAACTTGCCACTCACCCCCTGTCCTGAATCCCAGGTTGAGTCCTGAGGTTTACCTGAAACGTCCTGCCCATTCAGATGACTGGAGACTGGACATGATGCTCAAGAAGAAGGCGGTGAGGAAAGTGGTCAGACCAGAAGGGAACTATGGCAGGGGTTGCCTGTGCGGAAAGGTTGGTTAGAAGGAACTTCAGCAAGGGGGTTGGTAGGGAACCTGAGACTTCATCCTGTCTCAGTGTCTGGCAAACATCGCCTCCTGTCTCCTAAGGAGAACGCACAACTCCTTTGCGCTCCTCTTTTATCTGGTGTAGTCAGTTCTTCTGCCAGTATCCATCACACTTTACGGTGCTACCTGGGATGTACATATCTGTCTCTGTCACTGGAGTGATTAAAAATCACTAGTTCCAGCACAGGGTGTGGTGTCTGCCATGTGGGGGGCACTCATATGTTGAGGGACAGGAGCAGAGATTCATGGATGATGGAGAGTGAGCCGATGGAAGAACAGATGAAGCAAAGGGATAGGAGAAAAGGATATGCGATTGGAAAGGCAGGTCAATACAAGGGTGGGTGGGTAGATGAATGAATGGTAGATGGTAGATAAGGATGTGAGTGTATAGTCGGGAAGATGGATGGAAAGATAATGGTAGATGTGTGAATATATGAGTGGGTGGGCAGATATGTGATATTCAATCAGAGTTTGCTCTCAGCACCAAAACAGGGTGTGAGTGGCAAGACATGGAGGTCTCTGGGCAGGGTGGAGGAACATACAGGAATCCCAAGCGTGGGGGCTATTCTGGACTCTGATTCCCTCATTCAACATTAGGAGGAGGGTGTCCGTGTGTCTGTACTGCTGTTTAAGGAAGTGGAGTTGGCCTTGGGCATCAACAGCGGCTATAGCAAGAGGACTCTGATGCTGCTGCATCCCAATATAAAGGTGTCTCTAAGGCCTCACACCCCTCCCACACTACAGCCCTCTGGACCAAGCTTTGCCAAGCTTTCCACCCTCCTTCGCCTTGAATGTCTTTGTCCCTTTGTCTTTCCTTTCTCCCTCCTAATGCCTCTGCTGTCTTCACTCACCAAAGCCCACCATCATGAACATCTTTGTACCTGCTCCAGGTGATGCGCCACCCAGACCAGGTAACATTATGGGCCCATCACGAGAAGCTCCTAGTGGTGGACCAAGTAGTGGCCTTCTTAGGGGGGCTGGACCTTGCCTATGGCCGCTGGGATGACCTACACTACCGACTGACTGATCTTAGGGAGTCCTCTGAATCAGCTGCTTCACAGGTAACCCCTAACCCCTTCCTTCCCCAAACTTGCTCATCTGAATTCACACCCCTTCCTAGCCCAACCTTCCCCCTCCAGTCATTTTAAGCTCTGCTTACTCTCAGCATTCCTCAGCCTTTCTGGGAGCTTGAAGATACTGTGACCCTATCCATTTCTATTAACACTCCACTCCCCTAAACCCTCCAGGGACATCATATGCCGGGGAAGGGGAAGACCAGGGAATCAAACTCTCGGTGTTTCATCTTACTTTTAAAAATTGTTTTAAGATTTATTTATTTATGCATACAAGGGGTACAGGCCAGAAGTATGTGGGGGGGGGGGTGAGAGGATTGACCAGAGACAGAGTGGGGAATAGAACAGGCAGATTGACTGAAGTACACGGCTGAGGGGAGCAGCAGGTGCAGCAGGCGAGGCAGGAGAGGTCTGCAGTGCCACATGGGTCACCTCCCTGTCCGGGGATCGAACTCATGCTGCAGTGGCTGCAGATGCTGCATAGTGCAATGCTCAACCTCCTGTGCCACCAGGGAGACCCTTATCTTACTTTCTGTGTGTGTCCCTGTGTGTCTGTCTCACACTCTTTCAGTGTTCCTGTCTTCTCTTTGACCCTGGCTCTGTATGGTCCCCATGACCTCTCCTTGTCCCTGGCTTGGGTGTGTTCCCCCTACAGCCTCCCATCTCGTGCTCAGACTCTCAAGGTACCCCAGACCTCTCTAACAACCAACTCTTCTGGCTGGGAAAGGACTACAGCAATCTTATCACTAAGGACTGGGTGCAACTGGACCGACCTTTTGAGGGTAAGGGTCCTCCGCCTCCAAAGCTCCCAAGAGCTGGGAGGAGGGGTCATTGTTGGTGCTGGGACTTAGAATGGGATGAAGTGGGTCAGGGATAATTGTTTTCCCTTGAGTAGGCTCCTCCTCTTCTCTGCCCCACATGTCCCCAACAGATCATCCCTGATCTCTTCCCTGACTCTTCCGGACCCCTAGATTTCATTGACAGGGAGACCATGCCCCGGATGCCATGGCGGGACATTGGGGTGGTTGTTCATGGTCCAGCAGCCCGGGACCTTGCCAGGCACTTCATCCAGCGCTGGAATTTCACCAAGGTGCTCC
Organism: Galemys pyrenaicus; assembly: GCA_019455555.1. Classification (NCBI taxonomy): domain Eukaryota; kingdom Metazoa; phylum Chordata; class Mammalia; order Eulipotyphla; family Talpidae; genus Galemys; species Galemys pyrenaicus. The sequence continues at coordinate 2,786,233 of JAGFMF010011660.1, read as the reverse complement.
ACTCCCTCTTGTGGGTGGGGGCTGAAGGTTGGGAAGGAGCCAAAGGCAGTTTGTTACCTCCCAATGACGCTCCCATCCTTCCACCTCAGACTACCAAAGCCAAGTACAAGACACCCATGTACCCCTACATGCTGCCTAAGTCCACCAACACTGCAAACCAGCTCCCCTTCGTGCTCCCCGGGGGGCAGTGTGCTACTGTGCAGGTGAGCCTTGCAACTTGAGCCTGTTCTTCCACCCCCCTTCTAGGCCAGTGCTCCAGCCTATTCTCCCTATTCCAAGAACCCCCACCCCCGACTCCTCTCCTGGTGTCAGGAACCACCATTTTCACCATCCCCCAGGTCTTGAGGTCAGTGGACCGCTGGTCAGCAGGCACTTTGGAGAGCTCTATCCTCAATGCTTACCTGCACACCATCAGGGAGAGCCAGCACTTCCTCTACATTGAGGTCTGATGGTGTGGATCTAGGGGCAGAGAATGGAGGGGGTGTCCCAGGAGAGACTTAGGATGTCAGTGGGATCAGACACGGAGGGCTGGTGAAGCTGGGCCTGGATGAGAGTGGAAGCCTGGGGTCAGGACCTGGAGCCCCGGGGCAGGGTCAGCTGCTAGGAGCTGAGGGCAGGAGTTGGGGCAGGGCTGCTGATGTCTTATCTCTGGTCCCTACCCCAGAACCAGTTCTTTATCAGCTGCTCAGATGGGCGGACGGTTCTGAATAAGGTGGGCGATGAGATTGTGGACAGAATCCTGAAGGCCCACAAGTAAGGTGGTCTGGCAGGAGGGTGGGGACTGTGGGCATGGCTTAAGCCCAGTGGGAGGGTCTGGAGTTTGGAGACAGGTCACACCTCTGACTCTACCCCCTCCTCAGCCAGGGTCAGTGCTTCCGAGTCTATGTGCTTTTGCCCCTGCTCCCCGGTTTTGAGGGTGACATCTCCACAGGCGGTGGCAATGCCATCCAGGCCATTCTGCACTTCACTTACAGGTGACCCCCCCCAAGCCAGACTCTGCTCAATGGCCCCATCCCACTCATGCGCCCTCCTGACTATCCTGACCCCATTCTGCTGGACTTTTGAGGTCCACTTCTTTCCTGACTTCTCCCACCTCCTCCCCCAGTCTCCATCTCTCTCACCTGTTCTTTTCCCTCAGGACCCTGTGTCGTGGGGAGTATTCAATCTTACATCGCCTCAAAGCAGCCAGTGAGTCTTGGGGGTTCAAGCCCTAGGTTCCTGAGGAAGGGGAGCTCAGGGAGCTGGCAGTGCCCTGGGGGTGGAGGGAAGGAGGCTATTGTTCTTGCATTCCTCTGAGGCTCTTTTCCAAGACCAGCTGTGTTTTTTCATGGCAGAGATTGCATATAAACAGGGCTCTACAGAGCTTCTGAAGTGAGGAGGTAGGTGGGACCCAGGTGCATAAGGAGGTTTACCACACTCCCCCATCCCCATCTCCATCTCTTGTGTGCAGTGGGGACAGCATGGCGGGACTACATATCCATCTGTGGTCTTCGCACACACGGAGAACTGGAAAGTCACCCAATCTCCGAACTCATCTATATCCACAGCAAGATGCTCATTGCAGATGACCGGACAGTCATCATTGGTCAGTGCTGGGCCTGGACCTCCAGCAGCAAGAGGGGGGTTGGGAGGTGTGGAACAGCCAGCCAGGGCCAATGGGATGAGTGGGGACCATGGAGGCCCAACTGGAGGTGGAGGCCAAGGAAGGTGTATTGTACCCAGGGACTGGTGCTCTGTTGGGGTGGGGTATCCCCCAGGGCCCAGGCAAACATTGTGTGTTCTACGCCTGTGCCAGGCTCTGCCAATATCAATGATCGGAGCTTGCTGGGGAAGCGGGACAGTGAGCTGGCTGTGCTGATCGAGGACACAGAGATGGAGCCATCCCTCATGGACGGGGTGGAGTACCAGGCGGGCAGGTTTGCCTTGAGTTTGCGGAAACATTGCTTCAGGTAGAGCTGGGGTGGGGTGCTATAAGGTGGGGGCGGGGGTGGAAAGAGAGGGTCTGCCTTTTGAGCAGGTGTTAGGGTTGCTTAGGGGTTGTACTGGATATCCCAATAGGCACACTAATCCCATTTAGAATACCAGTAAAGTGAGGACATCCCAAAAATGAGGAGAAAATACTAAAACATTGATTTAGTGTATATATGTGTATACTATACATATATTAAATATATACTTATATTTAATTATATTTTTATAATTATAAATATATTTATAATTAAATATATACATATATTTAATATATATACTTAGTATCTATATATATTTACTGTGTGTATATATATACACGCTATATATATTTAGTTAATACATGTTCACTATATATTTTAAGCATCAACTAGTCACCAAACTAGAGACAAGTTAAAGTTTTGTTATTCATTTACACTTCCTATACTGTTACTCATTTACACTTCCTATACCTATATTCCTGCATCTGTTTTGAGAGCCCTGGGTAGCACAATGTAACTTTTCTGGTCTTTAGATTCTCTGAGAATCTTAACCTGGCCCTGCTGGAAACCCTTTTCTCCCCTAGCGTGATTCTTGGGGCAGATGCCCGGCCAGACCTGGACCTCCGAGACCCCGTCTGTGATGACTTCTTCCAGCTGTGGCAAGACACAGCCGAGAGCAATGCCAATATCTATGAGCAGGTGGGTGCTGAGTGGGGCTGGGCTGAGGGGAATTCAGGACAGGATGGAGGAAAGCCCTACAAGAGGCTCTTCTCAGAAGGGGGTGTAACTGGGGGCATCTCAAAGGGTCAGTGTTGGGGGAAAGGATGTGGAAACTGGGGGTGTCTAGCTGAACTACTTGGACTGAGCCTCTTGGGAATGTCACCCCAAGCTTTACTGGGTTCCATGTCCCCCGCCAACAGATCTTCCGCTGTCTGCCATCCAATGCCACACGCTCTCTGCGGGCGCTCCGGGAGTATGTGGCCGTGGAGCCCCTTGCCACAGTCAGCCCTTCCATGGCTCGGTCTGAGCTCACCCAGGTCCAGGGCCACCTGGTCCACTTCCCCCTCAAGTTCCTGGAAGATGAGTCCTTGCTGCCCCCGCTGGGTAGCAAAGAGGGCGTGATGCCCCTGGAAGTGTGGACATAGCTGTGGCACCAGCCCAGGAGAGGTCACTGGCCAGTGGAACCCATCAAGCCTGACCCCCTGCCTCCAACCCCCGAGGACTGACGACAGCTGCCTCTGAGACCTGGGGAAGCAGGCACCCTTGCAGGGATGAGCGAAGTCGCAGAGGACCCTCTCTCCAGATATAGCCAAAGATGGCACCCAACTTTGGGCTTGGGAGGAAGGAGGGTCCCAGTGAAGTTCATCCTCCCACTGCTCAGTTCAAACCACTGCTAACAGGAGACACGTAGCTCCTACCTGGATGCCTGGGGTCAAGGTTCTGATTCCTTGAAGAGTGAGTTCTGCCCTGTGCCATCTCCCTTCCTCTTCCTGCCTTTGAGCCCTGTTCTTCCCCCAGAACCTCTCCCAGGCCATTACTACAAAGGTGGAAGGAAAGATGAAGCCACCCCTGTCTTCAGCCCCCACAGTTGGGAGGTGTAGTCATGGTGGATACACACTAACTCCCTCCACCAGCCTGCTGACAGACACTAACTTTGTATCAGTTCAAGAAACATTTCATAAATAAAAGCATAGAAAAGAGCCCTGCCTCTTCCTCCACTGAACTGAGTGCTGGTCTCGCCCACCCTCCATGCTGCACATGGCACCAGGCCCCTCGCCTTCTCTCTACACAGTCCTTTCTTCTTTCTGCTGTTTCCATCTTGCTTAACTTGCCTGTGGCTTTGGGAGCTTGGTCACCTAGCTGCTGGGAGGAGGTGTTCACGTGGTATATAGCTAGGTAGCAGCAGGGCCAAACCAAGACACCCAGAGAACTATGTCGCAGCTGCTGCAGCTACAAGTGAAAGAGGTGGACAGAGAAGGGCTTAAATGGATTTCCCCTTGTTTCTCAAGTGACAGTGTGGGAGAGGTTTGGGAAGCCCCTTTGGGAGTGGTTAAGTGTAGTTAGAGACCCAGAAGAGCTGAACCCAGATCCTGGACTTGTCACTACCTAGGTGACAGTTTCAAGTCACCTTATCTCTGCGAACCTTGGTCTTCTCAACTGGGAAATGGGAGTAATGCCCTCTATAACTGACTTGCTGTGGAGATTCAGTTCTTTTCTTTTTTTTTTCCTTTAAAGATTTATTTATTTATACATATAAGAACTAGGGTACAGGCCAGAGTTGTGCGGGTGAGAGGATTCACCAGAGACAGAGTGGGTTGCTGAACAGGCAGACTGACTGAAACACACTGCTGAGGGGAGCAGCAGGCATGACAGGAGAGGTCTGCTGTGCCATGTGGGTCCCCTCCCTGGGCAGGGATCCAACTCGTGGTGCAGTGGCTGTGGATGCTTCATAGTGCAGTGCTTAACCCCTTGTACCACCAGGGAGGCCCGATTCAGTTCTTGACTTAAACATTTTATTGAACACCTGCTATTTGCCAGACACTGTTCTAGAGTAAATACAATGAAGACCCCACCCCTATGGGGCACTTAGACTTTAGGCACATTTATCCTAAAGTTTCACTGTCCAATACAGCAGCCACCAGCCACATTTGACAATTTACATTTAAAGTCAGGGAGGGCCTCCCCAGTGGCACATCAGGTTAAGCAATCCACTATGAAACATCCGTAGCCACTGCACCATGAGTTCAATCCTGGCCAGGGAGCTGACCCATATGCAGAGCAGACCTCTCCTGTCTTGCCCATTGCTCCCCCCAGCAATGTGTTTCACTAGATCTGCCTGTTCTGGTCCCTACTCTGTCTCTGGTGAATCTTCTCACACACACACCCCACCACACATACACACCCTGGCCTGTACCCCAGTTCTTCTATGCATAAATAAATAAATCTTTAAAAAAAAGAAAAGTCAGGGAATCTCCTAGGTTATAAGAGTTAAAGACAGTGCTATCAAGCTATCACCAGCCATTGCCTCATGAGTTCGATCCTGGGCCAGGGAACTGCCCACATGGCACAGACCTCTCCTGTCTCACCCTCTGCTCCCCTCAGCAGTGTGTTTCAGTAGATCTGTCTGTTCAGCTCCCCACTCTTGTCTCTGGTGAATCCTCTCACCACCCTCACACATACCTCTGGACTACACCCCAGTTCTTTGATGCATAAATAATTAAATCTTTTTAAAAAATTATAAAGTCAGGAAAGATTCAACTTTTAGTTCCTCAAACATTTGTCAGCTACATTTCAAGTCCTCTGGTTGCAGCCCCAGTCCAGATCTAGAACATTTTCCTCATTGCAGAACATTCTACCAGATGGCACTGCTCCAGAGGGAAGAGACAGTAAAGGCACAGTCTACGGGACAGCACAACACACATGGGTTGAGGGTAGGTAGCTCCTAGGGTGAATGGAGAAAAACGGGATAACGGGTATACTGAGAAAGAGCTCTTTGAGTGAATTTACGACTTATTTCTTGAGATGGCTATATGAATTTTTATCTTACATATCATATTTTCATCTACAAGATACATATATATATTTTGTATATCTGAAATATTTTGCAATTAAGAATCAGTTTAGCACAGGTCCTGGCTCTTCCTCCTCATTCCCCAAGCCTTACTCCCTTGCTTCAGAGAGACCACAGGAATAGGAACGAGGAGTTTAGGAAGACTTCCTAGAACAGGGGCTGTGCTGGAGCATGAATAAGTGTGCTGGAAGATGATGACACGGAGAAAGGGGAAGCTATTGCCTTGCCCCTACCCTCCATTCCTCTGAAAAAGGCACTTCTGCCTAAGAAATCCCCCCTCCCATATCGTATAGCGGACCCCTGGTACTAATTGGCATTCTGATAATTAGCCTCATTGTCAGCACTAAGTGCCTCTTTCCCTAGGGCACCATTACCTCATTAACTGTGGAATGGGGTGGAGACAGCAAGTGCCCAGTCTGGGCCAGGGTTTAGAGGGGCTTCTACTTCACACTGTGTGTGAAGATCAATCTGCCTTCTCCTCAGTAGTCCTGAAGTTTCCTGAATGGGGGCAGCCACAGTGCAGGGGAGAAAGCAGTGGACTTAGAGTGAGAAGAATTGGCTGTAGACTCAGAAGAAGGAAAGTGAGTCTAGCCTCCCAAGGTGGGTGGGAAACCCTGGGGCAACTGGGTACAAAAAGTGTTCATTCATTCCCCACAGTTCCTACGATTTGTCTTAAATATTTTAACTTTGGGGGCATGTACAACAATGAGGGCTGCATCTGTCATATTGTCTGTCTTTAAATTTTTATCATGGGCAACTTTCTATAAAAGCAGAGAATAACATGGTGAACCCTCATGTATCCGTACATCCATAGTTCAGCTCTATCAGTTATCAGCATGGGGCTGATCTAGTTTCTCTACCAATTCCTCCACCTCCCCAGATTACACTGCTTCTTGAGACTCAGGGTGGTATTATTCTATCTCTTTGATCCTAATTTGTTCATTCATTGATTAATATCTCTTTGTATTAAAACACTATGAGTCAGGCACTAGTACATTTATTGAGGACCTAATGTATGCTAAGTGCTTTACATGATTTTATTTTATCCTAACCTCTGTTATTATCCTAATTTACAGATGATAGAATTGAGCCTCACTTAGAGAAGTTAATGACTTGCCCAAAGCACAAACTTGAAATTCATTGTTTTATTCCTACTCTCCCATGGTCTGAACCTTGAATTATTATATGTCACATTGCCTACCCAGACAAGGATGCCTTCATTCACTTACATGTTATTGAAACTCTAGTGGGTGCCAGGCTCTGCGCTGAACAATGTTGACATTCCTACTTTAAGGAAATTCAACAGACATTTACAATTCAAAGTGTTAAGTGCTACCATGGGTTTAGGCCAGACAACTGAAACAGAAAAGTCAAACTCAGTCTTAGAGGGACCAGGAAGGCTTGACAGGAATTGATTTAAACATGTAGGACAAAGCAGAAGGCAGTGAGTGGGCATTGTCTGAATGTTCCAGGTAGAAGAAACAGCAAGTGCAAGGGCTGGAGGAGAGTATGTTTAGTTCTGGGAACTGTGAGTAGAATATTTCAGTATGGCTAGAACATATGAGGTTGAATGTGGAATTCTGAAAAATAAGGAAGGAGAGGCAGGCAGAATCTTGAAGAGTCTCTGAAGCCATATTTAGACTTCACTGCGAAGACAGTGGGGAGCCAGTGAAGGGTATTAAATAGGAGAATAACATCAGATTTGAGTTTTAGGAAAATCATTCTGGGTATGGAGAATTGACATACAGGAGTCAATTACAGGCAGAGAAGCAAAGTAGGAGGAAATAAAAATGGAGGTGAGGGGTTGGACAAAGACAACAGCAAGGTAAATAGGAGAAGGAGTGGAAGCAAGACCGGATGTGCATCCAAATGAGAAGGGGTTCAGAAAGGAGGGCATTAGCATTTTTCCAAGGATTTTTCACACACAGTCTCCTAAATGATTGTATATATTTGGTCCGTGTGTGTGTGTGTGGGGGGGTCTTTTAAAGTAGTATTGTTGCTAGAAGTGACCTTGGGGATCACACAGCCTTCCCGCTCAACTTCTGTGAAAGAAAAGCCCAGAAAAGCAAAGCAACTTGTTCAAGGTCACACAGCAAGTCAGTGGCAGTCATCTAACCTCCAGTGAAGCTAATGGCTGGAGGTGCTGTGCCAACATGTCTAAGGTGACCTAAACAAAATTTGGAGGGCCTAAGCATAGATTTTACCTCTTCCCCTCCACCTCTCCCTGCCACCTTCCCCACGCACAGCACCAGCAATCAGTCAGTGAATAATGGTTGAAACAGTTCCTTTGTGCAGAACATTTTGTTAAGAGAGGTGCAGAGATATACAGGTCTGCAGCAGGAGATCTGAGTTCCCCTCCTCAATACCACCCACAACAGTCACGGAAGGGGTTAAAGGGCATTTCTGTGGCAGCAGACCCTCCCCTCCACCTCCTAATTCTTGTAATTTCTCCAGCCAAATTCTCACGGAGAGGCCCCACCCTCAGAGGCTCCACAGTTGCCATAGCAATTAGGTGGGTGGACAGCCCATCCTATCTAGAGGCCACCCAGCCCTCGCGTGGGGAGTTACCATAACAACCCCCCTAGTAATAGAGGGGGTTGGGTCCCGCCTCCCTTCCCCCGCAAAAAGAGAGGTGGGTGACTTGATTGGCAGCTGGGCACACGAAAGAGGAGGGAAAGGAAAGGACAGGCGTCAAAGGAGAGCTAAGAAGGAAACTGGGAAGAAAAAGGGCAGAAAATAAGGAAAAGGGAAGGAAACGCTTGTGCGCACGCGCGCCAGCTGGTGGGCGCTCTCCGGGGCCGCCTCGGCCACCGCCCACTTCTTTCACGCCAGGCTTGCGCGGTCGCTCAGTCCTCGCGCGCGCCTCTCGCCCTCTCGCCTGCGCCTGCGCGCAGGTGTCGGCGCCTAGGGGGAGGGGGAAGCCGGCGCGCTCGCGTCACGTTCGCTCTCCCACCCTCCCGGTGCACAGCCACTCCGCGCCTGCGCAGGAGAGTCGGAAGGCTCGGGTTGCAGGCTCCCGGGCGATAGCTTCTGTCAGTCGGTGGGTCGGTCCTCCCGCCGGCCCTCCCCCTCCCCTTTCTCCGGGGGAGGCGCGGTGGAGTCCACCCCCGAGGTCCCCCGATGGGGGAGAAGCGGCGACGGCGGCAGTGGAATAACCGAGCCGGAGCGTGAGCGGCCCCGGGGCCCCGTTCCCCGCGGAGGCCATGGGCGACCCAGCCCCCGCCCGCAGCCTGGACGACATCGACCTGTCCGCCCTGCGGGTGAGCGTGCCGCCCCCCAGCCTCACCCTGGTTCCCGTCCTCGCCGCGCGGGAGCCGGGTGATTGCACGCCTCACGTGCTTCCCGGGCGCCCTTCCGCCAGCCCGACGCCCCTCGACGACCCCCGCCTCATCCCCGGGCCCCCACCCTCTACTCCTTTCTCTACTAGCTGCAGATTCCTAGAGCCTGTTCGGTCCCCACCCAGTGGTGCCCCGCCCCCACACTTCCCTGCCGTCTCTACCTTTACTCGGGTTCCGGACCCCCTTCCTCAAGGTGTATGAGGGTCACGCTCTGGTTTCCTTCACTCAGGCTCCCTTCACCTGCAGAATATCGATTGTGGTAGCTCCCTGCCCCTTACCTCCTGTTGGCCCTCTTGCCTCCTTTGCCTTAAGATTTACTTAAACCTTCATCCCCCTCCTCTTTTGGGCTTCTCAGATTTCGACTTTGCAAGTCTTCACAGCCTCCCCCTCATCACCCTTTCTCCTCCTCGCCCACCCCTGTATTGTAAGCCTCGTTGGGATTCCAGCCTTCCCTCTGTACCCCACACTGCCTACCGTCGCCCTCATCTCCACGTTCAGCTCTCCCTGTCCCTACTCTCGTGTTTCAAGTGCAGCAGTCCAGAACCAGGCATTTCCGGTCTCAGGGTCCCTGAATATTACATTACCAACTCTGCAGCAGTGTGGGGCTGGGAGGAGAGACAAGTGCACTGGGGAGGAAGGGAAGCGTTTATTCTGTTCAGAAACTGACATGGACTGGGAAGAGGATGTTTATATATCTGTACACACACAAAACACATGCTGCATGTGATCAATCAGGAGGTTTGGAAAAGCTGTGGGGATTTAGGTTTTCTGGAGGGAGGGGAAGATAATGGCCATGTCTCAAGGGAAGGGCTAATTAGAAGCCGATAGAGGAGAATTTCTTGGAGAAATACCTACTTACTGTCCCTCCTGGGGTGCTTGCACACCCTCACTTGGGATCTTTCAGTAGCATTTATGTGGTTTTCTTCAGCAAGGAGCTCTGACTTAAGGGGCAACTTAATGATTTCAAGGTGAACACTCCAGACTGCCAGCCCAGGTGATGTTTTTTTCCCGGTGTCCTTTGGGCTTTCTCAACAGGCCAAGGTATGAAAAGAGCAGGAATCCTCATGTCTGGATATCTTCTCTGGTGCTCATGTTTAAATTACCTTCTGGCTTTTGAATCAGTCAGAAAGGAACATGGCCAGTAGCGGGAAAAGGCGGTCAACCACACAGGTGCCCTGGATATGACTGGAAGAGAATTGAAGAGAGCAGAGTCATGTTGTTAATTGGGTTTCTCTAGGTGACACAGTTTTTCTTGCCATTCAGGTCATAATTTGTTTGGTGCAGTGTTAGGCTAGGAGACCTGACTTGCTGAAGATAAGGTGATAAGTTGCTGAGGAGGGAAACTGAGCATTGAATCAAACTCTCTTTCTCTCTCTGTGTCAGTGGGGATCGGGTCTGAAGTCTTTAGAAGGGAGATTCTTTCGGTCAGCTTAAACTGGGCTCTCCAACCAGTTGGGTTATAAGGTGAAAAAACAGGCTCCATTCTAGAATGAACCCCTACTTTCCCTTCCCACGTTGGTTGTTGATTAACTGGTTACAGGTTCCTGTGGCTGTGGTGACAAAATACAATAAAAAATGGGTGGGTCCAAGCCATGACCTTTGGCTTAAACCTTGTGGGATTCTGCTTGAATTTCTCTATTCCTTCATCTTCTTTTGGTAACATTGACTGGACCCTCAACCCGGAATTTCCAGCAATTCTGCAAATACCCTCTGACCTTGAATGTGGTAATTCCCTTCTGGACTGCTCTGCTTGAAGCAATGTTAGCCTCCTGACTCAGTTGTCTCCTGCCTTATTCTTCTTAGCCCTGTGACTTGCTCTCAGTGCTTCTGTTTTTCCTGCCTAAGGCTTCTTAAGAAAGTCTTCTCCTTACCTCACTGCCACCCCAGTACTCCAGCACTTGTGGGAGAGCTATGCTTTCTTTGAAATGGGACTAGAGAGAACCTGCTTTCTCCTTGCTGCTGACTTTTTCTCGGTGCCTATCCCCTCCATGGCACCTCAGAGCTGCTGTGGCACTGTGGGAGCAGCTGGCTTAGTTACCTCTTGTTCTGTTCTTGTCTGTTTTCCAGTGAGAAATGGTAACGTGGAGAATTAGAAAGGATGTTTCCCTTGCTACATCATCTTGTGTTGGAGACCTGGGGAGGGAGATGGAGAGGAACACACTCAGCATTTATTAGCTGGCCTTAATGAGTTCAGGTTGCCTTTCTATTTGTGTTTCAAAATGAAGCTTGGTCCTCATCTAGTGATAAGAGTAATAGCCTGATATTAGAGAAGACTGACTTCCGCTAAGCCATCTGTGAGGAGACTTGCTACTTTGTGGTCACAGGTACTTGAGACTACATTTCTGTACCAGCACAGTAACATGGGATTCAAGTCCTGGCTTTCTCACTGTGTAACCCTGGGCTAGCACCGCCTTTCTCCCCCTTACTCACTGCAGATTCTGCAAAGAGCCATGCCTCTCTTAGGCTCCATTTCCTCATCTTTCTGCTGAGGATGGGAATAGCCCTGAACTCAGAGTTGCTGAGGATTAAATGAAATACATTTATGTTAAGTACTTAGTCCAGTTTCTGACACATAGTAACCATATGGTAGCACTTACTGTTGTTACTGTTATCAAATGGCAATCAGAGAAACCATCCAGGACAACTGTATCTAAAATAACACTCTCTTCCCTGCTCTATTTTTATATACAATTTTATATAGCATTCCCTTAGTCTGCTTTACTTTACTTTGTAGTATTTATCACCAACTGACATATATATTTTTATCAACTCCAACTGAAATGTGAGTTCAGCAAAAGCCTGGATTTTGGCTTTTCATTTTTGCATCCCCAGTACCTATTACAGTGTTTTCTACACAGTGGGGGCAAATGTTTGTTGTTTAAATGCATGTTATAACAAGTAGTAAATGCTTGCTTAGAGAAAGCATTCAATAAATGCCATGCTTATTAGGTTACCTTTTGCCCTTTTTTTATTTATATGCAATTAAGAATATATCTCTTTTGAGTGTTTTTTTTTTAATCAAATCTGTTTGGTGGTAAACAAAGACCTGGAAACTTCCATGTGAGTGATGCTCTTGAAGTAGTTAACATCATTGATGGGAAATTCTGATCGTCTTGTTTCAGACCTTGTCTGTCCCAAACTTGGTTATATTCCAGAAGAATCTTCTGACTTAGAACTCTTGACTTCTCACACAAGATAAATATCAGTGGAACAATATTTAATATATTTAATATAAATAGATGGGACAAGGAGCAGACCCTAAACTGACCGCTTTCCTTTTGCATTGCTTCTTTTGGTTGACCCACTTCATAAATCAAACTGTACTCTTTATTGTTCAACTGGGTGGAAGTTTTAGACTGCAGTGTCCTTGAAACTATGAAACTGTGCTCAGTGTTGCTGTACTGAAATAATGTGGCATGCAGTAAAGAGGGACTTGTTAGGTAGTAATGCTGACAGAGATGTTCTTTTTCAAGTGATTGTGTTTTGTCTCTGTTCTTTGGAGAAGTCGCTTCCCCTGCCTTCTCTCTTCATAAGTCTGAAGAGCCAGCACTACTTGGAAGGCTAGCAGTTGTGTGTATGTATTTCTAGGCTGCTGAGTAACAAGGGGCTGCTACTGTGTTCTGATGTGCTAGCTGTCCAAATGTTAGTGACAGATGCCTCAGACAAGAGGATTGGGAAGACTGACCTCCTGCAACAGAAGTAATGATATTAAGTAGTTACTTTTTCCCCTAGAGAACTGCAAATGGGCTGTGGAGCTGTTCTGGGGAAGCAGTGGCATTTGGAGTGGATTGAAATGCTGCTTTGGGAAAATGATGGAAGGAAGAGTGCAGAGAATTTTGCTGAAACTAGGTGTTCAGCCATTCCCCAAATGATGGAATAGGCACCACCATTATATGGTGGAATAGGCCAGATTGTCATAGATCTCAGTGATGTGTGGAAGGGAGGTTCTTTTTCACAGTCAGAGGGTCACTAAAAGAGCCAGCTGGTCTACACCCCCTCACACATGTCCCAAGAGCTCAGTTAGGCACTGTGCATAATGGATCTGACCTGTTTCCCACAACCTCAAATTGTGTACCTAACACAGGTAACTCACATGGCTTGGATATATAGTGTCTTTGATTGTGATCTTATGGACAAGATGGTAGAAAGTGTGCAACTGCCCTTTATAAACTTGCTTTCTAGCACAGGTCTATAAATAAGGAATGCGGTAACATCTCAACCCAGAAACATAAAACAGTTCTGGAATTAGACAGTATGTCCAGAAACCATTGGAGAGTCTGCATGACTAATCTTTCTGTCTCCAGACAAAGTTGTACCAGATTGTACCAAACTATCAATGATACACTTTCCCACATCAGTCAGTTACCAGTCAGTAATCAGTCAATTATCAGTCAGTTGCTGTCTTGAGAATCAGATTCTAGATACTGTGGGAAGGGTGTAATATTGTGCTAGGTACTTAGATATTTAATCAGAACTCTGGGAGCATCCACCTGAGAAATAACCTTTGCAAGCTTGGGTTTTCTTGTCACTATTTTCCCCAGTATCTTAGAACCTTCAAGATAGGGATGTTTTGTTAGAGCTGATTGACACACATTATATTCATTTTCTGTTGTCTTGTCATATGTCATCTTGAAGTGTAATATTTAGTGTTTTCCTCTCCTCCCCTCCACCCCCCCCCCACAGCATCTACTTTACACCCCCAGCTCCCTCAGTCTTTCTTTTCTTCCCTAGGTTGAATAAAATAAAAAGTAAGTCAACTCTCAAAGCATTTCTTGAGTATCCATGGAATATAGGAAGATACAAAAACATTTCTTGGTAAAAGACTTGGACCTGTCCAAGCCCACATTGGATGGAGATGGAGAGCTCACGTTCATGCTCTCCTTTCTCCTGTTCTTTCTGCCACTTTCTTCTGAACCAACCAGTCCTGACTGGAACCTGAGGTTCTCCCATCTATATATAGGAAGCTCTTCCAGAGGGTAATTGAAAAGGTAACTGATGCTCTTTGTTCTTTTTAAAAAGATTTATTTATTTATGCATACAAGAATTGGGTGCAGGCCAGAGGTGGGGGGTAGTAGTGAGAGGATTCACCAGAGACAGAGTGGGGATCAGAACACGCAGATCAACTGAAACACACTGCTGATGGGAGAGTGGGCAAGACAGGAGAGGTCTGCTGTGCCATATGGGTCAGCTCCCTGGTGGGGAATCAAATTCATAGTGTTGAGACTTAACCCCTTGCACCACCCACGAAGGAGGCCTAGTGCTCTTTGTTCTTAATAAGGGTGGGGAATAGTAGAGGGAGGAAAGTAGAAAGGGATGGAATTATAGTGGCCCAAAGAATCTCTGGAGATTTTGTCTTGTGGCCAGGCAGCCTGAAGATGTATTTGCTGTGAGTAGAGTTTTCCTGTTTGTTTGAGGAAAGATGGAGAAGGAGGGGCAGAAGATATAGTGAGGAACAAGATAGTTATGGTTTTCTTACAGTCTAGATAGTGGGAGGAGATAGCAATAAAAATAATCACAGATATATAATTTTATACATATACTTGCAAACCATGATAAGGACTAGCAGAAACTTTACTTTTTTTAAACAGATTTTTTTTTGTTTGTTTTTATTTTTTGTTTTTTTTAAAGATTTATTTATTTATGCATACAGGAGCTGGGGTACAGGCCAGAGTCACGGGAGGTGAGAGGATTCACCAGAGAGAGTGAGAAGCGGAACAGGCTGACTGAAACACACTGCCGAGGGCAGCAGCAGGCGAGGCAGGAGAGGTCTGCTACTCGATGTGGGTCCCTTCCCTGGCTGGCAGCAGGGATTGAACTCGTGCTGCAGGGGCTGTGGCTGCGGTTTGCTTCATAGTGTGTTGCTTAACCCATTGCGCCACCAGTTTTAAGAAAAAAATTTTTTTAAGAAGTTTTAAACAGTTTTAAGAAATTTTTATATATATAACTTAAGACTTATTTATGCATACGAGAGCTGGGGTGTAGGCCAGAGGTGTGGAGGATAAGAGAATCCACCAGAAACAGAGTGGGGAGTAGAACAGGCAGATTGACTGAAATACACTGCTCAGGGGAGCAGCAGGCGAGTCAGGAGAGGTCCGCTGTGCCATGTGGGTCGTCTCCCAGGCTGGGATCAAACTCACACTGCTGTGCTGTGGATGCTTCACAGTGTGGCAGTCAACCTGTTGTGCCACCAGGGAGACCTAGGAGAAACTTTAGCATGCTAAAAGAGCACAGAACAAGGTTTGATTTTACTTTTTACTGGTTGGTTGATAGAGAAATAAATTATATATCAAGAAGACCAATCTGTTAGTGCAACAGAATGAGTTACTAGAGGCAAACCAGCAGATAGAATTTGGTGATGACCAGAACCAGGAGACTGGAATGGGGCCATTTTTAGGGTGGAGCTCTTGGTTAAGGGCCAAGAACCTGAGGATGGGTAGAAATTCCAGGCTTAAATTCCAAAATTTAATTTTGGAAATTAATTCCTAAAAGAATTTCTTCTGAACATTCTGGTGAGAGAGGGGGAAACGTTTATTATTTGTTTCAAGGAGTAAGGATATGTTGTTATTATTCTTTACAAAGGAAAAAGCATATCACTCATGATCCCCATTTTTATTTATTTTATTATATCCTTTGAGTATAGAGTCTGTGAACTCACATGTTCTGCAGAGGGTGAGTGTATAGAGTGGATATTGTTTAAAATGAGTGTATGAGGGAAAAGGGTGTTTTTACATATATATATTATAAAAATTTTATTTGTTTTAAAGATTTAGTTATTTATGCATAGAAGAACTGGGGTGTAGGTCAGAGGTGTGGGGAGTGAGAGGATTCACTAGAGACAGAGTGGGGAGCAGAACAGGTGGATCTACTGAAATACACTGCTGAGGGGAACAGCGGGCGAGACAGGAGCGGTCTGCTGCATCATGTGGGTCACCTCCCTGGCTGGGGATCAAACTCAGGCCTTAGCAGTAATAGCATGATAGTGCCACCAAGGAGGCCTCCTTTTATTTTTTAGTTAAATTGTATGTATTTAAGGTATATAACATGATGCTTTGATATGTGTAATGATTACTACAAGTTGGTATCTCCATCTCATGTACGTGTGTGTGTATCCAGATGTTAATATAAGTCTGAGTGGTGGCTTAAGGTTTGGAAGGTAGATGTGTCTCACAGAAATAAGCACAAGTAGGCCCAGCCTAACATTAGATGGATACAGTATATAAATAGATGAGACTCTCAATTTACATTATGCTCAAGGATGAGTGGGGTGTGTAGGGGGAGTGTTACTGATTTTGCATGTTTGAAATGAAATAGAGTTGGGGAAGCCACAGTCTTGGACTTCTTAGAGGAGCCAGACTCCAGAAACAGCTTAAATGTCAGGAGGGTGGCAGCATAGAAGATGGTAGGATGGGCTGTGAGAAGTGTTTAGTGGCACAGCCTGTGGGAAGAGCCTTTAGTGACTGGCGAGAAATGAATGGGGGAAATGGAGACTCTTTGCTTGAGAAAAATGGTAATGGTTGGTGGGTGAGGAGTCAAGAAGACCTTCGACAGAGGAGGAAGTTAGGACCTCTGACTCCTCTGGGAAGTACATGTTCCCTCAACAGGAGAATCTTAGAGGGTCAGAGGTGACAGGTAAGGTGGAGTCTATGACCTTGGAACCCCCAGCACTCAGCATCTGTGATTAAGCACATGTGTGTGACAGTGAATGCACCTTGCCTCTAAGACCTCCATAAAGCATACCTGACTTTAGTTGGTATTCTGAGGAACGATACAAAAGACCTCACGCCCTCTTCTACCAGGAACCACTTGAGGATAAGACTTGGGGGCTTGGATTGCTGAATTGCTCCTGGAACCACAGGCTTAGAGGAGTTTTCTGTGCACACACAGACAGACTGAGGATCAGCAGGACTGAGTGAAGAAAACTTCACAACCTTCAAGCCACCTCAACTTCTCCTTTTTCCATAAAACTTCCTCACCGGTCATCTTCACCCTCTCACATATCCTTGCAATTTGACATTGATTATATATTGCCTGGTATTGAATATTGTTCTATGATCTTATTTTTCCTGTCACCTCCTTACAAATGGGGATTATGAGCTGTAGTTCCTGCTGATCCTTACAATGCCTACAGAAACACTGAGCACCTAAACAGAAATTTCGTGTTTAGTAAGTGATATGGATTAAATATTCTTGTGACGCGTCCTTTCCCACTAGATTCGATCCACTAGTAACAAAGCATGCCTTGTATGATTGAACATTGTGGGACGTAAAACAACACAGCTTCTTACCCAGTAGTTCTCAACTAGGGAGGTACTGCCCTCCAGAAATGTTTGGGAGGAAGACTTAATTGTCACTATGTCTGGGAAGCACTAACGACATTTAGTATGTGGGGATCAGGGATGTTAACCATCCTGCAGTGTCTGGTACAGCACACTGGAGAGCTATTTTTCCACCCAAACTGCACAAGTGCCTCCTGGACATGGGATATGGACATGGGAAAGCTCAGGTGAAGACTAGACCAGTTTCTTCTCTGAAGCTGGAATAGTTTCTAAGTCTTCTCCTTTACTTCTTTCTGGGTGATGAGAAGAACGCAGGCTCTGAATTACTTTACTGCAAGACACATGTCTCTTTAACAGCTTTTATCTGCCAGCGCACCTCTGAAGGTAAAATGGGCAGATGCCAAGCCAGATTGTAAAGAAAAAGATTTTCATTTTCTCTCTTCACCGTCCACCCACTCTTTTCTTTCAAGGCACATTTGTGGGAAACTACAAAGTGGCTGAAGCATGTAGTACTTAATCTTTAATTCAGGAAAGAATTTTCAAAACAGGGGTGGGCATGGGCACCCCCAAAACCTGAGCAGTGTGAGGCAGAATTAGAGGTACATAGTGTTTGAGAGAGGAGGCCAGCACATTTGTCTCTCCTCTCTGACCTTTTTAAGCCATGGTGGTCCCCTTGAAGATAGGTATGGTGAATGATTGTCATTATTCAGATTAGGGAGAGTCCCCAAAGGGTAGAACGCAATTTGTCTGGTATGTCCTTGGGAGAAAAAATAGCGTTGTGGGTGGGCGAGTGGCTGGGAGTAAAGCGACATACAGGTACTCGCTGATGAAGCCGCACAGCAGAGCTGCCACCCTCTCTCTGTCTGCTCTAACTTAGGACAGCGTAACTGCATGGGCTCAGTCTGGCTAAGGTTTGGGAAAGCTGGAAAGAGCCCTCTGAACCTTAACAAAGTCATTTTTCACTGGCAACTACCTTAGACCCACATGTCAGTGTTGCAGGGGGCACAGGCAGATTGTGGCTCAGAGCCTTGTCTATCACCTTATCCCTCTAGGCCTCTAGTAAGCCCTTCTTTGCTTCACTCTCTTAGCTTTCTCCAGAACAAAGATTGCTCTTATACAAGTCATTGATATTTTAATGTGGATTCTTTACGGAAGGGATTCTGGGGTTAAATTAAGAATGAGGATGAACACTTGCTATGCAGTAGGTTCTTTCCTTGTGCAATCTCATCATCCCTCGCAATAACCCTTTGAAGTAGAGAATAGTATCCTCACTTCAAGAAACCAAGACTCAGGCCCTCCCTGGTGGCACAGTGGGTTAAGCCACGCACTATGAAGCAAAGCACAGCCACTGCAGCACGAGTTCGATCCCTTACCAGGGAAGTGACCCACATGGCACAACAGACCTTTCCTGCCTTGCCCGCTGCTCCCCTCAGCAGTGTATCTCAGTCCATATGCCGGTTCTGCTCCCTGCTCTGTCTCTGGTCATATCCTTCCCACATCTCTGGCCTACACCCCAGGTCTTTTATGCATAATAAATAAATCTTTAAAAAAATAATTGAAAAAAGAGTTCAGAAAAAGATCTGTTCTTTATTTCTTTATTTTTTTAAATCTCAGATTGTAAGTTTTGTTTTTTCTTAAAGATTTACTTATTTATACATACAAGAGCTGGGGTACAGGCCAGAGTCCAGGGCAGTGAAAGGATTCACCAGAGACAGAGTGGGAGCAGAACAGGCAGACTGACTGAAACACTGCTGATGGGAGCAGCGGCAGGAGAGGTCTGCTATGCCATGTGAGTCCCCTCCTTGGCCCGGTGGCAGGTATCGAACCTGTGCTGCAGTGGCTGTGGTTTGCTTCATAGCACATTGCCCAATCCACTGCGCCACCAGGGAGGCCCCAAAAGATCTGTTCTTTAAAGAGAATTTTTCATTGTAGTTAAATACACATAATATAAACTTTACCACTTGAACTATTTTCATATGTATGGTTCTGTGTCATTAAATGCATTCAGAGTGTTGTACAGTCATAACCACCGTCCATTTCCAGAGCTCTCTCATCATCCCAAACCAAAACTCTGGCCATTAAACATGAACTCTCTGTCCCCGCTGCCTCAGCCCCAGCAGCTTCCATTCTCTGGTTCTTTCCTGTGTGTGCAGAGTTGGGCAGGGGGCCTGACATAGCAAATTGTTTACTATTTGTTTAGTCAGTTGAGATAACCTGTCTCAGAAGTCTGGGTGTCATCCAACCAACCCAGAGCGCTTCCCTCTCTGCTGGTCTGCTGCAAACTGATAGATCTCTGAGAGGGTTTAAATGAAATGGCAGCATGGCATCACAAGAGGATTAGGGAGTAGAGAGATAGTTAAGGATTTCTAGTTCATGTTCATCTTTGCCCTCTCCCACCTGTGGTTTATTTCTGGTGCTGTTGTAGTACTTATATTAATCACTTTGCTTATTCTGAGCTCTTATTTCTCATCCTGGGAGCCTGCTGCTTAGGCTCTGGAAGAAGATGGAAAGAAAATCATTTAGGAGATGAAGACAATAAAATGTAACAGCATTTCTGCCTTCGTGTGAGAGGGATGTATGTGTTAACAGGGAGTCTTCCTGGAAGTAGAAGGAAACCACCCTCAGACAACTACCTTGGACCCATTCATTGTTCCACCCTCCCCTAGGGGTGGAAGCTTTATTCAACCAACAAGTATTCGTGTATGTTAGGAACTGTTCTAAGTGCTCCAAGAACTCATACATGGGGTAACATCAGGTAGAGGGAAAGTAAGGTTTTATATCAGGTCACATGAGCTAGGGAGCGTCTCTCCCATGGGAGGACATGTCACAGGAAAGGCCAACATTCTTATCAGTGGAAGGAAAGGGTGAACTGCTAAAGATGTTTTGGGGAAACTGGGCAGCCTTTGAGGTAACTTTTATGTCATCCTGGACCCCCACGTTTGGGTTGTTTGGAGCTCAGTCAGGTCTGTATTCCTCTGTGGTGTCTGCACCCCTGGATAGACCCAAAGCATGACCTAGAATTAAGTTGGATTTTTTAGGATAGAGGAGACCAATTTGAGGGCTACCCAACTTCCTCCTCTCTTTCCCTTGTCCATACCATTTGCAATTTCTTTATTGATCTTTGTGGTGGATAAAAGGCAAAAAGGAAGGAGAGACAGACTTGGTACTCAAGTCACTCAGAGAGAACAAGAGACCCATATCTTAGAGAAGCCTTACAGGTAAATTCCAGATCATAGAGACCTCTAGCTCATAGGCTGGGGGTAGTAATTTAGGGCTTACTGATCACCAGACAGTGCACATGAGACCTCTGCATTTCCTCAAAGGAATGTGGGAACCCAGAGACTGAGTGAAAACATGAGGACTTACATGGTCATTTTCTGTTTTCTGTGTACAACCTGAGAGGACGCTGCACGTGCTCAGTTAGTATCATCTTCCAGGGTCTGCCCAGTGACTGAATGGCCCTTCTCACCACAGTCCATCTTGCTGATGTTTAAAACTTAACTTTTTTCTCAGATTGAGCTGCCTATGGCTTTGGGTTGTTTTCCTGGGGTTGTGAGCCTGGGTCACCCCAACCCTGGTTCTCAGAGTTTGAGTGAAGAAGGCATGTTCCACTAACCCTGGAAATGCTGCCTGCCTTGAGTGCTTCCTAGAGAGCCATTATGCATATCCTGGAGATGGTTATCATCCCCTTCCCTGGTAAAGTAAAAGATGGTTTAAATGCTCGTGTTAAAGGTAGAGTATTCATGGACTATCTTACATATTTTTTTTAGATTTGTTTATTTATGCATTCAAGAACTGGGATACAAGCCAGAGGTGTGTATGTGGGGGTGGGGGAGGTGGGGAGGTGTGAGAGAATTCACCAGAGACAGAATGGGGAGCAGAACAGGTGGATTCACTGAAATACACTGCTGAGGGGAGCAGCAAGTGAGACAGAATAGGTCTGCAGCACCATGTGGGTCAGCTCCCTGGCCGGCCAGGCATTAAACTCATAGCGCTGCAACTTAACGCCATGCACCACCAGGGAGGCCCACCTATCTTACATTTTATTTTATTTTATTTATTTTTTTAAAGATTTATTTATTTATGCATACAAGCACTGGGGTACAGGCCAGAGGTGTGGGGGGGGGGTGAGAGGATTCACCACAGATAGAGCGGGGACCAGAACAGGCGATCAAGGAAGTACACAGCTGAGGGGAGCAGCGGGCACAGCAGGAGAGGTCTGCTGCGCCATGTGGGTCCCCTCCCTGGCCAGCAGCAGGGATCGAACTCGTGCTGCAGTGGCTGCGGTTTGCTTCATAGTGCATGGCTTAACCCACTGTGCCACCAGGGAGGCCCCTATCTTACATTTTAAAAGGTGCCAGCAGTAGGTCAGGGTCTCAGACTAGTTAGATCTGACTTCTGATCCTCAAGTGCTTCCCCACCTTACTGTCCTGCCCAGTCCCCACCAGAATCGTGTGTTTGGTTAGCCTGGGGTTCAAGGTGCACTGCAGATAAAGTGTGTTTCACAGATCAGTGATGAGTGCCTCTGCCACTGCCCAGATCCTTGGCCTGGCCTGGTAACCTCCTTAGATTGGGTCAAACTGGCTGTTTCCAGAAAGTTGGAGGCTTGTTGATGGAGGGGCTGGTGAAGCTTAAGTAACATGATACATAGAGTGAGCATGGCAGTAGGAGTTGGGAGACTTGGTTCTAGTTTCAGTTCTATCTCTAATTTACAGGATGAGTGTCATTTCTCTGGGTCTTGGTTTCCTCACTTGCAAAATGAGGGCATGAGAACAGTGGCTCAATCAGGATTGCCCGGGTTGCTTTACATATACCCAGAGCTTTCTCCCAGAGGTAATTCAGTGATCCAAGGTGGGCCCTTGTATGTGCGTTGTCCCAAGTGATAAGAATTTCCTCTGAGAACTATGGGACCAGATGATCCCTGCGGTCCCTCTAGACCCAGGAGTCCCCTACTGCCTTCTTTCCGCCTGCCCTTCCTAAGTCTGTGAGTGCCTACTATGTGGTGTGCTCTGTTCTCAACGGTGATTTAAACATACAACTAGAACAGATGTGTGATTGCAGTGTCGACTATCATCACTTAGGGGTGGTGATTGTGTGTTGCTGGGGGTCACTGAGGCTGGTGTCTCAGCCAGTCTGGGAAAAACACCAGCACCTACTGTGCAGTCTTAGGGTGAAGGTGATGTTGTGGTTTATGTTCAGAGGGGGCATCTGAGAAAGACAAAATAAAGGGAAAGTTCAGGAAAACTTCTGAAGCGTGTCTGTTAGTGCCAAGGGGCAAGCACTCAGACCAGTGAGGACAGGACTGAAAAGACAGGGAGTTTTCGTTTGGGTTTTGAAGATAGAGTGGTACCTGGCATGGTGGGGTGGGTGTGTCACTGAGCCCCCAGGTGGGGGCATGCAAGCCTGGCTTCCCTCTGGTCACTCACTCCCAACCAGGCCTTGGAGACAGACTTGAATTCAGATCCCAGTTCTGTCACTTACCGTGGGCCTTTTGCAAGGTCTTTACTACTCCTGCGCCTCATTTTCATCGTTTATAAAGTGAGAATTACAAGTCCCATCTACTAGGACTATTGGAAGGCATGAAACAGAAGTGTAGGTAAAGTGCCTAGCCTGATTTCTCTTACTAAACGAAATGCCCAGAAAGGGTGTCTCCTGGATTTCTATTAACATTCTCCTCTTGACTTGAGTTTTGTTTGGGAAAGAGAAAACCACCCAGTCTATTGAGTTCAAGTTAATGGCTGTGGGTGGGTGAGTCACGGCCCCCAGGTGTGGGCATGCAGCTCTGCGAGCCTGGCTTCCCTTTCCCTGCCCTAGAGACTTCTACCATCCCCTGAGAGTCTTCCAGCTTCCCTGCAAGAAAGAGCAACTTCAAAATCTAATTTCTGAACTTGCAACTCCTGTTTGTCCTGCCCCCTGAGTCAGGAATTCCGGCAGGCACTGGGCAGTCTCTCTGGCCCCACATGCCCTTTTGTTTAGAATTTTTGGGCCCACCCAGAGGAAGCACTCAGCCTGAGGGGGAAGACGTGCTGATGGGGAAACGGGGGCTTTGTTCAAATGTGAGAGACTAGACAGGATGTTTCTACAAAAAGTGTTAAAGTGCTCTATTGAAAGACACAGATTCTGGGCTAGTGTGCTGAGGCCGTTTGGCTTCCTCTAGCACCTTGCTTGAAGATTCAAGACTGTCTCAGAGCTTGTAGGCCTTCCTCCCTGCAGACTTTGGCTTGCTAACTCACTCTTACGTCTCACTTTGGTCTCAGCTTAAATATCAATTCCCCACAGCCTGTCCTGCCTCCCTCTGTTTAATCTTTACAATCGTGCTCTGTCCTTTTTCTTCTAGTCTATCACAGGTGAATTTATGTAGTTGTCATGTGTCTTTAATGTCTGTTTCCATGACTACACTGTTTAGACTGTTAGCTCCATGAAGAAAGAGAACATTTCTGTTTGGTTCATTGCCACTTTCTAGATTCTTAGCAGGACCTGGAACATGTTTATTGAATAAATGTGTCAACTATTCATCAGGCCCTAGATTTGGCATGGATGCAGCCAGGGACAGTTTTCTTAGGAAAAAGAGGAGAGACAGGCCCGGATGGAGCGTGCGTGCTCCATCCTGTCGGTCAGGAAGTTCTTCCTTCTGTCTAAACCTATATCCCTTGGCCTTAATTTATTCTGAATTGGTCCTTGGTGGGACCAGAGAATATCTGGTCTCCACCCTTTGGAGAATAACCCTGGTCTTCCTTTCTAAGTTTGTGATTCAGACTATCTTTCCTCCCACTCCCTTCTGGCCCCACCCTCCACCTGCTCTTCTCCCAACTGACTCAGCTCTGTGCCCTCTCCCCTTCCTGTTTTTCTTTTCATAGTTCCCTGCCTTTCATAGCATTCTTTCCTAAATTCTCTTTCAGGGGCTCTAATTGATACAGGGGCAGGACAAGTCACAGGTTTTCTTCATCATGAAGCTTTCCCAGTCTCTTGGATTTGTGGACACCTGACTCCCACGGGAGGAGGTTGGCAATGAGGTATAATGATTTGTTTGTGCTACAAATGAAAACCAGCAGTGAGAAGCCTTATTATTACCCAGCCCCTGATTATTATTGTCCTCCTCCGAGAGCTTGGTATCTGCCAGCTTGAATGGGCTTGGCGACTCCCTCCCTGCCTGCCTGCTCCTGATTCCTGTCCTGCCCTTTCTTGCTCTCCCTAGTGTCAAGTTCCCAGGGACCAACCCACCTCTCTGCCCCTTTTAGCCCTACCTCCAAGATCCTACATCTTATTTTTCATGTGCTCTCCTACTTTTTAAAATCTTGTTTCTTTTCTTCTGAGCTGCCTCTTTTCATTCTAAATCCAGTAACACCAACAGTCTTAGTAAATCACCTTTTGGTACAGATTTCCTTGCTCCATGGGAGGCAGTCTCTTGTGACTCCATACAAATTTGTAGCACTTTATGGCCTTCAAAATGGTTCACATCCCTGAATTCTATGAGATGAGATTGGGTAGAAAAGGAATAGGCGCTTTGAGAGGGTACGTGATTTACTGATTTGCCAAAATTATATGAACGAGTCAGAGCCAGTGCCCAGGTCTTCTGATTCTCAGTGAAGTGTGAACATTAGCCATGCCCTGTTATTCCACCTTCTCTGCAGTCTTGGCTTCTTTTCTGCTACATCTAAGAAAACCTGTCCCTGAATTACCCCCTTACTAAACTTTTAGCTTTCTGTAAGTTCTTTGGAGGTGTGACTTTCTTTTGCCTTTCTCAGCTAACCTAGCTTTTCCCTACTTCTTCCTCCTTTCCAAAAATGCTTAGCTCCTGCTCCAGGAAGCCTGCCCTTTATCGTTTCTTGCCCCCTTGCTTCCAACAGCCTGTGGATCCTTACAGTATTTCCATTTGGTTTTTGCCAACTGTATAGGAGCTCCCTGCTTTACGAAAGTAATAGATGTCTACTAAGCATAAAAATCATGGGGTTGCTGATGCACATGACTAGAAAAGATTCTCTTTTTAACAATTGCCCTTGTGTGTGGCAATTTAAGTAGATTCATATTCATGGATTATTTTGGAAGAATGGACATAGACTCAAATCTAGTGTTAGAAATTTCTTCATTAAGGAGAGGGGAAGGTTTTCCTAGATAACACCAACTTTCATTTTTTTTATTTATTCACTCAACAGACAGGTATTGGAAATGGCCCTGACCACCAAGAACTTAGTCTAGCAGACGAGACAATTAGAAGAACAATCATAAAAATGTAATTGGGGTCATGAAAGGGGCAGCACAGAGTAGTATGGGCACAGAAGGGTGGCTGTGGGAACTTCTCAGAGGAGCTGATGTCTGGAAGGATGGGCATGGATAGCCAGGTAAAGAGGAGGGGGTTGCTGTGCTTGCAGGAGTAAGCAGCCATGCTTAGATCCAGGGTGAGAAAGGGCATGGTGCACTAGAAGAGCGGAGAGATCCTTTAAAGCGCAGGACACCTACCCTCTGCCTCATCCCTACAGCAGCAAGAAACAACATGACAGCAGGATGGGAACTTGGAAGGGTCGCGGTAAAGCAGCCCTAGGGTAGTCAGCCATAAGACAGCCAGAGCTGAGCCAGCGGAAGAATTGCTTTGGCCCACAGATGGCAAAGGGAAACCAGCAGACAGAGAGGGGAGAGGCACCAAGGGAAACCTCCTTGGATTTGTCTTCAGAAGAGTCTTAGCTTCCACCCTGACACACATTTAACTTCTTGGAGCCTTGGTTTCCTCATCTGCTAAATGGTCTCATTATTCCTGCCTGACTTGTCTGTCGATCTGAGGTAAAATGAGATGATGAGTGTGAAAGCCCCTTGCAGACTGTAAAGTGAGAGGGCTTTGGGCGATGGCAGCAACCATGAAGTGATATTATTGATTCTGCTGGCCTAGGACAGAGACTTTTTTGTGGCGGAGTCAATATCAAACTGCCATGACAAGCTGTAATCTTTTAAAAGCAAAAGATTAATACTTTAAAAAGTTGAGACTTGGGATGCGCGCATCAGAGAAATAAAGAGAGAATACCACCTCCACTGCCTGGAAGATTTTGGGGCTTGGGGCATGCTAGCCCGACCGCCAGGGTTTTCAGATCTGAGGCAGGGTTGTCCTGTCAAGTCTGCAGCTCTCTATCTTCCCGTGGAAGACTCTGGAGGCTGGCGGAACCTCAGAAGCGAGCTGTTTATCTTTTAGGTTTTTTGGTTTATTTTTAAATTTCTGACTGTGATGGTATTTATTTTTTCCTTTTCCCTTTCCCCACTTCTCCAACTCAGCATCAGAAAGGGACCATCTGTCCCTTGCCTTGCCTGTGGCCATTTTAGAACCAGCAAAAGGCTGCTTGAATTCTGGTCCCCTCTTTTTCTCCCCTCCCTTCCCAATGCCTGACTCTCCTCTGCTCTGCTCCAGAAAACTCTCTCATCAGAAAACCCTTCATGTGCCAGCTCCCCACCTGCTATGGGCCTCTGTCTTTGCAGACCTCTGGTCTCAATAAAGCCAACAGCCCAGGACCTCTGTGTACGGCAACCAGCACTGTGGGGAACCCAGGCATGGATGCCTGGGGGGAAACCATTCCCAAACTCCTTACTCAGCCAGGGTCCCCTCTGACTGGTTTCTGATTAGAATGGCATTTGTGTGCATATATGTGTCATGTCTGAACTTGTTTCTGCCTCAACGTGTATCTGCAGGCATGCCTGCTAGTGTGTTTATGTTTGTGTGCGTTCCTCTGGCATAGAGACCCCTCCCCCAGCACATAAATATTATTTCCCTCCACTCTGGTCCCAAAGCCTCCTTGATATCCTCTCCTGTTCTCCATTCCCATGAAAACACTACGAAACATGTTTAGCAGTTGATTAAACAAAGGACTAGTACTTCACAGTGTGGCACCACAATAAAAAGATCCGATTCAGCCCCACAATGTGGGAGGCAGGGTTAGCCCCGAGCACAGCAGAGAGTCCATTTCACAAAGTAATGAAAGCTTGGAAGGGGAGTTTTTGGTAAGTTTTGTTAGAACCCAGTTTATTACTGATTGTGATGGACAATAGGGAACCACCGAGGATTTTAACCTTTCTTTCATTTTCTCTTCCTTCCAGTTTGTTACTCAGTGAAGAGTTCTATGATACCTTCTCTTCCATCTACCTCTCTCTCACTATATTTCATATCTCATGCTTTGGCTTTGGGCCTGCTTTCCACATCAAGTCCTTTAGGGTAGAAATGGGGGCAATCCCACACATCCCTGGGTTGACTGGGGGGTAGGTGAAGATGACTCAGGTCTGGAAGGTCCTTGTGTCTGGTTTCTCTGAGCAAGAAGAGGTGACTTAATAAAACTCTTTCTGACATTTCCCTATCCTCAGCCTATACCACCACTCCCATTTTCTTCATATATATATACAACATATATATATATGAAGGTATCATCAGAACACCTCTTCAATGAGTAACAAACTGGAAAAGAAAATATATGTGTATATGTGTGTGTGTGTCTTAGTTTTACAGACAGACATACACGCATTCTGACCTGTATTTTTAAAAAAAAGATTTATTTTTATTTGTCTATGCATACAAAAACTGTGGTGTAGGCCAGAGGTGCAGAGGGTGAGAGGATTCACCAGAGACAGAGTGGGGACCAGAACAGGTGGATCTACTGAAATACACTGCTGAGGGAGCAGTGGGTGAGACAGGAGAGGTCTGCCACGCAGTGTGGGTCAGCTCCCTGGCTGGGGATCCAACTCAGTGGCTGGTGATATCTTGATAATGCTGAGACTTTAACCCCTGAGCCACCAGGGAGGCCCCTGACCTGTATTTTTAAATCATGTGCGCATATGTACACATCCTGTAGTTACTCATAGCTAACTGGAGGATGTTTAAGTCTCTACCTCCTGTACCAGAATACCACCCACTTCCATGTCTCTGCCACTCTTAGTATGGCCTGTGTTTCTCCAGACTTAAACTACTGGGGAAACCCCTTTGCTCCTAGTCTCTCAGGCCCTTAGACCCTCTCCTGCTGGTGACTAGAGCATCTACTACAGTAGAAATTTAGAGTGACTTACCTGTTGTGAGATTAAAGGATAGATAGGTTTAAAGCTGCATTTGCATAGCAATCACTGCCATACCACTTAGATTATTGGGTTTTGGAAATGGCTTTGAGGCTGCTGAGTGAAGGCCCCTCCCCGATGCTGTGCCCTGGTACAACACTGCCTTTGCTCTCCTCTGCCTCTGTGTGGGCCTTCTGGGTTACAGGAAGAGCTCAGGAAAACAGGCCTATTGTTTTCTTCTGGGAGGGAGAGCAGGAGGGCCTCTCAGCTCAGTCCAGCCTCCCTCTCCAAAATGGTACCAGATGAATAAAGGCTCCACGGGCCCTGCTTTTCCAGAGCCAGAGAGTTGTTTGGTTTGGGACTCTATTGCGCCAGCTCTTGTTGGTTCCCTCTTTAGATCACAAGTTCCCATCTCTTTCCCCAGTGACCCAGAGGTTCTTTTCTTCCCCCTCCCCCATCTGTTTGTCTCTATCACAGACTTCTGAGACTCTCTCTGGAGTCCTGGTGTGCTTGGCAATGGGAGTGAGCCTGTCTCCAGTAAATGGAGGGAATGGGGCTGTGACCCCCTCCATCAACCCTTGTTCTCCTGTTCCCCCTCACACCCTGTGGCAGCCCCACCTACTGGCACTGCTCTCCTGTCAGGGGTAGGATGGCACCTCGCCTGGGTTTGGGAAAGGCACTGGTTGCAGCAGCAGGGCCTGCCAGGGCATATCCGAGTGAATAGTCATTGCTGGGCCTGAAGTTCGGGAGAGACCAGTCCCTCTCTGCAATCTTTCCCAATCTTCCAGCTCACCCTAAGGCTTTATGGCTCTGGTCTTCTCTACCATTCTAGCAGCCTCCTAGAATCTCCTAGAATTTTTAAAGGACATTTCCAGTTCTGAAATTCTGTAATTATAAGACTCATGGGTCTTATACATTTTCCTATCCTATCCTACTCCTCATAGGAATACGTTTTCCTATCCTACCTATTTCTACTGCAGCTACTTCACAAGGGATCTCACCCCTTGCAAGTTAGCATATGTATTTCTTTGCAACATGTTAATTTTTTCTATGTTTGCTGCCTGCTCCTAGAAGGTAGAGTCAGGGTACAAGAAGGCAGTCTTTGACAGGCACTTTTAAAAGATGGAAGCTTACGTTATTATTGGTAATAATAGTTTGTGTTTGTTACTTAGAAAAAAAGCAACCACTTTAGCCTTAGGGGATTTCATCTGTGTGCAAAGCAGGTAGTGGGCTGGGAAGAGGCCTGCTGTTAGCAGACCAGGGGGGAGGAGGGGGAGGGAGACAGGGTCCTAATCTGCCAGCTCTGGGCCACTTCCAAGAAATGCAACCCCCAACCTGAGGTGCATGCCTCCTTTTGCTCATCCTGCCACCCACCCCTTTCACCCTGGATTCCTCTGTGACTCCAGATATCTCCTGTATAATTCTACTTAATTGTAGGGGAGTATTTGGAGTTTTCTCCTTCTTTCCTTTCTCTATCCTAAGGTCTTGGCTCTCTGAGCTTCAGTTAGGAGCCCCACCCTAGCCGCCCCACCTCTGACTGGACTGTGATTTGCAAGTCCTGAAACAATTGATGCATAAACTCTTTTGCAATATTTCTTGGGAAATAGTCACAGCCTTCACTTGTAAACTAATCCCAATCTGTCTCATAACCACATTAAAATAGACTTCTTGGTTTCAGGGAAGGGAAAGGAAAATGTCAGCTACTGCTGGGCCAAGCACCAGACTCACTGCCTTGCTGTTTGTCAGAGCTATGCCAACATTTCCTCCTTATCCTGCACCCAGACAGGAGCTATGGAAAGAGCCCAGAGGCTGAGGGTCAGCAGACCAAGGAGGGTGGTTTGTGCCTCGTTTGCTCCTGGTCAGTTCTAGTGAGCAGAGCCCATGATGAAGTTTTAAGTCAGTGGAAAGCTGGGAGAGATGGAGGCTATGTGCCTAATGGTCAGACTGTATTTAAGCACGGAGCTTGTGCCAAATGTTGGGGAGATTCTGAAGCATAAGGCAGAGCCATCAGAAAGTCTTTAGGTTATAGCTGGGGAGACTAACAGTCGAAATCATTAAATGGGGGTTTAAGCAGGGCAGAAGAGTCAGATCAGACAGCTTGTTCCTTTCTGTCCCCTTCCTCACCTCCAGGCTGTGTTTCCTCCTGCCCCACCCAGTTTGGTGTCTCTTGTTTCCCTCTAGCTCTTTATCCTCAACTTCTTACAAAAAGCTCTCCTTGACCTCAACTTTGCTCTTCATCTGGTACTTGAATATTAAGTCAGTCAGCATCTGAGGGGCTCACACACACGGCATACCTGGTCCGTGAGGAAAACAGGAGCAGGTGACAGGATTTCCCGAGTGCAGCAGGGTGGCATCCTGAATGAGCTCATGTCACTGAGCACTCGCATCAGGATTAAATCTGCTCGTGACACAGTGTCCCTTAACGTTGCAGACAGTTACATCTACCAGGGGAGCTTTTGCAGCTGACACTGTTGTCTCTTCCTAGCTGAACAAAGCAATATATATAATCACAAATTGTAAACATCATGCCACAGTGTGCACTGCCACACGTCATACAGCTCTGACTTTTTATTCACCTCAGAGACCTTCTCTTCAAATTTGATTCTAACAATTTTTTTTGGCTTGCTTAAAAAATTCTTTTTGTTAATGATTCTAACACATTTGTGAGGCCTTTCACATCAGGAGACTTTATAAAGTTTTAAAAAATATTTTATATTTTTTATTTATGCATACAAGAGTTGGGGCATAGTCCAGAGTCGCTGGAGGTGAGAGGATTCACCAGACAGAGTGGGGAGCAGAACAGGCAGATGGACTGAAACACACTGCTGAGGGGAGCAGCGGGCAAGACAGGAGAGGTCTGCTGTGCCATGTGGGTCCCCTCCCTGGCCGGCAGCAGGGATTGAACTCGTGCTGCAGTGACTGCGGTTTGCTTCATAGTGCGTTGCTTAACCCACTGCGCCACCAGGGAGGCCCTGACTTTATAAAGTCTTAATGTACTGAAAATGTAAAGGATCATACATGTTTAGTCACATGAGCTCTAGAGAGTAAAAGAAAGCATCATAGGCTATGACTCCATGTGGTCACTGCAAAAAGCAGCCCAGTGTGTGACACTGATGACACACTGCTTGTTGCTCTTCAGTCAGGCACCCAGTCAGCACAAGTCTGCACAATTCTCTTACCAAGGCATCCCCATTTTCCACTGGCTCCTGCCCTTAAAGAACTTCTGTGCTACCTGAGGAAATGAGACATAATCAGGTGAAAAGTGAAATGCTGGAACTGTGGTATGATGTGTTCAGGTGCAAGCTAGGTCGAACAAAGGGATAGTGATAGCTTACACTCTGGAGCCGGCTTACAGGTGTTCGGTCCCTGGCTCTACCAATGCATTGACTTTGAGCAAGCTACTTGCCTCACTGAGCCTCTGTTTCCTCGTTTGTAAAGGGGGAATAATGGTAGTGTCCGCGTCACGGAATTTAATGAGGATCATATTCGTTGGTGTGTGGAAAGCTCTTAGAACAATGTTGTCTATTGGTATTAATTTTTGTTTCTTCAGCGATCTGGAAATCTTACTGGAGCATAAGTATGAGCATAAGTACTTTCCAGTCCTGACTCTCCATCTGGCATCTTCCCTCTGGGTTTTAGTTGGAGGGGCTGAGGGGGAAATTTGCCCTAGCTAATCTTGAACTGGCTACCCTGGGTCAAGAACCTGTTTCTGGGATTCATGAGCTACTGATGGGACAAGAAAGGAGACCACTCGGTTGAGCACACGGTCCCTTAGGAAACAGGACTGGGAGCAGGGCAGTGCAGATCTAAGGGTCAGAGTTGTGAAATCAGACCTTGGCTGCACCACTTCCTGACTGTGGGTGACCCTGGGCAAGTCATTGTTCTAGATTTCCTTCAGCTGTGTACTCGCAGTACTGACCTCAGGGTTTGGTTTTGTTTTAATAATATTATACTTGTAAAGCACTCAGTAGTACCAGGAACAAAGAAAATGCTTAAGAATTATTATTTAATTGTTAAGGGGATGTGGGAAGGTGGATGATGAGTGAGATCTCTGAGACCGAAGGCATGCAAGATCTTGTAAGCAAAGAGACATCAGGATGGGACAGGTGCTAGAACTCACTGCTCAGAGGAGAGTAGTAGGTAGACCCTGACTTAAATATGTCATCCCCACTAGTCTTTCCCAGACTTGGTCAAATTTATTCTTTCGGCTCCTTATACTTCTCCGTTACACTTAAGAAGTACCACGCTATAATTAAAGACTTGATTGTAGAGTTGTTTAATGTCTGCCTCCCCCATCAGAATGTAAGCGCTCTCATCGCAGGAACTGTAGTACATTCTCCAGCCTAAAGCAGCTTCTGGCACACAGGAAGGGAGTAATACACAGTCATTAGGTTGGCAGCTTCATAAAGTGTGAACTTGAGCATTTAGAATTGGAGAGTTAAAACTGAAAGTTTTCTTATCGTGTTGAAAGGGAACCCAGAGAGGTTAAGTGATTTCCCCTAAACACACAGCCTATTGCAGCAGAGCCCAGAATAGACGCCAAGTTGCCTAATTCTTAATCATTGTTATTATATTCGTTGTTGTATTTTTTAGTTTTCTATACTTTCTTAGGGCTTTTTATATGTGTTATTAGACCAAAAAAAGAGGGCTGTCTTCCATGTTTGGAGGGTAGTTTCCTCAGAGTAGAAACTATCATTAATGAACAATTCATTGAGCACTATGGAGGTGCTCTTAGGATTATTATTTTTAATAACAGCTTCATTGATATGTAATTCACATACCATGCAATTCATCCCTGTAAATCATTTTAAAGTTTTTTGTTAGCATATTCACAGACTTGCTGTTACCACCATTTAATTTCAAAACATATTCATCAGCCCTAAATAGAACCTAGGACTCATTAGCAGTCACTACCCACTCAACCCTCCATTCAGCCCCTGGAAACCGTTAATCTCCTCTCTAGCTCTATGGATTTGCCTGTTGTATTACACCTAAATGGAACCATATAATATACGGCATTTTTTGATTGACTACTTTCACTTAGCGTAGTGTTTTAGAGTCCTACCCTTGGCATAGCATATATCATTGCTTCTTATCTTTTTATTGCTAAATAATATTCCACAGTATGGACAGACCACATTTAGCCATTCATCAGTTGTGGACACTTGGGTTCCTTCTTGGCTATTATGAATGGTGCTGCTGGGAGTTTCAAGTACAGACTTTTGTATGCACATATATTTTCCCTTCTCTTGGGTATCACCCTAGCCTAGAACTGTGATAAGTCTGTTTTTTTATTTTGAGGCGCTGCCAGACTGTTTTCCAAAGTGACTGCATCATTTTACATTCCCATCAGCAATGTATGTTCTAAGGTCTTAAGAGCCATGCTATTGCTTGTTATTATCCATACGTTTGATTAGAGCTATGGTGGTGGGTAAATTGGTATCTTACTAGTTTGGGTTCACATTTCCCTAGTGACTAATGATGTTGAACATCTTTTTATGTGCTTATCGGTTCCATTACACTTTCTCTGGAAAGATATCTATTCAGATTCTTTGCCCCTTTATTAACTAGGTTATTTGTCTTTATTGTTTAACTTACTTTATTAATGAGGAGTCCTTTTTACATTCTGGATACAAGTCACTTATCTACTATATATTTTGCAGATGTTTTCTCCTATTCAGTGGGTTGTCTTTTCATTTTCTTGATGGTGTCCTTTCAAGCACAAAAGCATTTAATTTTGATCAAGTAAAATTTATCTTATTTTCTTTTATTGTTGTGCTTTTGGTGTCATCTATAAGAAATCCGTTGCCTGGGCCTCCCTGGTGGCGCAGTGGGTTAAGCAACACACTATGAAGCAAACCGCAGTCACTGCAGCACGAGTTCAATCCCTGCTGCTGGCCAGGGAGGGAACCCACATGGTGCAGCAGACCTCTCCTGCTGTACCCGCTGCTCCCCTCAGCAGTGTACTTCTGTTGATCTGCCTGTTCTGCTCCCCGCTCTCTGTGGTGAATCCGCTCACCCCCCACACCTCTGGCCTGTACCCCAGTGCTTGTATGCATAAATAAATAAATCTTTAAAAAAAAAAAAAAAGAAATCCGTTGCCTAACCTAAGGTCATAAAGATTTACTGCAGTGTTTTCTTTTAAGACCTTTCTGGCTTTAGCACTTATATTTTTAGATCTGTGTCCATTTTGAGTTATTCTTTGAATATGGTATGACGTAGGGGTCTAACTTCATATTTTGGAAAACATACACATATCGTAAAAAAAAAATCAGTTCATCAAGCATCATTAGTGTCTTCCATTTTTTGTCTTCCCTTTCACAAGTAGTAGAGAGCTTCCCTATTTTGAAAACCCTTTTCTCTGATCCTGCAGCCTCCTTAGCGGTCATCTGATTTCTCCCTTTCCTCTCAAAGCTAGCCTCCTCCTGGGAGGGAGCCACACCCAAGCCTTCACTTCCTCATCTCCCATCTCCAACCCCCACTGTTGGCTTATTGCTCTCACAGCTGCAGTTCCCACAGAGCTACCCAGTGGTTTCCTGGGTGCTAAAGCCAGTGGTATTTTTCTCATCTCTCCCCCCCCCCCCCCCCCCCGCCCCCCATGGCGTTCCTCAGAGCCTTTGCTCTTTTGTTCTTGTCTCCTGTCTCCAACTCTCACACTCATGAATTTCCTCTAAATCTTTATCTCCAGATTCCTGTTTCTAAGTACCTGATAGACATTTACTTCTAAGTGTACCCAGCATCTTAACCTCAACATCCGAACCCAGCATGACCTTAACCACTCAACAATTAATGAAAACTTTCCCAGCCTGGAAAGCCCAGCTCAGAGATCATCTCCTCCCAGAGAACGTGCCTGTGATTTCCAACCTGAATTTAATTCTATCTATCCCTGAAGCCTTGTGAAACAGAATTTTTACCCCTCTTGGTTTGTGTGAGGGACCTAAGTTTCCAGTTAAATACTTGCTCTCAGGGATACACAGCTAATGCTAAAATCCTCACTAAAAAGTCACTCTCCAGGGTTCTTTCTACTTGCCCAAGCAGTTTCTTAATGCCTTAAGTGCTTTCAGTTGCTCTTACAGCACATAATCCCTCAGTGTCACATACCCATGTTGGGGTACTTGACTGGTGTATAAAGCTATAAGGCTCTGAGGGACTATATGTTTCTCACGATTCACTAAGCTCCCCACCGTGCAGAATCAAGGAGTTGTCACACAGTGTTCAATAAATATTTAATGGATGAATAAAATAAGAGAAAGTTGCCGCACAGATTTTCCCTAACTGGGGAAAATACAGTATTGGGCAGATATAGATACTCACTCAGAAAGTATTTATTGCTTGGTTAATTATGAAGAAACTTTTTATATATTTTTTTATTTTTTGAGGGGGATCATGACTTTTATTTTAAAAATCCTTCAACGTTTCCTTTTGTAAATTTGTGTGCTTCAGTATAGTTTATAATATAGTTCCACAAATATTTATCATACTATGTATTTACAACTCTGTAAGCTAGATAGTGCCCTGTTTTATAGATCAGTAAAAAAGCTTTTTTTTTTTTTAAAGATTTACTTATTTATGCATACAAGAGCTGGGGTACAGGCCAGAGGTGTGGGGGGGTGAGAGGATTCACCAGAGACAGAGCGGGGAGCAGAACAGGCAGACTGACTGAAACACACTGCTGAGGGGAGCAGCGGGCACAGCAGGAGAGGTATGCTGCACCATGTGGGTCCCCTCCCTGGCCTGCGGCAGGGATCCAACTCGTGCTGCAGTGGCTGTAGTTTGCTTCATAGTGTGCTGCCTAACCCACTGCACCACCAGAGAGGCCCCTAAAAAAGCTTTTTTAAAACAGATTTAAATATATTTAAAAAACATTTTAACAGAATATACAAAGTCCCCCCAAAATATTAAGCACTTTAATTAAGCACTTTTAATTCTCAGAGTAATGCTAGGAGATATTTTCCCCAATTTTATAGACAAGATATGATTTTTGAAACACAGTTCTGTTGGGCAGTTGGTCAAGGTCACATAACTAGGAAGCGATGGCATCCAAATATATACCTGAGCAATTTGCCTTTGGAGTCCTTTTTTTTTTTTTAACCATTCTAAATTGCTGCCTCCTATTTTAAAATAAAATAATATTTTTATTTAAAAATTTTTTTTCTTACAATGTTTGCTTTCTTTTCTAGGTGTACTCCCCATAGAATTTCCATCACCAATTCACCCATGTACCATCACCATAGTCCCTTGTGCTCTTTCCATTCCTGCTTTGATCCCAATTCTTACCTCATCCTTGCAGAATGCCTCTGGTTTGTAGCTGTCTATTTTTGTTTTGTTTTTCTGTGGATTTTTTTTTTGTTGTTGTTATTTTTTATCTTGATTCCCTATATTCCTCCTATAAGTGAGACCATCCAATATTTTTCTTTTTCCTTCTGACTTATTTTGCTGAGCATAATCCCTTCAAGTTCCATCCATATTTCTGCAAATGGCACTAGTTTATCTATATACACATTCCATTGTGTATATATACCACATTTGATGAAGAAACTTCTTAAATATCAGGCTGAGGTGCTTGGACTCTTCTGGAAGCACAGTGGGAAAGCCATACTGATTTGAAGGCAGAAGAGTAAAATTAGGGAAGTTCCATTTTAGGAGTATTAGATCCTTTGGTGGCAACAGAAGGAAGAATGGTGAGGCAGGAGCTCCAGGAGAGAGGAAAGAAGGGGTTGGAGTAGGGTAGGAGCTTCAGCAAGTGAGAGGAAAAAATCAAGGTCCTTCTGAAGGGGAAAAGGATAGGTGGCAGACTGATGTGGAGCAGGGAGGATGAGGATAAGATGGTGTGGAGGTGGGACTCCCTGGTGGTGCAGTGGGTTAGGCAGCACACTATGAAGCAAACTACAGCCACTGCAGTATGAGTTTGATCCCTGCTGCCGGCCAGGGAGGGGACCCACATGGTGCGGCAGACCTCTCCTGCTGTGCCCGCTGCTCCCCTCAGCAGTGTGTTTCAGTCAGTCTGCCTGTTCTGCTCCCCACTCTGTCTCTGGTGAATCCTCTCACCTCCCGCAACTCTGGCCTGTACCCCAGCTCTTGTATGTATAAATAAATAAATCTTTAAAAAAAAAAAAAGATGGTGTGGAGGTGATTTGGATGTGGAAAATGCTATTATTGAATAGCTGAGTGGGGTCAGCCTCTGTGGTGAGTATTTTATGGAGGATGTAGGTGACAGACATGCTGTGTCATGTGCATGGACTCAGCTTAATTCTTAGTATAACCCCTTAAAATAGGTGAGGTGATCCTAGTTTGTGGTTCAGGAAATGGGCTTAAAATAATTAAAACAGGGCCTCCCTGGTGGTGCACAGAGCACTGCACTGTGAAGCATCCGTGGCACAGCAGCGCGAGTTCGATCCCTGGCCAGGGAGGTGACCCACATGGCGCAGCAGACCTCTCCTGCTGTGCCCACTGCTCCCCTCAGCAGTGTGTTTCAGTCAATCTGCCTGTTCTGCTCCCCACTCTGTTTCTGGTGAATCTTCTCACCTCCTGCAATTCTGGCCTGTACTCCTGCTCTTGTATGCATAAATAAATAAATCTTCTAAAAAAATTAAAACAGTATCTGAACTCAGTATGTCTGACCTCAAAGATTGTTCTTTCGTCCCTTAGTGCCTCCCAAACATATAGGAAAGAAGCATAATCTGGGAGCTCAGATTATGGTTAAATATTTGTGTTGAAGTGATGGTTCTTTATAGGTGTATCATGTCTCCCCTATTAGATTAGGCATGTCTAGAAAATCAGGACAGTAAGTCCTTTTTTCCTGTCTCCATCCTTCCCAGAAAGAACTAATTAGATGGAAGAAAGGACTTCCCAATAGTCAGAGTTAAGTGACCCCAGCATGGATGACCTTTTCGAGGGGGACAATTTTTAAGAAACTGTGGTCAAATCTCGAAGTCTAGTCTTGTGTACATATGGCTTCTTCTAGTTTCTTTGCAGCTGTTAGATTCTCTCGTTATCCCCCACAGTAAAGTGACAGTTTCTTCCTGGACAAATAAAGGGAACGGAGGACCTTCCCATACTCTAGTTCTCCTCTTGGAGCAAATGGACAGTATACAGTAAGGACGTTCTTAAGCCTTGGGCCCTTAAGCCCCTGGTCTCCAACAAGGCCAAGTTATGTTCCATATACTTACTACTGTGGGTGAAAGATTCTTGTGGTTTGTTTTCTTTTTTAAAATCCTATATTCATTTTCACGATTAGGGAGAAAGAGTTTTAGGTTGTGTACTTTTGGGAGCACAGAGTCCCAAGTGTGCCCAGAGAGGTTGTTTCCTAAGTGACAGCCTCACTGTGTGCCTCCCTCTTAGTCTGCAGGAGGCAGGAGGGTCCTGCCCTGTGCCATACGGGGCGGTGCTGTGGGCAGTGCAGGGGTGTGTATGCACGAGAGTACATCAGAGTGCAGGCAGCACTGGGGTCCTTCATCGTTCTCTCAGCTTGCGGCTCCACCTCTCAACCTCTCCTTCAAAAAGAAGCCCTGCCAAGAGGGTGTGGGTGGCTTCCCACTGCAGCTGTGCTGTTCTTCTGGGCCTGCCTGCTCTTGGCCCAGCAGGAGGATGAGTGTCTTTGGAGGCTTTGTTCAAGCTCCCGGGCCCTCTCCTCCTGGCACCGCTTGGCTCAGGAAAGAGGGAACTGGAAGTTCTCAAATCTCATTGGATCCCTCCCAGCGGCCTTTCTCACTGTCACCTGCTCCCTCCCTTTCCCCCTAGGTCTCTTTTATCATCCCCAAATGTCCCAAACCCTGGTGTAGAAGCCCACAATCTCAGGAGAAGTGGGAGGGGAGAAACAGACAAAAGGATAGTGGCCCTCAAATTCCAGCCCCATGCTAGCTTTCCTCAGCCTTTTTAAAAATAAAATAGGGCCTCCCTGGTGGCCTAGGTGTTAAGTCTTAGCGCTGTCACCATAATGGCCTGAGTTTGATCCCTGGCCAGGGAGGGGACCCACATGGTGCAGCACACCTCTCCTGTCTCTCCTGCTGCTCCCCTCAGCAGTGTATTTCAGTGGATCTGCCTGTTCTGCTCCTCATGCTGTCTCTAGTGAATCCTCTCCCCCACCACCTATACCCCAGTTATTCTACACAAAAATAAATAATTTTTAAGAAGTAATAATGATTAATTTTTCTTGAGCAATGCCTTGTGCTAGGCACCGTCCTTCAGCATTTTATGGGCATTGCCTCATTTAAAGTTGACACCAACCCCAGAGGTGGGTATTAGGCTCAGTCTTGCAGGTGAGGCTACAAACTCTCAGTTTGTCACCGAGTTTGAAATCAGGAGCATGTCTTTCAAAAGGCATTGGGGCTCTGACCTGTTTGCTGTTACCTCCTTCTAAGTTTTCACCTAGAAGACTAACTCTGACACCCCATGACACTCCTTATATTCGCTTTCACTCCTATATCTTTTTGAATACCTCTTCCCCCCACTCTAGCTACATAATCCTTTTCTGAAGAACTGACTTTATTCTCTCTCCCTCCCCCAGGATCCTGCTGGAATCTTTGAGCTGGTGGAGGTGGTTGGCAATGGAACCTATGGACAAGTGTACAAGGTGAGACCCTAAAGATGCAGAAACATGACTGATGTTCTTCCCTGGGGCCTTCGCATGGAGAGTGGAAGGAATGAGCTCAGGTCACTTGGGGGAACACAGAATGGGGACTTCGGTGGGGCCTTGAGGGATTACAGAGGCTGGAGGTCCTGGGGAGGGGAGAGAGGAGCTGGAGAGAGAGGTAAGAATAAAAGTAATGAGAGAAGGAAGCAGCAGGAAGTGGGTATTTTAGCAGGCCTCTACCTCTGAGTTTAGACCTAGTTCTGGGTGTGGCAGGAACTGGGTGGAGCTGGTGGGATGTGGGAGAGGAAAGTGTGAGGCAGTGGGGATGAGTGTGAGACCTCATCTGGGAGTTCGGAGCAGAGCTCAGGTTAAAGCAGGTATAGCTTCACCCAAACCACACTTGGGCTTTGGAATTGGTGGATGTCATGAGTGGCCTTCTGCAGAGGGGAGGTTGTTTTCTTAGGCTCCCACAGCAAGCTGGAACCAGAGCTCAAGCCTTCTGCTTTTGAGGCTGCCTCTCTCTCCCACAAAAGTGGCATTTCCTCAACCACTGATTATAGCTGTTTAGCCTGGCTAGTCAAGCCCTTTCATGTGGCCTCCCCAAACCCCTACATCCATACACTTGAATGGGTGAGGCAGCTAGGGAGGGAGAGGGACATCCCAGGTGGCTGCTGCCCCAGAGCCGGAGGCCACTACAGCATCCACCCGGCTCCTCCATCTCTGGATACTATGCTGGGTATTTTCACCGTTCTCTGCATTTCAGCCAATGTTTTCTGGCTCCTTGGGCACACTCATAACTTTCTTCCCCTATTTCTTGCCTAGGCATTGCCATGGAAATAGTCACTCTATGTTCTGCTTCTCTGGGTTAGGGGTCTGCCAGGGTCTGCTAGGGGCTGGCAGTACCTGTGTCCATTCCCACAAGGAGCTGCCTTCCCCCACCCTGGTCTTCCCCAGGAAGCCTTGAACATACCTGTCCAAGGCTGAGATGGCCCCTGCTAGGAATTTCAGAGGGATGAGAGGGAATATGAGGGACATACTTTAGAAGGAAAAGTTCCTCCTCATTATCACTGGTGACGGAGGCATCAACATATGTCAATCAGCCATGCTGTGTTCCCTGTTTCCTAAAATCAGCTTTCCATGTTCTTTCCTGTGAACAATAATAAAAAGCTTTAGTTGGGCTTGGGCTGGAGTGGAAGGGCCATGATGCTGGGGAAGGCGTCTGTCTGCAGGGGAGAGGAGGGTCTCATAGAAGATGCTAAGGCGCAAAGCCCCTGCCCAGGCTCCACCTGAGGAGGAGAAGGTATCTTGCACTTCTTACCCTCACTTTCAAACTGCAGGAAGCCCACACCAGAAAGGTTAGAACAGAACTTAAGTGTCTGTCACTCTCCTCTCTAGTGTCTTAGAGGAGGAGACCCTGCATTTTTATTAAGCTGAGAGATTGGAAGTTCAAACTTGGTAGTTTTTCATGTAGCTTTCTGTGATCAACACACAAATTGAGGGGCCTCCCTGGTGGCGCAGTGGGTTAAGCAACGCACTATGAAGCAAACCGCAGCCACTGCAACACGAGTTCAATCCCTGCTGCTGGCCAGGGAGGGGACCCACATGGCGCGGCAGACCTCTCCTGCTGTGCCCACTGCTCCCCTCAGCAGTGTACTTCCGTTGATCTGCCTGTTCTGCTCCCCACTCTGTCTGTGGTGAATCCTCTCACCCCGCCATACCTCTGACCTGTACCCCAGTGCTTGTATGCATAAATAAATAAATCTTTTAAAAAAAAAACACACAAATTGAGGTGTCTAGCCATCAGGAGGGATACTTTCTAAGACAGAAAACAGCCAGAAGGTGAGGTCTGTTCTGGCTCTCCCTGAGCATACATTCAGATTCCTCCATGCCAGGCTCTCTGTCCTGCAGGGTCGGCATGTCAAGACCGGGCAGCTGGCTGCCATCAAGGTCATGGATGTCACAGAGGTAGGGAGCAGCGGTGGGGGGGCAGTGGGAGGGTTGGCACATTGAGAAGTGAGGGGCTCTCAGGGGTCATCTTTTCCCCAATCACCCCATCACCTAGGACGAGGAAGAAGAGATCAAACAGGAGATCAACATGTTGAAAAAATATTCTCATCACCGCAACATTGCCACCTACTATGGGGCCTTCATCAAGAAGAGCCCTCCTGGAAACGATGACCAGCTCTGGGTGAGAAGAGCCCCCTCTCTGTCTGCCTTCCTCTCCCTGTCATTCTGTCTCCTGGCTGCTCACTTAGAACTCAGCGTAACTCTTCTCAAAGCCTTTTCGTGCTGACCCTCCCTTCAGTCTACACAGCCTTTCCTGCGCCTGGATTCAGAGGGACCTCCTCACTCACACCAAGTCCTCCACACATTGTAGCCTCTTGTCCTCTAAGTGTTTTAGCTGTAAGGATCCTGCCAACGCCCTGACCAGCAGACTGTGTCCGGCAGGCACTCAATCGGGAGTGAGCACTGTAGTCCTCATAGGGCCCAGGAGAGACCACAGAGAGGGTGGTCCGTCAGTTCTCCTGTCTCTGAGTGCAGGTGTGGGAAAGCAATAGCCCAAAATACTTGTGGGAGGTAACAGGGTTCACAGCCCTCCCTGCCATGCTTAAGCCCTGGATGATTATTCTGACAGCTTGCTGTGGCTCTTTTGGGTCTCCCCCAAGTTCTGCCCTGGCTCAGACATGACTAAGAGTCATCACCCTCCCTAGCCTGGTGCTGGCCAATTCCCTAGGCTGGCCTTTTGTGGTACTCAACCCAGCCCCCAAGAGCGAGCACTGGGGAACATGATGATGGCTGTGGGAGCTGGCGCTCTTGCCTGCTCTCCCCTCCCAGCAGTCTGCCAGACACGTATTTTACTCAGTACCCTGCACAAGTAAGCTTGAGGAATCATCTCTGCCTCTAGGCATTTATTTAGTTTTTGGCGTCTCTCTCTCTCTCCCCCTCCCTCCCAACCTCCTTCCCTCTCCTCCCCACACACAGACGCATGCACACACACACACACACAGGGGTGTGGAGAGAAATGTGAGTAACGAATGTGGAATGGAAGACTACTGAGGGTAGAAGCTAGGAGATGGTGATCAGGCGCCCCCTTCTGGGCCTACTGGGCACTGTCCTTCCTCCCCCCACTGCTTGGCTGTGGGAGGGGAAGGCCAGACCTGACCTGTACAAATTACATTTATTGCATATAAAATGTATGTATTCCATCCAACCTTTTCCTGCATTGTATGTGGTTTTTAATTACAGTGGAAACACTTGCACAGCGTATCAATTCCAATTCCCCTTTGACCCCAGCCTCTGGACCTCAGTGGTTTTCCCGTAGAGATGCTAGCAAGGAACTCTCATCTCCCTGCCCTGGTCTTGCCTTTGTTTGCAGAGTTTCTCCCCAGATCTTACCAGGCTCCCTTCACAGCTCTCTGGTAGACATCATTCACTATTTTTGTCTCTAACATACCTGGGGAATTGCTGCTTCTCGGCCTTTTTCTTGCTCCTGGCTCAGAGATTGGCAAACTTTTTCTGTGAAGGGGAAGATAATAAATATTTGGGGGCTTTTTTGGTGATAAAGCCTCTGTTACAGCTTCTCGATTCTGCTGTGGTACGTGAAAGCAGCCCAGACAAGCCTGAGTAGATGGTCTTTGCTGTATCCCTAAAAGACAGTATTTAGAACACTAAAATACGAATTTCATTTTTATTTTTAAAATTTTATTCCCAATGATTTTAAAAATACAAAAACCATTCATTGTGCCAAAACAAAGCACAGGATACTTTCTACAAAACACAAAGAACAAAGTAGGTCTAACCATTTTGGGGTCATAGGGCCCAGTGAGAATAAAGACACTGGAACATCCATTCCCCGAGATAATGCCCATAGCCACATCAGTTTGTCTACAACTACAGGTTTCCGTGGGCTCCTACCCTAGGACCCAGACCAGTTCTCCCAGCAGCTCCCTCACCGCCCCCAACCTTTCCCCTTTCTTTTATAATCTCATGAAGTCCTGCAGCCTTTGTGAGGGACCTCAGTTCTTGCTCTTCCAGTTCTTACCAGTTCTGGCCCCAGAGCTTCTGGTCCTCTTGAGGGGTGGGGGCAAAGGTGACAGGAAACCTTGTCTGACTGATGCTTTTCCTTCCTGGTGCCTCCCTGGGACCACAGCTGGTGATGGAGTTCTGTGGTGCTGGTTCTGTGACGGACCTGGTGAAGAACACCAAAGGAAACGCCCTGAAGGAGGACTGCATTGCCTACATCTGCAGGGAGATTCTCCGGGTGAACACCTCCCCCGCCCTTCCTCTGGGGCCAGCCCTGGTTGGAGCTTCACATTTCTCTGGATGTGAACCCTCCCACACTGGGGAAGACTGGAACTGTGCCTTCTGTGAGGAGCAGATGGCCTGATGTGTGGGGCAGGTCAGACAGAGCCCCAACCTTGGGGAACTCACAGTGTTGGAGGAGATAGGAACCTCTGTGGTCAAGCACTGCCACATCTGCTCCTGCATCCCTGCAGCTGCTGGGAATTCCCAGGAGCCACCACTGAGGATACTCCCCAAGAAAGCTCATCCTGTACTTGGCTTCTGGGCAGAGAGTGGCTGCTTCTCCGGCCAGCCCTCCTGTGTAGACTCCATCTCCCCTTCCTTGGGCTCATGGCCACTGCTTACTCTTTCGTCCTCTTTCGTTCCCCCTCCCAGACGAGACTAATCCCACTCATTTCCCTGCCCCAGGGTCTAGCTCATCTCCACGCCCACAAGGTGATCCAT
This sequence comes from Galemys pyrenaicus, assembly GCA_019455555.1. NCBI lineage: Eukaryota > Metazoa > Chordata > Mammalia > Eulipotyphla > Talpidae > Galemys > Galemys pyrenaicus. Next base: position 2,741,765 of record JAGFMF010011660.1, on the reverse strand, counting down.
CGAGACATCAAGGGGCAGAACGTGCTGCTGACGGAGAATGCGGAGGTCAAACTAGGTAGGCTGGCCCCTGCGATGGGAGCTGGAGTCCTCTTACTCCAGGACAGGGAAACAGAGATCCTTTTTTCCCTCATGGGTCGAGTCCAGCTCCCTGTAGACTGAGAGGTTTGCTTCTTCCCTTTCCCATCTCCTCCCCCAGATGCCCTGCTCCAAAGTCACTCAAGATGCCTTTTCCCAGCTGTTGTTAGGTCCCAGGTGCTTTAAGGTCCCACTAGGGAGAGGATTTTTGACCCCCTTCTGTATGGGATGCTCTCCCTTGGTCCATTCACCTTGCTTTCCCCCCAAGATGTAGGAAAACTAGGTCAGCATCCTCGGGAGGTTGATGGGATGGAAGAGGTGCCCAGAGAGTGTCTGCCCCACCCCCAGCTAGGCCCCCACTGCCCTGGGCATGTACTTGCCAGACTGGGGCAAGGGAGCAGCTGTGATGCTCAGCTGTGAGCTGTCCCTTGGTGTCTCCCAGTGGATTTTGGAGTGAGTGCTCAGCTGGACCGAACCGTGGGCAGAAGGAACACTTTCATTGGGACCCCCTACTGGATGGCCCCAGAGGTCATCGCCTGTGACGAAAACCCCGATGCCACCTATGATTACAGGGTATGGAGGGGAATGGAGGGAGCATGAAGATGGGAGTGAAGAAGGACAAACTGAAAATATGAGGGGCTTGAACAGGATGGCATGTTAGTAACGACAGGTTGAGGAGCAGTTTGTGGCAAGGAAAGTCTGGGTGAGTCGGAGGTGGCTGGAAGAGCAGGACCTCAGGAGGCAGTGTGGGCCAGGGAGTGGTCCTAAAGAGGCTGACAGGGGGATGAAGAGAGCTGTCGGGAACATTCACCTGTCACTTCCTTCCCCTCCACAGAGTGACATTTGGTCTCTAGGAATCACAGCCATCGAGATGGCAGAGGGAGCCCCTCGTAAGTGCTGAGAGAGAAAGGAGGCTAGAAAGTGGCTGCTGGGAGGAGGTGGTCATGGGAAGTCTTGGGGAGAAGGGTTCGCAGGCTCTCAGCAAGGACTGATGGTGTCTCTCCTGTCCCAGCTCTGTGTGACATGCACCCCATGCGAGCCCTCTTCCTCATCCCTCGGAACCCGCCACCCAGGCTTAAGTCTAAGAAGTGGTAGGTCTCTGCGGGTTTGGTGTCTAGGAAGAAAGCTCTCTGGATAAGCCACCGCCCCTAACCCACTGTGCCCCTTCATAGAAGAGGTGTTGGGAAGAACGCACTGTGGCTGGGGTGGGTGGATAGGACTGGTATGGGATGTGAAGAAGACGGGAGGACAGTCAAGGTGGCTTTTGGATTCCCCCACCTTGCTCTTGCAACACCCCCTTCTAAGGGGGCCCTCCCCGTCATTTTCAGGTCTAAGAAGTTCATTGACTTCATTGACACGTGTCTCATCAAAACATACCTGAGCCGCCCACCGACGGAGCAGCTGCTGAAGTTTCCCTTCATCCGCGACCAGCCCACCGAGCGGCAGGTTCGCATCCAGCTCAAGGACCACATAGACAGATCGCGGAAGAAGCGAGGCGAGAAAGGTCAGTGGGCCAGGAGGGAAGGCACGGGTCTCAGGCATGCTTCATCCCTGCTCCTCCTTCCCAGCCCTGGCTCCTCCTGCCTCCCCTCCCTACCCAAGGAGGCTTTCGCAAACTTCCAGCCCCAGGGGCGTCTGTCCTCTTACCACCCAACCCAGGTCAGTTTTCTGAATGAGGGTTGACCTTTCACGTCCTCACAAATGCCTCACGTTGAGCACGTGCATGCTCACATTCTCTCCCACTCCTACTACGGGGTCTAATCCCCATCTCTGTCCAGGCCCAAACCTGAGGCCCACCATCCCTTTGCTCCAAGGAGGAGGGCGGGGACCCAGGTGCGTGGCCATCCAGACAGACCTTATTGGTTATCCCCATCTAAGGTTTCCCTAGCCCAGGGTGGGGTCTGGGGCACTGGGTGAAGAAACAGCAATGATCTCCCCTCTGCAGAGGAGACAGAATACGAGTACAGCGGCAGCGAAGAGGAAGATGACAGCCATGGAGAGGAAGGGGAGCCAAGGTAGGCTTGGCAGATGGAGCTTGGGGCCATCATTTACTTTCTGAGGGGAAACAGTGATCCTGTTTGGGGACGCTCAGGCTGGGAGTGCTGGGCACAGAGAAGGAAAGACCCACGTGAACAGAATCCCTGAGTGCTGAGAAGAAATGGAATAAATGAATGAGCCTAAGGTGGGGAGAGAGCCATTCAGGTGGGCTGAAAAGGGCCGATCTGGTCGCCTGGATGAGATCAGAGGCCCAAGTAAAGGGTCCACTCGGGGGACTCCAGGAATGAGCATGGAAAACTGCAGGGTTCTGACCCCAATGCTCGTTGTGCCACCCTGACCCAGCTCCATCATGAACGTGCCTGGGGAGTCCACCCTACGCAGGGAATTTCTCCGACTCCAGCAGGAGAATAAGAGCAACTCGGAGGCTTTAAAGCAGCAGCAGCAGCTGCAGCAGCAGCAACAGCGAGACCCAGAGGCACACATCAAGCACCTCCTACACCAGCGGCAGCGACGCATCGAGGAGCAGAAGGAGGAGCGCCGGCGTGTTGAGGAGGTGGGCTATACTAGAAGGGCCGGGGCCAGGCCTGGCTTGGCTTCCTGCCCCCTGCCCTGGTCCATGGGCAGTGAGAAGGCCGCCTTCTCCAGCACCCTGTCCCCTGCCAGCCGGAGTGGATGGGCATGTTGACAGCATCCCTTAAGAGCAGAGCTATTTCTAGAAAGCCATACTGGTTCCCACAGCAAGGCTGTCCCTGCCCTGCTTACTCATGTAAACCTCCACTCCAGGTTTGTCTAGCTCCATTTTCCTTAAATCTCATGAGCGGTGGGTCTGTGTACAAATACTCCAGTGCCCCAGGCATGCTGTCTGGTCTGAACCTGAAAAAGATCCTTCTAAAGAAACTCCTTTGCTTTTGGTTGTTTTGCCTTATACTTCCTGGAAAGTTCAGACTTGTCAATTGAACTTATTGACGGTGGGTAGGAGAAATTTAATTATGAGAATCTTATTTTTAAATAGCTGAAGTGTTTTTTTTCTTTTATGTCAATTATTAAAATAAATGTATCTGTACACATATGTATTTAAATATATTTATTTTGCAGGCGGGCCTGTCAGGGAAGGGAAGTATATAGATTGGTTTTAAAAACCACCTTATAACAAATTTGATCACGGGCCTGGGAGCTGACCCAGGCCCAGCAGACCTCTCCTGCCTCACCCGCTGCTCCCCTCAGCAGTGTGTTTCAGTCAGTCTGCCTGTTCTGCTCCCCGCTCTGTCTCTGGTGGATTCTCTTATCCTCCGCACCTCTGGCCTGTATCCAGCTCTTCCATGCAAAAATGAAAACAAAACAATAAATAACACCTTACATAGATAGAGTTTTTGTTGAAAGGACATGATTTCAAAGAGTAGGAGATGGATAAGAGCATTCATGCTGTCCAAGTCCCCCTCAAGGTGGGCTCCCATTTTTGTTGAAAGTAATTTGCAGGAAAGCCTGCTGCAAGAGAGTCTCATGCAGGTGTCTTTTACTAGGTGTTGTTTTCTGATAGAATAACAGAAGACTGTGCCTACCATACTGTTTCCTGAAGCAGGCCCTCCAGATCCTCCCTGTGAAAATATGTCTAGCAAAGTTCCCCACTGCAATTGACTATTAGGGCTGCTTGTGCCTTTTCCATTTTTCTGTTACATACACCACCACCACCCCCCTTTTTTTAGTGATAATGAGGGGACTCTTGGGTGAGAAAGACTAAGTAAAATACAACCTGAGCTACTGATACTTGCCAAGGAGCCGCCCAAGTCTTCTGTTTCCTTAAAAAAGGCTTTTCTGTGCATGGGCGCCTAGTGCCCTCTTGTGGCAAAAGGCTGTTATTACCACCCACTCTGTTCCGGCAGAGGTGCATTCGAGAGGCGGGGAGTGCACTGCAGTTTGTTATTGTTGACTCTTGTTTTCTTTGTTTGGCGAGGCAGTGGCTAGGAGAAGGTACTATCCAGTTTGGCCACTCCACCAACCTCACCTCCAGAAACCTCAGACAAGCAGTTTCTCCCTAGCCTGTGGGATCCCATGTAGCAGTAGTATAGTTTGTGGAAACAAGCTGGCACTATTCTCTCTCACCACCACCCCTAGGGAAAAGGAGATCTGCTAGCATTGTCCAGCAGAGATCCCCGATCTAGGACCCCTCTGAAATTGTACTGGGCCCTCTTCCCCTCCAGGGCTGTGCTGGCTGAGTGTCTGGTGCAGTCCTTGAGATCACATCTCTTTACCCCCAGCAACAGCGACGAGAACGGGAACAGCGGAAGCTGCAGGAGAAGGAGCAGCAGCGGAGGCTGGAAGACATCCAGGCCATTCGGAGGGAGGAGGAGAGGCGGCAGGCAGAGCGGGAGCAGGTACAGGCCCCCAGCGACACCACACACACCCCTTCCCTCCCCTGTCCCTCCTCCTGCTCCTGCTGCCTGCCTCCCCTGCTCCCTAGTACCCTTCCCCCTTCTTTCCCTACCCCTAGATTCCTCCTATCTTTTCTAGCTTCACTCTTTCTCTCTGTTTTCTCCCACCCTTCAACCCCAACCCTGGCTCCCTGCCCTCCTCCTGTCTCTGTGCCTTCATTCCCCATCTCTTGGACCATCCCTAACTCCTCCTCTGCATCTGTCCCCCCTCATGGGTCCCCCACCCTGACTTTCTCCTCATTCCCTGTGCCCTCTGTGGGGGCTCATCCCATTCCCATCCTCTCTATTACTCTTCCCTGCTCTCCTCATCCTCACCCCACTGATCCTTTCTCTTCCAACTCTCGCCGCCGCTGCTGCCCGCCCTCTGCCTCCTCTTTCCCTGCCCTTTGCACCCCACCCCTACCCCCCAGGAATATATTCGTCACAGGCTAGAGGAGGAGCAGCGACAGCTCGAGATCCTTCAGCAACAGCTGCTCCAGGAACAGGCCCTACTGCTGGTAACGGGGTCCCCCAGCTTCCTCTGGGAAGACATGTGTTCAGAGCTTCTCTGCTGGAATGGGATGGGAACACTTCAGGGGAAGGGGTCACCCAAGCATCCAGGGGAGACATCTCCTCTCTAGGCAGTTGGAAAGCAGAAAGGGCATGCTTGCTCTAACTTCCAGGGCCACACTTCGCTGAGTCCTCTCTCCCTACCCTTGGGCCCAGGAATACAAGCGGAAGCAGCTGGAGGAACAGCGGCAGTCCGAGCGTCTCCAGAGGCAGCTGCAGCAGGAGCATGCCTACCTCAAGTCCCTGCAGCAGCAGCAGCAGCAACAGCAGCAGCAGCAGCAGCTCCAAAAACAGCAGCAGCAGCAAATCCTGCCAGGGGACAGGAAGCCCCTCTATCATTATGGCCGGGGCATTAACCCTGCTGACAAACCAGCCTGGGCCCGAGAGGTACTCACTGCCTCCTATGCTGCCTGTCTCTGTCCTCCCCAGGCCCACTGCCTGAGGCCTGATAGCTGCACTAGAGGACACGGAGAAGGGCACATGGCATAGGCTGGAGGGAGGAAATGCTTGGGAAAGATGGGGACCTAATGTCAGGAACAGGAAAGCAAAAGCTTGGTCCTTGCACACCGCAGGTGGAAGAGAGAACGAGGATGAACAAGCAACAGAACTCTCCCTTGGCCAAAATCAAGCCAAGCAGCACAGGGCCTGAGACCCCCATCCCCCAAGCCTCCTCTGGACCCCCAGGACCCCTTTCCCAAACTCCTCCTATGCAGAGGCCGGTGGAGCCCCAGGAGGGACCGCACAAGGTGAGTCTCTCCCCATTCCTGTCTTAACACATTATCCATAGACACCAGGAGCCTCACTGCAGGTACGTGGCATGTACATGGACGTGCGTGCATGCACACCCACACATACACACACACAATCTTAGCCAGGGACCAGAGACTTCACCTTGCAGCTGCTGCTGCATGTGTCTCCTCCTACGCCTTACCAATTCTTGGGCTCTAGGAGCTTCTTTCCTTTCATGGACAATTGAAAGCCAGAGGCGGCTTTCCTCGCCCCTTCCTCCCAGCCCACAGGTGGGAACGTGCCACAGAGTGGGCGGCCCACCCTCCCTGGTCTCTCCCCGCAGAGCCTGGTGGCACACCGGGTCCCACTGAAGCCATATGCAGCACCTGTACCCCGATCCCAGTCCCTGCAGGACCAGCCCACCCGAAACCTGGCTGCCTTCCCAGCCTCCCACGACCCTGATCCTGCCGTCCCCAAGCCCACTGCCACACCCAGTGCCCGAGGAGCTGTCATCCGCCAGAATTCAGACCCCACTTCTGAAGGGCCTGGCCCCAGCCCCAACACACCAGCCTGGGTCCGGCCAGACAGTGAGGCCCCACCCAAGGTAAGGACAGCCCTGTGGGACCAGTGGAGAAGCAGGTACTACAGGGGAGGGCAAGGAGGGTGAGTAGAGGGAGCAAGTAAGGTGGGAGAGAAGAGAAGGGTTAGGCCCTCTGCCCTGTCGTCAGGGTCAACTCAGCCATCACGACAGTGGATGCGAACATAAGAGAATGCCCATGTGTTTGGGGAGCACCAGGGACAGACTTCCTGGGTTAAAATCCCAGCCTCATCACCTTGGACAAATTCACTAGCTCCCCTGATCATGTAGAGTTTGTTGCTCCCTCAAGCCAGGAGAATGGCTGTCAGAGCCGTGTGGGATCGCCTGTGGGGCCCAGCACAGAGCTAGCGTGCAGCACGCCAACGCTTCCTTCTCGCCTCAGGTGCCTCAGAGGACCTCATCTATTGCCACTGCCCTTAACACCAGCGGGGCCGGAGGGTCCCGGCCAGCTCAGGCTGTCCGCGCCAGGTAACTCCTGGGTGGAGTCAGGCAGCAGGTGGGGCGGGGAGGCAGAGGGGAGTTTGCCAGGTTACCCACTTAGGGGTGGGCAAGCCCCAGCCCAGTCACTTCAGCCCCCTCCCCGCCCCTGCCCCGGCACCCCTGTGCTCCCTCCACAGACCTCGCAGCAACTCCGCCTGGCAAATCTATCTGCAAAGGCGGGCAGAGCGGGGCACCCCCAAGCCTCCAGGGCCCCCCGCTCAGCCCCCTGGCCCGCCCAACGCCTGTAGGTAACGGAGCTGTTCACACACTCACCCTCCCACCCGCACTTCTGCCACCTTCTGAACCCTGGTGACGGCTCCCTCTGCGTGCAGCTCAACACCCCAGGGAGGGAAGCACCCCATCTCCCTGACCCCTCCTCTGACCCTCCCGCAGTAACCCCGACCTCAGGAGGAGCGACCCTGGCTGGGAACGCTCAGACAGTGTCCTCCCGGCTTCTCACGGGCACCTCCCCCAGGCTGGCTCGCTGGAGCGGAACCGTGTGGGAGGTACGTGAGCCAGGCTGCTCTGGGGTCTGGGCATGTCTGGGTGGGCTGCACCCCCACCCTCCGCTTTTGGCAGCTTTGCGCCAAGACACCGTCAGGGGCAGGCTGGGGACCAGGCCGGGTGTAGGGCATGGCATAATGGCCCGTGTTCTGCCCCACCGTACCTACCTATGGGTCCGTATCCATAGCCTCCTCCAAACTGGACAGCTCGCCAGTGCTCTCCCCTGGGAACAAAGCCAAGCCCGATGACCACCGCTCCCGGCCGGGCCGGCCCGCAGTAAGTCACCAGATGGCCGCTCTGGCCTTGCCTCAGGGCTGCGCTTGGGGACTGGGTGTGGAGCCTCCAGTGGGGAGCTGGGTGTCAAGGGCGGGCCTTGAGTCATCTGTGTGAGCCGAAGAGCTGCTGTGGGCACGGCTAGCTCTTCACAGTCACTAACTTTCCATAACCTCTCTCCTGCCTCCCCTGGCTGCCTTTCTTCCCCTCCGGCCCCTCCCAGAGCTATAAGCGAGCAATTGGTGAGGTTAGTGCCAAGGGCCCTCTTGCGGGAACCCCTCTGTTACCTGCCCTTCTCTGGCATCCTCGCTCCCCTCCCCACTGTCCTCACACCACTCCTCCCCTGCAGGATTTCCTGTTGAAAGAACGGACCCTGGAGGAAGCCCCCCGACCTCCCAAGAAGGCCATGGACTACTCCTCATCCAGTGAGGAGGTGGAGAGCAGTGAAGACGATGAGGAGGAAAGCAATGGCGAACCTTCAGAAGGGAGCAGAGATGCCTCTGGGGCCCGGTATGGGGGTACCCTGGGAGAGAGAAATGACTTGGGCATGGGGGAAAGTTGGGACTCTGGCAAGTCTGGGGCAAGTGGCTCCCCTTCCCCCAGAACGAAGACCCTGGCCATTCTTGCTGGTCAGCGGTCTGTTCATCTGCTCCTTCTCTAAAGGACGGGGTATGGGTGTTCCCTTCTCTCTGGTACTGTCCTGTAGTGGGGCAGAGGGTGGGGGGACTGGACCAGTTTTGCCCAGTGCCGCACAGGACACCCAACAGCAGGCTGCTCCGGGAGGGCTGCTGTGAGTGTGGTGAGCAGAGACGGAGAGTCCCGCTCCTCCTGCGCTTGCTGGTCCCTGAGGCCCTTGTGGGGCAGGCAGGGCATGGGGGCCCTCACGACCTTCTTCTCTCATAGCAGTGACGGGGACACGGACAGTGTCAGCACCATGGTCGTCCATGATGTGGAGGAGATAACTGGAACCCAGACCCCCTATGGGGGTGGCACCATGGTGGTCCAGCGTGTGAGTGGGCCCGTCCCCTTCTTCCCCCTGCCTGCTGTGTGCCTGCCTTGGCCCCAGCCTGGCTCCCTTCCTCTGTCCTTTAGACTCCTGAAGAGGAGCGAAACCTGCTGCACGCGGACAGCAACGGTTACACAAACCTGCCCGACGTGGTGCAGCCCAGCCACTCACCCACTGAAAGCAGCAAAGGTCAAAGCCCGCCTTCAAAGGATGGAGGCAGCGATGTAAGCGGGTGGAGGCAGATCCGAGGACAATGGGCAGGAGGTCTAGGGAGTGCTAGAGGAGGCACTATGGTGGGCCTGGGAGATAATTAGCCAGAGTTGGGGGGGGGCGGGGAGAACTGTAGGGGGAAAGGCCGGGGTGGGAGGGCAGGCTGGGATCTTGAGTATTGTCCTGACCACTGTCCCCACCCCCACAGTACCAGTCTCGTGGGCTGGTAAAGGCCCCTGGCAAGAGCTCGTTCACTATGTTTGTGGACCTGGGGATCTACCAGCCAGGAGGCAGTGGGGACACCATCCCCATCACAGGTGAGGATGGGAGTGCCGCCATGACATGTGAGAGGGTCCCGATGCCTCAGAGTATACAGCTCTACAGAGCAGAAATGGCCTCCCCTTTGGCCTGAGCACCTGCCTTGGTAGAGTGGCTGCAGGGGCTCCTGAGACCCCTTGATCCAAGGGAAGAAGAGCTCGGAGTAGCCCGGGGACGTAAGTGCCAGCACGAGGATGTGAGCCAGGCTTCTGTGTCTGTTCAGCTCTTCTGTCCGTCCTTTGTCCACTCAGCCTTTCCCTTTCCTTCTGAGAGTTCTGAGGAGCCGGTCAGATGTGGGTGTGGTGAAGAGGCAAGTGGGAGGGCTACAGCCCACACCCCTCTTCTCTTCCTGCAGCCCTTGTGGGTGGAGAGGGTAGTCGGCTTGATCAGCTACAGTATGATGTGAGGAAAGGCTCTGTGGTCAACGTGAACCCCACCAACACCCGGGCCCACAGTGAGACCCCCGAGATCCGGAAGTACAAGAAGCGATTCAATTCTGAGATCCTCTGTGCGGCCCTCTGGGGTAAGCCCGGGCTGGGAAGGAAAGGTGGATCTGTGGTGCTCCTGTGCTCCAGGTCAGGTGAGGGCCTGGCTTTGGCTCTGATCTGCCCAAGGGCTGCTCTTGCAGGCGTCAACCTGCTGGTGGGCACGGAGAATGGGCTGATGTTACTGGACCGAAGCGGACAGGGCAAGGTGTACGGACTCATCGGACGGCGACGCTTCCAGCAGATGGATGTGCTGGAAGGGCTCAACTTGCTCATCACCATCTCAGGTGTGTGTGGGGAGGTGTGGGGGCACAGGGGTGAGGGGGCAGGAAGAAGGACAGAGCTGGGAAGAGGGGGCTCAGCTGTCTGTGTCCCTCTTCAGCCTGGGAGGAGGGCAACCTTTGTCCAGGAGCCAGAAGATGGGGCCGCATTTTCTCACTCCTTATGGTACAAAGATAAAGGTGGTGGGGAGGCAGAAGCTCGACCTCCAATGAGAAGGCAATTGTGTGTGTGTGTGTGTGTGTGTGTATGTGTCCCAGGGAAACGGAACAAACTGCGGGTGTATTACCTGTCCTGGCTCCGGAACAAGATTCTGCACAACGACCCAGAAGTGGAGAAGAAGCAGGGCTGGACCACTGTGGGAGACATGGAGGGCTGCGGGCACTACCGTGTTGGTAAGGAGGTCGCAGCAGGGTTGCCAGAGCACATTTGTTAGGAGAAGAGAGAAACGGGGGTGGGGACTTGGGCCAAGAGCTAAAAAGGCCCTTAAATGAGACACTTGGGGCCAGTGTTGGGGTTGTGGTGACACTCCCGTGGGAGGTGACTGGCAGCCCGAGAAGGAAGGTTTCTGCATCCCTCTTTTCTGTTCCCAGTGAAATACGAACGTATTAAGTTTCTGGTCATCGCCCTGAAGAATTCCGTGGAGGTGTACGCCTGGGCCCCCAAACCCTACCACAAGTTCATGGCCTTCAAGGTAATCTCCAGCCTCAGCCCCCCCACCCGGTCTCAGGGTCTGGCTCTTCTACCTGTGTCTCCTGAGCCCTTCTCTCCCCCACAGTCCTTTGCCGACCTCCCTCACCGCCCTCTGCTGGTTGACCTGACTGTAGAGGAGGGACAGCGGCTCAAGGTCATCTATGGCTCCAGCGCTGGCTTCCATGCCGTGGATGTCGACTCGGGGAACAGCTATGACATCTACATCCCTGTGCATGTAAGCGTGGCGGGCTGCAGGCAGTGTAGGACCAGCATTCAGGGTCCCAGAAGCAGACTCCAACCCGCCTTCTCCCCAGATCCAGAGCCAGATCACACCCCATGCCATCATCTTCCTCCCCAACACCGACGGCATGGAGATGCTGCTGTGCTACGAGGATGAGGGCGTCTACGTCAACACGTACGGGCGGATCATTAAGGATGTGGTGCTGCAGTGGGGAGAGATGCCCACCTCTGTGGGTGAGTGAGGCGCCCACCTGCAAGACCCCCATCCCAAACTAGCCCAGGAATGGGGTGGCCTCAACCAACTCACTGCCCCTCAACTCCTTTCCCCCCAGCCTACATCTGCTCCAACCAGATAATGGGCTGGGGCGAGAAAGCCATTGAGATCCGCTCCGTGGAGACGGGCCATCTGGACGGGGTCTTCATGCACAAACGAGCCCAGAGGCTCAAGTTCCTGTGTGAGCGGAACGACAAGGTGGGAGGCCCTTTGCTTCCCCTGAGAGGGCCTGGTCCACACTGAACTGTCTGCCATGACCTCAGCAGGGTTGGGGGAGCATGGTGATGGAGTCTTCCTGAAAGGGGGCCCCTGAGAAGCTCAGCCCTTGCCCTCGGTTTAGAGGAACTCTCAGATTCCCTCGTCCCCGGGGTTCGGCCAGCTACCCTCTTCCTCAAGCATGTCTGCCTTTTGGAGGGGTAAGGGTCACTCTGAGACTAAATTCTGCAGTTTTTCTTTCCTCCTGTCCTACTCAGAGTTGAGACTACCCTGTCCCCCATCCCTTGGTAACTTTTTCTCCTGCCTCTCCCAGGTGTTTTTTGCCTCAGTCCGCTCCGGGGGCAGCAGCCAAGTTTACTTCATGACTCTGAACCGTAACTGCATCATGAACTGGTGACAGGGCCCTGGGCTGGGGCTGTCTCACACGGACCCAGCTCTCCCTCAAAGCCAGACTTCCCAGGCCGCCCTTCTTCCCCCTCCCTGGGCTTTTGCTTTTACTGGTTTGATTCACTGGAGCCTGCTGGGAACGTGACCTCTGACCCTGATGCTTTTGTGATCACGTGACCATCCTCTTCCCCAACTTGTTCTCTCCCCAAAACTGTGCCTGTCCCAACTTCTGGGGAGGGCACAGCTTCCCCTTACCAGGAATTGAGTGGGCCTAGCCCCACCCCCCCCTTTTCTCCATTTAAGAGGAGAGTGTTTGGGGCTTGGACCCCATAACCCACTGCTGCTGACTGGGCAGGGCCCTGGGCCCCTTTATTTGCACGTCAGGGGAGCCGGCTCCCCCCTTGAATGTACCAGACCCTGGGGGGGGTCACTGGGCCCTAGGTTTTAGGGGGGTCACCAGCCATTCCAGGGGCAGGGACCATTTCCTCATTTTCTGAAAGCACTTTAATGATTCCCCTCCCCCAAACCCCAGGGAATGGAGTGGGGACCCCGCCAGCCAAAACATTTCCCCCTTTCCATCCCTCCATCTCTTCTAACCTCTGCCCTCACTGGTGGGGGGAGGGAGCAGGGCGCTCTCACCCTCCACACCCCCTTGCTTGCATCTGTATATAGTGTGAGCAGCAAGTAGCCCTGTCCCCTCCCTGCCCCCTCCCTCCTCAATGTAGTGGCCTTGGATATCCCGTTTGTTAATAAAGACAATTCAACCAGCTCCCACCATTTCAAGCCCATTTGATTCTGTCTTCTCTCAATCTCAGACACCAGCCAGGGTGAGCTAGCAGAGGGCAGATAGAGGGGAAGGGCGAGGTGGTGTCTGCAAGAGAAAGTCATGGGAGGAGGGTGTGCAGTGCTGGGTCAGGAAAACCTAGAGGAAAGGAAAGGACCAGAGAATCCTCAGCCTTAAATTTGGGGAACTGTGCTGAGGGTCTCTGGTCCCCGCCCACTCTCCAGCAGTGCCAGGCCAGAGGGGGGCCTGACTTCCTCACTCCAACCTCCCTGCAAAAGAGTCTCTCTTGCTTCACTGTCAGCTGGATAAAAGGAGTTTAGAAGGTCACAGAGCTAGAAGGTCACATGGGGCTGGGCCTGACAAAACTAGGATGTCAGGAAGGCTGAATGCCAGGTAGTCCTTGCCTTCTGGAAGACTGGCCCCCCACAGCCTACCTGAACCGTCTGCACCCTCCTACTGACCCCTGCACAGTGGCCAGACTTACACACGCACACACAAGTCCTCTTGGGAAATTTACAAAATAGAGATGATTGCCCTAGTGGGAAAGCATCATAATACGACTGTGGCAGCAACTTGTTTTTCAAAATCTATTTCCTCCTGGAGAAGGGTGGGGGAAGTTGAAGTCAGTGGGACCGCGGGCAGGGGACTACATACAGGGCGGGAAGGGCAGTTTGGGCACTTGGTTGAAGTAGCCCCCGAGGAAGATGAGGCTGGAGCCCACGCTGAAGAGCACCAGAGCCGCCCAGAAGCAGATGTTGTCGATGGCCTTCCCCATGCGCACCCATTCGGACACCTCCTGTGGAAGGGTGGGCACAAACGAGTCTGTAAAGGCTGCAGGGTGCTGCAGAGAGTGGGGAAACTTTACAGAGCCCCACCTCGCCGGTGGCCTCCTGGTCTCGCGTGCTTTCGGCCACAAAGTTCACGGCATCCACGCAGCAGCGGATCTCCGGGGCCGCGGCGCCCAGGCTCTGGCAGAGGGTAGCTGGTGAAGGCAACACCGAGGTGCGATATTAGGTTCCTCACGCGCTTCCTGTCGGCGCCCCCATTGGCTTACCCGGGCCACCCCCGCTCACCAGACCAGGTCCCGTGCCGGTGCCGCTGTCCCTCAAACACGAGCTCGCTCCGCGGCTTCTTCAGTATCAGCTCCTCCGCGCGGAGCAAGATGCCGACGGAGGACGCCCGCCTAGGGGGCGAGGCAGCGCTGGGGACCTCGGGGGGCACGCCGGAGCCCAGGAGGCGTGGCAGCAGCTCCAATAAAACCTGGGGGCGGGGCGGGGCGGGGCCGGATTTGCTCCAAACCCCGCCTACCACCCCCCCAGCCTCCCACCCGCCGCTTACGTGGCGCAGCCGCGGGGACATGGCGTGGGTGGTGGGCGTCCGCAAAGACACGTTGAGGACGATGACGCAATTCATGACAATGAGCGTGGCAACCACCATGACGAAAATGAGGAACCTGAGGAGCCCGTAGTGCGTGACGTCACAGCCTGCCCTCTTCCCCGAGCCACAGAGGGTGCCGCTCGTTCTCTGACCTCACAAACACACCTCTCCGCGAGGGATGGAGTTATTCCCCTCAGCTGCTCCTCCCCTGCAGGGCCAGACGGGCCCCCCCGGCCTTCTCCCCCTCCTGCCCTCCATGGCAGCCATGAAAGGGAACCCCAGTTCCCTGGAAACCCTGCTGTGGGTCTACCGCTTCCACAGCTCCACCGAGGTGAGGCTACGCCGATGGCCCGGCCCAAGATGGCACGTAGAGACCCTGGTCTCCAGCCCTTCCCCACCACCTCTGCCCTGTGACCGATGACTCTCTTGCCCCTGCTCCTTCTCCAGGTGGCCCTCCAGCCCCCGCTTCTGTCTTCCCTGGAACTCGCTGTGGCCGCAGCCCATGAGTATCTGGAGCAGAAGTTCAGTAAGCTTAAGTCCCTGGAGCTGCAGGAGCCCAAGGAACCGAAGAAGGCTCCCACCCCGAAGCCCACGCTGGGGCTGGTGTTAAGAGAAGCGGTGGCGAGCGTCATGAACTTCGGCGCCACCTTGTTAGAGGTGGGAAGCGGCGAGGCTGCGGAGGGGCAGGGAAGGAGGGTCGGGCGGCGAGAGCCGGGACGCTGCAGCCTCACTAACTCCTGCACCACCACTGCAGATCTCAGCCCTGTGGCTGCAGCAGGAGGTACGGCGACTAGATGGCGTCGACGAGAACCCGGGCCGGGCCCCAGACGCCGGGAACCCGGGTGGAGCGCTGGCCCGCGTGGCCCAGGCCGCCGGGCAGGCGGCTTGGCAGGCCGGGGCTGCGGTGGGAGCCAGCGCCCGGCTCCTCCTCCAGGGGGCGTGGCTATGCCTGTGTGGACGGGGCCTGCAGGGGTCCGCCTCATTTCTGCGACAGTGGCGACGCCAACTGGGCCTTGGAACCCCCGGGGAACCGGTGAGTTCAAAATGGGAGATGAATTGGGGACCAGAGGCGGCGGGGCTAGGGAGGTACTGAACTGGCCCGGCCTCAACAGACAAACTCAGGAGACCTCAAGGTGGCGTGCAGCAGCAATGAGGAGGACGGGGAACCAGAACATCCACTACAGTCCTAAGCCCACTCCGCCTCCAAATAAAGCCCAGGAGGGGACGAGACAGCCAAAGTTGCTTCCAGAGTCGCTGGTTTTGGCCCCGCCCTCTCCGACCGCGCCCCTCTTGCCCCGCCCCCACGAGTGTCTGGCCCCACCCTTCGCACGGACCACACCCCATGTGGGCGTGGTAAGACCCTGGGTCCTCACCTGCCCAGCAGGGGCACGCTTAGAGACGTTTCTGGGATTTTCTGGGCAATTAGGAACAAGAAGACGGTCTGGGCGAGCAGGACGTTGATGGAGACGGTGCATTTCTGGCCGCCGGCTGGAGGGAGCGCCCGGTGAGAGCTGGTTCCACCCTTCAGGAAAGAGCCCAGGTTTAGGGTAGGGGCAGCTCCTTACCCTGCGCCGGCAGGAAGTAGGCGAGCAGCACTAGGCCAGAGATGAGCACGCAGGGCACAATGATGTTAATGATGTAGAACAGCGGCTTCCGGCGAATGATGAGCGTGTAGATGACATCGATGTCCCCAGGACCATCGGTGGAGCCATCTTCGTGGCGGCGGATCACTCCCGAGCAGTAGTCGATGGCCCACTCGCCATTCTCTGCAAAATATAAAGTGTGGTCACCTGGTGGTAGGTGACTTTGCTCTCTCTCAGGCTCCACGCCAAGGAGAGGAGGCCTCTGGATGAGGGTGGGTAGGGCAAGTGGTCTGAATTGCTTGGACCTCGGGTCGTGGAGAAGAGGGCAATTCCCGCTGAAAGGGCCGTTCCCGTTAGGGTAGGGAGAAGAGTGGGGAGCAGGACCAATCTGACAGTCAAGAACGGTCAGGAAAGGGGCAGATTAAAGTGCCCTTGCCAGAGTCAGAACCCAGTGGGACAACCCCACTCTGCAAGTCCCCTCTCTGGACCTCGTCTGGAAGTGGGGTTTTTGGGCCAGGAGGGGGCCTCACCAGTATAGGCCTCAGTGTCGATATCGAGCTTACTGATGGTCTCGCCTTCATCGTCCACAGCAAACATGAACTCCACCTCTTCAGCATTGTACGTCTGAGAGCTGCAGAGTTGGGGCCGGGGCCACACCCCAGACACTTGGACCCAGGCCTGCCTTAAGCTCAGATAGGAAGCTTGGCCCTGGGGTTGCTAAACTCCACCCCATTATCCAAGCCCCTCCCTTCTCCCACTCTGCGGGGTCTAACCCCCCCGGAGCTCCTGTGCCCCACATGTCTCCAATAGCAGAACTCCCCACAGCGGGATTAGGTTTCCCCCTACCACTCCATCTGGTCCCATTCCCTGTCCCCACAATTCCACCATCTTCCCGGCTTCTGGGTAACTTCCTACCGGAAAACGAGCGAGCAGTTCTGCCAGTCGAAGGGGAAGTAGGTGACCTCTATGGCGCAAGTGCTGCGGTAGATGGCCGGCGGCAACCAGCTCACGTAGCCACCCTGGTAGACCAGCACGTTGGCGTCGTAGGCCACGCCGAACTGACCGTCAATACTGCGGGCTCCGGGAAGTGGCGTTTTCGCACAGGTCCGTGGCCACCTTGCCCTCCAAGCAACAACCTGCCCCAACCACACCAGCCCAGCTCCCCTCACCTCCCCATCTGGACTTCCCTCCAGCTGGCATTCGCCCAGTCCTCACTTATTTTCCAGCACAATCTCTGGTAGCCATACGAGTTCTGCAGGGACCCGCAGTGTTTCTATGCCCCCAAAGTCGTCCTTGCTGTAGTTGAGTCGGTAATCATGCCAATCCTATGGGGTAGGGGACGGAGGACGTGTACCCCACAGCTCCCACCTGGCACCGGAGAGGAGTTGGAGAGAAAGGAGTCCCCTAGGCAAGACAGCACACTGTTCCCCAGTTTTGACTTACGATTCCAATCCAGACGCTGGTGGTCAGGGTCTCCTCTTTCTCGTTCTACCGGTGGGAGATTTAGGTTGGAGAAATGGGTGCTAGAAGTGAGCTCTGGGGCCGCACAGTGGTTGGGGCCGGAAGAGCGGTTGTAGGTTTAGAGATGGCACTTGGGATGGAGAAGGGCAGCGGCACCTTACCAGTGAGATGAGGTTGGTCAGGGTAACCTTGAGGTTGATGGCCACAGTCTCCTCAGGTCCCCTCACTGGCCGGGACGCAGGGTCATAGTTGTCGAAGAGATGGTGATAAAGACGTAGCTCCTCATTCTTCCCTGCACCTCTGTCTGGGGAGGAGGTCACGCAATGGGGTCACTGGAGAGGAAGAGGGTAGGGGGCCTCTCCCTGCCTCCTCTGGGTCTGTGCGGGGAGGGCTCTCCTCTGTCCCTGGGGCTGTGGACGCTTCTGTGTCTGTCTCCTGAACCAGTGGTGTTGCCTCTGGGCACCAAATGTCCCATCTCGGTCTACATCTTGGATTCTGTCCTGTCTTGTCCCTTTACTCAGTATCTCTGCACACGTGTGCAACCACCTCCCCCGACCCCTGTCCATACCGAGGACCTGCAAGAGGAGCAGAACGCCGAGAACAGCCCCGGCCATCTCACTGTCTGGCGTCAGGGTTATTCTGAGCTGCGGCAGGAGAGGGTAGGCCAGGGTGTGTGGATGAGGGGGAGGAGAGTGTTAGTTCCGGGCTGGGTGAGGGGACTGTCACCTAATCCTCTGTCCACCGCACTATAGCCAAGGGACATCTTGGCTTCTTCCAGAGGCAGCTGCTGCATCCTCTGTTTCCTGTCCCCGCCCCATCCCAGCATCCTTTGCCTGGTCTTCAGCCAGATCCCTGGCCAGAGGGCGGACCCTCTCATGACTGGAACAGGCCTGATGCAGGCAGACAGGTCATCAAAGAGCACCTGGAACCACAGCCTGGCGGTGGGGGATGGGATCTTTTGCGTAAACTGCCTTGCACAGGTGCCATCTCTTGCCTCCTATACTCACCTGTGTGGGACACACGTTGCCACCACTCACGGCCCTGCCAACTTCTCACTAAGACAGTTTCTGCCCAGTTTAGCAAAAGTGAAGTCTCTCTAAAGGCCTGGTAAGGAAACACGCAGTCACAGCGGATTAGTCTGCCAACAGACTACACCTGGCAAAGGAGACCCTGCCACAATGCAGGGCCTACCTCCTTCCACAACCATATCGTCAGGTGTGCCCACCCTCAAGCCCTGGGGACCAGCACTTGCCAGACAGGCCAGTTGCTCCCTGCTGCCACCTTGTGGCACAGTACCGGTCCCAGTCCAAACACAACTAAATTGATGGGGTCACTGTTTCTTAAAGTCGCCTTGGACTACCTTAATCAGTCACCTGGGGTGTTTAGTTTGAATTCAGGAGCTGTGATTTAGGAGAATGGCAGAGATGGCATGCCAGAAGTTTGTTTTGTAAGAAGCTGCTTTTGCATTTCCTCCTGGGGTAGGTGGTGCTGGACTGAGCGCTTACACATTGCTTCTTCACGCCAAGCCAGTAAAGCAATAACCGTTGTCCTGAGTGTATGAAAGAGGACTCTAAGGTCATCTCCAAGGTCACACAGGTAGATTGGCAATAAATGGAGAGGGCCGTCGACCAGCTTCACTGGTCACGTACACCGGTGTTCGTTTTACATGGCACAGAACGTTTTCACATTTACTGTTTTGGGGTCTCCTTCCTCAACCTATGAAGTCCTTCA
Source organism: Galemys pyrenaicus (assembly GCA_019455555.1). Lineage (NCBI taxonomy): Eukaryota > Metazoa > Chordata > Mammalia > Eulipotyphla > Talpidae > Galemys > Galemys pyrenaicus. Next base: position 2,723,086 of record JAGFMF010011660.1, on the reverse strand, counting down.
TAATCACCCCTATATTACCAGCAAGGACACCAAAGAGCAGAGGGTTCATGCGCTGGCCCATTTCCCACACATCCTTGAAGCCTCTGATTCCATAGCTTTAGTCCACTTTCTCCACTTCAGACCCCAGGAAGAATTTACTTGGCCCAGCTCAGCTACTTGCACGTGGAGGATACACGCATGGACTCAAATCTGTGCTGCCGCTTATTCCACAGCCTGCGTCAGGGCCCGGGCCACGCGTTGTGATAACTGTTTACTCAGACATTAATGGGCAGCTATAAGGCGCCCTGCACAGGGCCAGATACTACATTTATGAGAGACGAGGCAGACATGGCCTCGAGGAGGAGGGAGAGACCTAAGAACAGTGACACCGGAACTGTCAAAAAGGCACAAAGCAGGAACCATGAAACAGATTCTTTGCAAGAATCAAACCCACGAGCCAGGTGTCCGGTGGGCTTACACGGGACTGGGGACTGTGGCAGAGGCTAAGGCTGCTCTGAGGACCTGCCACGCCTCGCTCTGCTCTGTGCTGTGTCTCTCTCCCTGTCAGCCTGCTTCCTGTCTCTGTTTTGTAACCTCCTTCCTATTAGGTGGCTTCTACTTTCTCGTAGCTCCTACATCCTCTGTTATCACTGTGATCTGGGCCCAAATCAGCTTCTTGGCTGCTCTCTGCAGATTCAGTCAGTCCGGTCTCCGCTGCCATTGCCGCCTGCTTAATGCTATGCAGCAGGGGGTGCAGGTACATTCAGGCCATGGGATTGTCTGGTGCCAGAAAGGGCACAGAGCAAGTTCTCGATAATTCGCAGCAGACGGGGTAAAGGAAGAGTCCTGGAGCCCTCGGTGGCTTTTATGCTTTTATTATCAGAGGCAACATCATTCTCTCAGAGGCGACCAGGCACACGGCAGCAGGGGTGCCAGGAGGCCAGGAGGCTGGCAGGCCTCCCAGCCCCCAGTGCATCTTCACTCTCTGGGCTGCTCTGCCTCTCATTCTTCTGTTCGTTCTCTTCTGGCGTCCTCATGACACCACCCCTATATGCCCGTGTCCCAGCCCAGGTGCGCCCACCTGCGCATGCCCACTCAGGCCTGTGTGCAGACCCGCAGGTGTCCATCATCACACCAATGGCAGGAGGGCGGAAAAGCCTGACAACTTTTCTCTGACCCTACAGGTTGGCTTAAGACTGTCCCATTTACCGAGGATATGGCCGCATGTCCGGAGCTTTCCACCACTTCCCCGCCCAGCTGCTTCCCACATGTCAGTTCCCATAACACTGTCAAGATCCCATTCTCACCGCTTCTGACGGTGATGGCAGCCTCCCAGCAGCACTGATGTGGGGGCAGGAGGGCGCTGAACCAGTTCTCGATGATTCTGGCAACGGGCAAAGGAGTCCTGGAGCCCTTGGTGGCTTTTTCAGGCGAGCAGAGGCGAGCAGGTACACGGCAGGCAAGGGGCCGGGAGTTCAGGAGGCTGGCAGGGCTCCCAGCCCCCAGCTCACCTTCACTCTCTGCGCTCTCTAGCCTCTCGTGCCTCTGCTTCTACTGCTGCTGCTTCTGCCTCTCTCTCTCTCTCTCTCTCTCTCTCTCTCTCTCTCTCTCATCTGTCTCTCTCTCTCTCTCTCTCCCCGCATCCTTGTGACACCATCATTGTCCCAGCCCAGGTGCGCCCACTTGCGCATGCCCACTCAGGCCGGCGTGCAGGACCGCAGGCGTCCACCATCCACACCGACATCAGGAGGGCGGAAAAGCCTGATCCCTTTTCTGTTTACCCTACAACTGAAGCATGAAGCTTCCCAAAGCGTTGAAGCCAGCGACCCCTGGAAAAACTCAACCACAGAGTCCAGAGTCCTCGGGTTTACAGTCTCCACCAGGGGAGATTTCCGTCCACTCTCCAAACTATGGGCTAAACCCTCAACTGAGTAACCATCGCTACATCACATATAAGCAGCTGGTCACACACACACATACTGACAGCCTATAAAAACAATAATGTGGCACAATTATGTTTGGATTAATAACCTGCACACAGAACAGTACTTTGGGGGTGGAGAGGGAATAGAAACCCGTGTCCCTTGGTCCAAACCCATGTGTGACACAGCTTGGGTTGCTGACCCCAGATACATGTCACATGCTGCAGGCAAGCACTTTGCCGCAGTCTGGGCCGGGACCTCGTGGGTGGGCATTTGCTCCACCCAGTGAGTGCCACGAGTGTCTCTTGCAGAGTCAGCAGCAGAAAAGCGTCCCCTGGCGGAGTCTCCATAAGGGACTCTTTTTTACTTTCCTCCCCACACCCCTCCCCTCCAGCCCTTTCTTCCCCATGAGGGACTCTTTCACTCCACCCCCACCCGCCCCCACCTGCCCAAACAGCCTGTCTGGCCGGTGTTGGCAAAGTTGACCTGCAGTCTGTTTCCTCGGGTGACTGTTGCCTGGGGGACTGACTTCCTGCCAAGCTGGTGGAGTCAGACACCTGACGCAAGCCTGAGTTTTGTATTTTCATATAGAAAATTCCACAGAACCTGGATCGCCTGATGATTTTGTGTCCTTGACTTCCAAACTAGGCCCAAAGATCTCAGCTCAACAGGAAACCACTCCCTTCACCTACTTGCTCTTGGCTGGACAAAGCAGAACAGCTGCAACTCCTCCAGCGGCCAGGCCAGCCAGGCTTCAGTTTCTGAGCCACCAGAGCCCTCACAGCAGAGATATTCCCAGACCGATCTGAGGAGGGCCCCCTCTGCATACAAGGAAAAAGCTCCGCTTTCTTGTGTGAGCAGGGAGAGTGGGTTTGGCTGAGCTCAGCCTAGGAGGTAGAGCAGAAACTCTAGTTTGGTCAACAACACAAACTCTAGCCTGGTTCTGGACTCTCTCCCTCTTTGATGACTTATTGTGTCTTATTGTGTTCGCGGCATACAGCAGAGAGCCCGGCACATATCAGGTGCCGAGAAATATTCCCGAACAAGTAAGAAGAAATGAAGAAATGAGAATGCTAGCTCAGCTGTTAGCTTCCCGCACCCTGCTTTCCACTGAGAATTATTCCCCTAATATGTGACCCCAGGGTCTGGCCAGAATTCATGGGTTCAGGGGAGAAACCCTAGCCAATGGGCCAAAGAAAGTCCTTCCCTGAGAACTCTGTGAAACAGTAACTCAGGAAGTCAGTCTCTCGGCTGCAGGAACCGTGAGCTAGGAAACTTAGATGGTGTGAATGTCTGTGTTCGTTCCTCAACTCACATGGCATGAGAGAAAAGGCAGCCAGTGTTCAAAGACAAGCAGGCAGGAGAGGACCTTCAACATTCTGGTCCTTGGTCCCAGGGCGTCCTGAGGCCGGGCTGCGCTTGTCTCCTCCTGTGGACTGAGTTCCTTTGATCGAATAAGGTACTTCAGCTCCTTTCCTATCAGCCCTCCATTTCATGACTTAAAAATACTAGGCTTAGGGGCCTCCCTGGTGGCGGAGTGGGTTAAGCAATGCACTATGAAGCAAACCGCAGCCACTGCAGTGCGAGTTCGATCCCTGCCTCCTGCCGGGGAGGGGACCCACATGGTGCAGTAGACCTCTCCTGTCTGGCCCACTGCTCCCCTCAGCAGTGTGTTTCACTCCATTTGCCAGTTCTGCTCCCAGCTCTGTCTCTGGTGGATCCCCTCACCCCCCACATCTCTGGCCTGTATCCCAGTTCTTATATGCATAAATAAATCTTTTTTTAAAATACTAGGTTTAAAAGTAATAGACTAACATAAAGAAAACAAAATGCCCCATAACACAACACCCAGAAAAACCCTCTGATAATAGAAAAAGTGATACGTGCCATCTCTAGGACTGAAGAGTACAGAAAGATATACTGAAAATCAAACCTTTCCTCTTTCTACCCGGTCACTCTCTCCAAAAGCTGACAACATCCTGTAAGTCCTTCTAAAGCAAAGCCCAGCATATGGTATATATGCATAGATACATGTATACGTGCACGTATATGCATGTAAGCATATACAAAAGCATCAGATGATGTTTACTTTCTGCAAACTTTTTCACATAAGATATTGTAGAGTTTGGGCCTCCCTGGTGGCACAAGGGGTTCAACACCGCACTATGAAGCTATCTGCAGCCACTGCAGCATAAGTTTGATCCCCGGCCAGTGAGGGGACCCACATGGCGCAGCAGACCTCTCCTGTCTCTCCTGCTGCTCCCCTCAGCAGTGTATTTCAGTCCATCTCCCTGTTCTGTTCCCCACTCTGTCTCTGGTGAATGCTCTCACTCCTGGACCTCAGGCCTGTACCCCAATTCTTATATATATAAATAAATAAATCTTAAAGATATTGTAGCGATTGACCCATATCCAGGCATATGAGTCTCCCTCACTCTTTATAACCGCTGCAGTATTTATGGGCCAGTGATCATTTATCCAGTTCCTGATGGACACACATTTTGTTTTTTGCAACTGCACACTAAGCAACAGCGAACATAGCTGTGCACTTATACTTTTGCAACTATATCCATAGGGCCAGTTCCTAGCAGTGTAATTGCTGAATCAAAGAACCATGCATTTAAAAGCCAAAAACAACTGTTGATGCATTCTATCAAGTTGTTCCTCAAAAAAGCATGCCCTCGCCTACATTCATACCAGCAGAGTATAAGAAATACCTGTTGCCTCAGACCATCCCCAGGACAGAATGTTATAAAACTTTCACATTATTGCTAAAACCGATAGGTAAAAATCCTATCTTAGTCATTTGATTTACATATCTTGAGGGTTTTTTTTTTTTGACAAATATCCTGTACTTTTTTTTTTAAGATAGATTTATTTATGCACACAAGCACTGGGGTACAGGCCAGAGTCACGGGAGGTGAGAGGATTCACCAGAGTCAGAGTGGGGAGCAGAACAGGCAGACAGACCGAAACACACTGCTGAGGGGAGCAGCGGGCAAGACAGGAGAGATCTGCTGTGCCATGTGGATCACTTCCCTGGCAGGAGGCAGGGATCGAACTCGCACTGCAGTGGCTGGGATTTGCTTCATAGTGCGTTGCTTAACCCATTGTGCCACCAGGGAGGCCCCCAAACACCCTGTACTTTTTCTGAAAATTGCTTGTTCATGTCAATAGAACAAAATACTATTTGTTCCACTATGTGGGAAACTGTAGTCAGTGCAGATAAACTACTACATTAATGTAGAAAGTAAGGTTTAATCAAAGACCTGCCACTGGAACATCTGGAAAACCGATCATCAATCAGACTCATCTCTTTGCTTTCACTGGTGGTTAGATAATTCAATGTAAAATGAAGCCAAGCAAGAGAATAAAGGGAAGAAATGATGTGTTCATTATCTCAGAGGGAAAAAAGTTCTTTCTTCTCTTCCTTGGAGCCAACAATCAGAGAACAGAAAAAAAAAAAAACAGAAAACTTCTGTAGGGTCAAAAATATAGAACCAAAGGCAAGACATGACAAACTGGGAAAAAAACTTGCAACCCATGACTCATCTCTTCTGTTGGAAGGGAGCCCAAAAAGCTGGCCAGGTGATGAAATCACTGGGGCTGCTGGTTCTGTGGTCTGGCCTGGACCAAGAATAATGAGATGACCCTTGCCTTAGAAGCCACATCACCACATTCCTCAAGGCCATGACGATGGGTTACTTAATGCTGAATGCAATCTTTCTATTCCTTCTAAGGATGCTGACAACATCAGTGCCTAACCAACACCCACAGATCATTTTAATTATAACACAGAAGAGAGCAGCTACTGCAGAAATATGATCAATAGTCTTGTGATCGATTACCCTAAACTGCCTGTTCCCTGGACCTGAGTATGAAGAAACTTCCCCACTCCTGCATGTTTCCACATTCCTTTTTTCCTATATGATCTTCCTTCACTTGTCCCCGGGAGAGGAGGCAGCCCCCTTCCTTGAGTCCTGGCTCGGCTGTCCTCCCCTGTGGCATCGCTCACTGATAAAACACTTCCTTTGTGGACCCAGTCTCCTGGGTGTGATAGCCAAAGTTTGGCTATCACAGCTATAAGTGGCACAATCCAGTTAGGTCAATAGCAGCTCCCTCCTCAAAACCCAGACCTGGAGATGTAACCAGTGTAAAAGTGCTTCTGTGAAACTTGAAAAATCCCTGAGAGAGAAGGTGGAATGTCCTGGTATTGGTGAGAAACAGTGGGCAGAGCAGAAAAGAGGCCAGAGACACTGGAAAGAGCTGAAAATAGTAAAGACTCATAATAAATATCTTTACAAAGAGAGGGAAGGAGGAGAGAGAGTGGTGTAGAGACCCCCTTGGGGAGCTCGCCAGCTGAGCACAGGAACTCCCAGGGTGAAGTGTCCGCCCTCACCAAGTGGAGTTCTCTTTACCCACTCAAGTAGGATGAAAACAAGAGAAGAAAAAAAAAACAAAGCCCTTGGGTCCTGTTCTGCTCCCCACTCTGTCTCTGGTGAATCTTCTCTCCCTCTGCGCCTCTGGCCTGCACCCCAGTTCTTATGTGCACAAATAAACATAAATCTTAATTTTTGCAATAATTATATGCAATAAACAAACAAACAAAATAAATAAATAAAAGTCCTTTAAGCATTATAATACCAAGGTCTATGCTCTGTAAGTGGTTCTCCACTGCGTTTGAAACATGCAGGAGTGGGGAAGTTTTTAAAAAAAAGAGTGTTAAATGAATATTTGCCAGTTTTCCAGTCCAGGAAAGAAGTCCATGCTGATCATCTTTTCAAAGAAGAAATGGAATCAGCTTCTCACTTCAGAAAAAGGCAAGAAAGTAAGTGGGGAAGGGAAGTCTCAATGTCCCAAGCATGGAAGTAACAACCATATCTGGGCTTGGCCTCAGAGAGGGAGAAGATGGTGGTGATGGTGACAGATGCTGCCTCAAGGATTCTGCGACTCTGAAAGTCCAGGAGAAAAAGATTCAGAGCCAGAGAAAAACGGCTAAGAACTTTCAGTTGCTAACCAGCCCCATAAAACAAAGGGATACAAGAAGAAAGTACAAAATAGTATGTATCGATTCACTCTTAAATGCTTGTACACTTTTAATACCCAGCATTTATACTACTAAAATTAAAAGTGGAACTCTTTTTTAAGTAAAAGAAAGCATAAAATGAACGATCACTTTGGAAAATTGGCAAGTATTCCTTTAACCCTCTTTTTTTTAAGATTTATTTTTATTTATTCATACAAGAACTGGGGTGTAGGCCAGAGGTTCAGGGGGTGAGATGACTCACCAGAGACAGAACAGGTGGATCTACTGAAACACACTGATGAGGGGAGCAGCGGGGAGACAGGAGAGGTCTGCTGCGCCAGGTGGATCAGCTCCTTGGCCAGGGATCGAACGCATGCTACAGTGGCTGGTGATTGCCTGGTAGCGCTGACTTAAACCCCTCATGAGGCCCCTCATTTAACCCTCTTGATGCAGGAAAGGGCACAAGATTGATTGGGAAAGGGCACAAGAGAATTTATGAAAATGGTCTGTATCTTGATGGAGATGGTGATTTCATGAGGGGGACATCTATCAAAACCTATGGAACTGCACACCTAATATCAAATAGCAGTTATTACTCAACTTCTAAAAGTTAAAACAAGAGAAAGACAGAGTGTTCAAACGCAGTGGAGAACCACTTACAGAGCATAGACCTTGGTATTATAATGCTTAAAGGACTTTTATTTATTTATTTGTTTGTTTGTTTGTTTATTGCATATAAGAACTGTGGTAGGTGCAGGGTGTGAGCAGATTCACCAGAGACAGAGCGGGGAACAGAACAAGCAGATCTACTAAAATACACTGCTGAGGGGAGCAGTGGGCAAGACAGGAGAGGTCTGCTGTACCATGTGGGTCAGTTCTCTGGGCTGGGAGCAAATTCATGGTGTAGTGACTGCCTATAACTTCACAGTGCTGAGACTTAACCCTTGTGCCACCAGGGAGGCCCCCCAAGTCCATTTTAAATAAGAATGCTTACTTTCAGACACCATGGGTTACACCTTGATGTACTCTCTCCACTTTTGTAAAGTATGAAAGTTGCATAAAATAAAAAGAAATACAAGTCTCATTTTCCTTTCATATTATTAGCAGTCACTTTTTTCTCTCTTTTTTTTTAAAAGATTTATTTATTTATGCATACAAGCACTGGGGTACAGGCCAGAGGTGGGGGGCTGGTGAGAGGATTCACCACAGAGAGTGGGGAGCAGAACAGGCAGATCAATGGAAGTACACTGCTGAGGGGAGCAGTGGGCACAGCAGGAGAGGTCTGCCATGCCATGTGGGTCCCTCCATGGCCGGCGGCAGGGATCGAACTCGTGCTGTAGTGGCTGCGGTTTGCTTCATAGTGCGTTGCTTAACCTACTGCGCCACCAGGGAGGCCCTTTTTTCTCTTTTTAATGCTATTGTGAGGGATACAATCCTTTCTATTTAAGGATATATGAGACTGATTTTTAAAAGGAAGCTATATAAATATAAAAATATAAAATTAATTTTGTCCTTATAGTTTGAATACAGGCAAACAGATTACTGTATTTGATTATTACTTCTTTATCCACATCATTTAAAGATGAGGAAAAGGTTTATTGAGCAAAAATCTTAAACAGGAAATTTTCTTTGCTTTATCCCAAGGCTGGAGTTTTGTTTTGTTTTTGTTTTCGAGGTTACATTAGTTTGCAATGCTGTTTAAGTTCCAAGATTTCATGCCTCACCATACCAGGCCCCCATATTCCCATTCCATCTTTTCCAACCAAACAACTGCCCCCCTCTGTCCATTCCCTCCCTGCTCCCTCCCTTTGGTAACCACCATTCTGTTGTCTAAAGTTTTGTTTTGTTTTCTGTAATTACACAAATGAGTGAAATCATCCAATGTTTGCATTTTTCCTTCTAACTTATTTCACCTAGCATAATCCCTTCAAGTTTTATCCTTCTTCTTGCAAATGGCAAGATTTTATCTTTGTTATGACTGAGTAGTATTCCATTGTGTATATACAGCAAACCTTAATTACCTATTCCTCTTTCACTGGGCTGTTCCCATATCTTGGCTATTATGAATAGTCCTACAATGAAAATAGGGGTGCCTATGTCTTTTTGAGTGTTTTCATATTCTTTGGGTAAATCCCAGAAGTGGAATGAGTGGCTCATAGCAAGTTCTAGGTTTATTCTTTTGTGACATCCCCATACTGTTTTCTACAATGGAGGCACAATTTACATTCCCATCATTGTTGACAAGGGTTCTTTTTTCTCTACATCCTCACCAACACTTACTATTTCTTGAATTTTCGATCATAAGGCTGGGTATGTTATTGTATTTATTCACAACCAAAAAAGAAGGACTACTTAATATATACAAAAAGGGAGGAAATGCCAGTAAACTGAAGCCTAAAGAAGCAGTTATTAAAAATAGCTAGGGATGGGCCTCTCTGGTGGCACAGGGATTAAAGTCTCAGAGCTGATGGCTATTGCCAGCCACTGAGGCACCAGTTTAATCCCCGGCTAGGGAAGGGACCCACATGGCCCAGCAGTCACCTCCTATTTCACCCGCCGCTCCCCTCAGCAGTGTATTTCAGTAGATCTGCCTGTTCTGTTCCCCACTTTGTCTCTGATGAATACTCTCACCTCCCACACCTCTGGCCCCAGCTCTTGTATGCAAAAATAATAAATAATTAAAAAAAAATAGTTAGCGGCGAAATGGCAATTAAAGATCTCATAGTGAAGGCCTCCCTGGTGGCACAAGAGGTTAAGTCGCAGCACTATGAAGCTATCCGCAGTCACAGCAGCACAAGTTCAAGCCCTGGCCAAGGAGGTGACCAACATGGCAGAGCAGACCTCTCCTGTCACACTCGCTGCTCCCCTCAGCAGTGTATTTCATTCAATCCTCCTGTTCTGTTCCCTACTCTGTCTCAGGTGAAGTCTCTCCCCCCACATACACACAACTCTGGCCTATACTCCAGTTCCTGTATGCATAAATAAATAAATCTTTTTTTTTTTAAATCTCATACTGAGCCCATACTTAGTTAGCTTTATGGAGTTCTAGCAAGCTTTCAGGGAACATATATCTACATTTTATACAAGTTATTCCAGAAAATAGAAAAAGAAGGTAATCAACTAATTTAATGAAGTTTTCACTTCAGCTAAAGAAAATAAAATATGGGTCTCTTTCACTTATGAACATGAGTGTGAAAATCCTAAATAAAATATGGGTCAACAAAATCCAAAAATGTATTGAAAAAGAAATTCTCCAAATTCCTGATTATGTCAAGTTTGTCCCAGAAATACAAAGATGATATGCCATCCCATAGCCTTCCTTCCTGACAGAATCCCATTTTGTTGGGAGGAGTGTGTGTCCAGCCCTCAGGGAAGGGATGAGTCATAAGTAGTCAGAGTCATCCCCTTCTCCTTTGCCAGGCTCTCAGATGCAACCGTTTCTCAAAGCAAGAAGCATTATGGTCTATTTCTGACCTATGACACTAGGAGGAATGCTGGGAAAGTTTATCCCTTCCTGGTAAAGGGTGAGTCACTTAAGGTAAAGCACTCTTGTCCTTCTGCTCTCTCTTCACCACCAGATGTCTGCCGTTGTATGCTGCAGCCATCTTGCAACCATGAGGCAAAGTCAAAGGATATTCTCCATCTACTGAATGGCATGTCCGCTCTGCTAGACCTCCTGAGATGGTCCACACTAGACTGCTTATTAAAAAGTTAATGTCAAATAAAAGCCCTAATGCCCTTTGGCTTTAAGATATTATTACTGGTATTCTGTTACATGCAGTTGAGACCATTTCTATCAATTCAAGTAGGCTGTCATCAGAAAATCTACCAAGATTATTAATGATATGAACGGAGGAAAGAAGAAAGAGCACATGACTGTACAAACAGAAATAGACAGGCCTCCCTGGTGGTACCACTGCAGCACGAGTTCAATCCCCAGCCAGGGAGCTTACCCACATGGCGCAGCAGACCTCTCCTGCCTCACCCACTGCTCCCCTCAGCAGTGTATTTCAGCAGACCTGCCTCTTTTGTTCCCCACTCTGTCTCCGGTGAATCCTCTCACCGCCCCCTTCACCTCTGGCCTATACCCCAGCTCATGGATGAATAAATAAGATAAATCTTAAAAAAGAAATAGACAAAAACTCACAGAGTACAATGCCAATTTTGTTTTTTTCTTTTTTTTTATTAAAATATTTTAAAATTTACATATACTTGCCATTAATTGTAATCCCCATGTATTCCCCATCACCATCTCACCAGTGTACC
>JAGFMF010011660.1:2701262-2711520 GCA_019455555.1 Galemys pyrenaicus | reverse complement strand
CAGATCCATCCATGTTCCCATGAATGAGTCTAGTTTTTCATTTCTGATTGCTGAGTAGTATTCCATCGTGTATATGTACCACAGCTTCCCAATCCACTCTTCTGTTTTTGGGCATTTAGGTTGTTTATAATGCCAATTTTATTGAGACATAATTGGTTTACAACTGTATGTGATTAAGAGATACAGGACCACACCTCTTCAGGTGCACGTAACTGTCACACCCATCACCACGGCACCCATATTCCATTGGGCCCCCTCCCTTATTGCTTTCCACCTTTCTCCTCCTTCTCTGATAACCTTAATTCCACAGACAGATTTCTATGGTTTGTTATTGGATTGGTTTTTATTGACCGTTTGTTTTATTTCTTCATATTCCGCATATAAGTGAAGCCATGTGATATTTGTCTTTCTCCTTCTCACTTATTTCACGTATTATGGTCTCCTCCAGTTTCATCCAGGTTGTCACAAGTGGCAAGAATCATCTTTTTATTTTTAATAGCAGAATAGTATTCCAGTGTGTATTCATACCACATCTTCTTAATCTACTCAGCTGTCCTTGGGCACTTAGGTGATTTCCTTAATTTCAATTTTAAAGCTTCAGAAAGCAGGAATAAGGAATGACTTCTTTAAAGACTATTAAAAACTTGAAATTAACATACTTAATGACACCCTTTCTGTAAAGATAGGAACCAGAAAGGATACGGGACACTGGCTGATGGACCAGGAGAACTAATTTAACAGTCTAGAAACAAGGAGGGGAAAGACAAACCTATTATTACCTGTAGATAATGCAATTACCTGTAAAGAAAGTCAATTAGAACCAAATGAAGACTCAGGGATGTTGCTGAATACAAAAGAAATGTATAAACATTAATAACTCTCCTTTTCACTGGCCATAATCTACTAGAAATTAAAAACAATATTCATAATAGTAACAAAATCTATATTCAGAAATTAAATGTATAAAAATTATTCTTTATATAAAAGTTTTACGCAAAACCTTTATGGAAAAAATCTGAAACTGTGAAAGAACATAAAAGTTCAGTATAAATGAGAAGATCAACTATTTATTTGGATGGGCCAATTCAATATTATAAAATGGCAATTCTCCCTACCATGATCTCTAAGTTAAATTTTTAATAACTTTCTAAAATACATTCTTTTTTTTTTAAAGATTTATTTATTTATGCATACAAGCACTGGGGTACAGGCCAGAGGTGTGGGGGTGGTGAGAGGATTCACCACAGAGAGCGGGGAGCAGAACAGGCAGATCAATGGAAGTACACTGCTGAGGGGAGCAGCGGGCACAGCAAGAGAGGTCTGCTGCACCATGTGGGTCCCCTCCCTGGCCGCTGCAGGGATCGAACTCGTGCTGCAGTAACTATGGTTTGCTTCATAGTGCATTGCTTAACCCACTGCGCCACCAGGGAGGCCCCTAAAATACATTCTAAACATTCTAAAAGATATGTGACGGTAGAAGGGCCCATGAGTAGACACATCAGTTTGTATAAAACAGAGACACTAGATGAGAGAATCATCCTACTAGATACTAACATATATCACAGAAGTCGTAGCAAAACAAACAATAACAACCACACACCAAAAGCCCCCACAATTCGTACGGTTTAGTTACTGACAATTAAAAGACAGAAACTGAATAGAGAACAAACAGCCCCTGTGCATATGGAGGCTTGATGTGGATGGAGGTTGGGTGATAGGGTAGGAACAGGTTAGATTAGCAGATAGGTAAGTAACTGACTCACTCTGCGGAGAGAAAGGAAATAGAAACGCATCCCAAGCACACATCACAGACAAAAGTAAACTCCAGCTGTAGTAAGGACTTTAAAACAACAGGCAAAACTATAAGAAGAAAGCAGAGTGGTGTTGGGCAGGGTTTTCTTAAAGAAGATACCAAAACCACAAACCATGAAAGGAAATACTGATGGAGCTGAGTACAATAAAAATAAATTTTCTGTTCACCGTAGACCCAGCCCACTGTTGTCTGCCTTCTCTGCTTGCATGTCTCACTTTGTTGAAATATTAGGCATCATGCCAGCCACTGGAGCCACAACAGTAAGGTGGTGAAACAGTGAACATGGTAGTGAGAGCAGCCCAGCAGAAATGTGGTTAGGCCTGCACCGCAGGGGGAGGTGCAGACGTGCTCCCAAGTGGCATCTTTTCAGCAGACGTGAGGGTAGTATCTTGGTAGGCCCACTGTTAAGACTATAATAAAAAGACATTAAAGGAAGCATAGAAAAGTGAGATATGAGACACAGAGAGAGAAGCCAAAGGAAATGTCTTATTTCATATGGTCGTTCCACCCTCAATCCACATAGCGGCTTCTACCTCTTAGAGCGTGGGCTATTTTTCTGAGTTCCTGCTGCTCCAAAGCGTGCATGTAGAAGGGTAGACAGACATTAAGATCAAGTATCATGGGCCTCCCTGGTGGTGCAAGGGGCTAAGCACTGCTCTATGAAGCATCTGTAGCCGCTGCAGCACTAGTTCAATCCCTGGCCAGGGAGGTGACCCACACGGCACAGCAGACCTCTCCTGCCTTGCCCGCTGCTCCCTTCAGCAATGTATTTCAGTAGATCTGCCTGTTCTGCTCCCCACTCTGTCTCTGGTGGATCCTCTCACCACCCTGGACTCTGGCCTGTATGTACCCCAGCTCTTGTATGCATAAATAAATAAATCTTTTAAAGAGAAAATAAAGACCAAGTATCATGATAGCCTGGCAGCGCTGTAGGAACTTAAATGACAGTAACAATCTCCATATCTCAGAAAAATTCCCTCCTGGAAGTGATCCAGAGCTAGAGGCACCAAGTCCCCCTAGGCCCCACTGACTAAGGAGCCATGCTGAGAGTCCAAGACTGTAATGAGGCACCACCCCTCCTGGGTGATTTCTCAGAAGGCCAAGCAGGAGTCGGGACTTTCACCCCAGCCAGGTGGTATTAAGCCCTCCCACACTGCAAGATCAGCAAAAACCACACGGGAGCCTGTACTTCTATCCCAGATAGGCAGTAATGAGACATCCCACTCCCTCCCTCCAGGGGCAGTATCAGTGATGGCCTACTGGAATCAAAATTTTACTCATTTCAGTAGCAATGAGACTATCTTTACCAAGGTGGCAGACGAGACCACGTGGGGAACCAGAATGCCCACCCTCTCTCAGCAGTAAAGAGAAGGTTACTCCAAGCAGATGTCAACTGAGACTAGGGAGCGTAAACATCTATCTGGATGTAAACTAAGGTTGCACCTCCCCTTTCCCTGCCAGGGCAGTGTCAGAAAAAGTCAGCTAAAATATATGGTTTAGATAAGATCCAAAGTCTCACATATTCATACACAAATGCCTACATTTCCATAGAAAGTCATTCATCACAGCAAGACCTAGGAAGATGTCAGACTGAATTTTAAAAAGACAATAACACCCAAACTCTCAAGGGCAGAGATGTTAGAATTATCAAAAAATATTTTAAATCAGTCACGGTAAAATGCCTTAATAGGAAACTATGAATATCCTCCAGATGAAAAAAGTAGAAAGCTTTAGCAAAGAAACAGGAGATCTAAAGAAGAACCAAATGGAAAATTTAGAGCTGAAAAATATAATATCTGAAATTAAAGCTCAGTGAATGGCACAAAAAAAGAATGGAGGGAACAGAGAAAAGAATCGGTGAACTGGAAGAGAACAACAAAAGAAAGCACACAACAACAGAGAGAAAACAGACTTAAGGAAAGTCTCAGGGATCTGTGAGACTATAACAAAAGATTTGTCTTTGTGTTATCAGAGACCCAGAAGAGAAAGGGTGGGGCCAAAAGAGTTCTCAAAGAACTGATGGCTGAAAATTACCCCCATTTGATGAGACTTATGTTTACTAGAGAGATATACACCCTTAAGAGGATGAAAAGACAAGTTACAGATAGGGAGAAAATATTAGCAACCCACATATCTGACAAAGAACTAGTATCTAGGATAAAGAATTCTCCAAAATCATGCAAGAAGAAGCTGAACAAATCTCAAACAGGAAAAACCCAAAGAAATCCATACCAAGATACATTGTAATTACACCTGAAAAACAAGAACTCTGAAAAACAGGGGGAAATGACATCTTACTTATAGGGAGGCAAGCAACTCAAACAGATTTCTCACCAGAAGCCATGTAAGCCAGAGGAAATGGGACAGTATGTTTCAAGTGCTAAAAGAAAAGAACTGTCAACTGAGAATCCTATACCCCTCAAAATTTCCCCCAGGAAAATTAATATTTATCACCAGCAGGCCAACCCTAAATAACTGGATAAAGGCAGTTCTCTGAACAGAAAAAGAGTGCTAAAAGAAGCTCCGAACAGGAGGGAGAAAGAACATCTATGGAAAACTGGTAAATACAATAAGCTTTTTCTTCTCTTGAGTTTTTGAAATCATGTTTGATGTTTGATGCTGGAAATAAAATTTATCTTCTGATATTGTTCCGTTTGTCTAGAGAAACTCTGACAACACTGTCTGATGAGTTATGTATATATAACGTAATGCTTTGGGTTGTAATAAAAATGTTATGTAAAGAGGTATATTCAAGAACAGGATCATGTGCTACGTAACAGTCAGTCAGTGATGAGCACACACGCGAGGGCGGCCCTGTCAGAGTCCAGGTGTGTGCAGGCTGTGCCAGCTGGGACTGTGTGACTCCACTCTGACATTTGCACAAGGAAGAAATGGTGACTCACTCCTCAGAACTTAATCCCATCCTTTAGTATCACATGACCACACGATAGCTCAGTGAGAGTTGAATTCTAAGAGATGTTTAAGCAACCCCCAAGAAGGTAGGAAAAAGAAAACAGGGAAGTGGAAAACCAAGAGAAAAAACAGAAAACGAAAAACCAGTATACCAGATGTCAGCCCTAATATACCAATAATTCTCCTCTAAGTAAATGGTCTAATTGCATCAACCAAAAGATAAAGATTGACAGAGTGGATTAAAAAACATGGAGAGGGGGAGGGTTGAGGGAAGATGGGAACACGAGGGACTGAGGTGATGGTGCACTGGTGAGATAGTGATGGGGAATACATGGGGATTACAATTAATGGCAAGTATATGTAAATTTTAAAATATTTTAATTAAAAAAAAAGAAAAAAAATAAATGATTTATAATCCTAAAAAAAAAAAATAAAAAACATGGAGACAACTCATGCTGTCTAGAAGAAAGGCGTCACCAACACAGGCAGGCTGAAATAGAAAGGGTAGAAAAAAAATATACAACAGCTGAATAGGAATCAAAGGGGGAAAAGTATCTATTTTAATAACAGATTGATAGACTTCAAAACAAAGAAAATAACTAAATTACCAGGGACAGAGGGACATCCTATAACAAAAGTTTTCAGGGCCTCCCTGGTTGGCCAAGGGGTTGAGCACTGCACTGTGGGGCTTCTGCAGCCACTGCCGCAGAGTTCGATCCCCAGCCAGGGAGCTGACCCACATGGTGCAGCAGACCTCTGTGTCTCCCCACTGCTCCCCTCAGCAGTGTATTTAAGTAGATCTACCCACTCTCTCTGGCGAATCCTCTCAATCCTCTCACGCACACACACTCTTCCCCTTCCTTGTATGCATAAGTAAATAAAATTGTTTTAAAAAGTTTCCATCCACCAATAAGATATTAGCAGCCTAATTGTGTCTGCACTGGACAACAGAAATGCAATATGTAAAGCTAAAACTCTAGAACCAGAAAGAAATGGACAAACATACAATTACACTTGAACTTCAGTGCTACTCTATCAACAATAGAACAACTAAAACCTATATAGACTGAAACCTATATAGAATGGAAAATTCCTATGATCTGTAACAGGACCAGAAATATAAAATTTCCTACTTTATCTGATAAGCATAACGCTGATAATAAAACAAACAGAAAAACAGACAAAGCCCTTCAAAAGAAATCTATAGGCCACTCCTATTTTCTAACCTAGATGTAAAAATTCTAAAAAAAATTCTATAAAAGCCTGGAATCATATTAAAAGAATAATTCACAATTATGAATGTAATTCATAGTAAGTCACATTATGACCAGATAGCATTAATCTGAAGTACTCAAAGATGCAAATCAGAAAATATGTTTTTCAAAAATATTTATTTTGTAGAAGGACTGGGGTGTAAACCAGAAGTACAGGAGGTAAGAGGATCAACCAGAGACAGAGCAGGGAGCAGAACAGGGGGACTGACTGAAACACACTGCTGAGGGAAACAGTGGGGAAAACAGGAGAGGTCTGCTGTGCCACGTGGGTCTGCACCCTGGCTGGGGATGGAACTCAGGCAGTAGAGGTGATAGCGCTGAGACTTGACCCTTAGGTCACCATGAAATGGTGAAATCAGAAAATGTATTAACATAATTAACATAAATACAGAAAATGTATTAACATAATTCAGGACATCTGAAGTAAGTAAAGCACAGGATCTTTTTGGTAGGTACCAAAGTATATGACTTTTTATACTGTGTCTGTAAAATCCTTCACTTTGGGTTTCTTGCAGTATCTGCCTCCTGTTACAGAAGCCAAAAAGAGAAAAAAAGAACCCTGCTTTTCCTTTTTTAAAAATATTTATTTTATGCATACAAGAGCTGGGTGTAGGCCAGAAGTGTGTGTGTGTTGGGTGGGGGAAGTTGGTGGTAAGAGGAGTCACCAGAGACAGCGTGGGGAGCAGAACAGGCAGATCTACTGAAACACACTGCTGAGGGGAGCAGCAGGCGAGGCAGGAGAGGTCTGCTGCGCCAAGGGGTCAGCTCCCTGCGGGACCAAACTCACACTGCAGTGGCTGCGGATAGCCTCTTGGTGCTGCTACTTAACCCCTTGTACCACCAGGGAGGCCGCGGCTTCTCTTTTTTTAATTCATGTGCAGCAGGAGCACAGTCTAGCAGGCCCTCCCCTAGACCTTGAATCGGGAGCTGATGTTCGGCAGGATTAGGGATGGTGAGGGATTCTCTCTGAGGTGGGGGAGACATGGAAATGGAGTTCCTGGCTCAGCGGCCAGGGCCAGCAGGTGCAAGCTTTGGTGACCCACCTGGTGTCGCCCAGACGCTGAGCTCTGCTGGCCAGACTGGTTCTGCAGGCTGATTCTGGGCACTGGTTCTGGCTACACTGTTCCGTGCCTGGTTCACCAGCCCTCACTAAGAAGTCTGTGAATTAAACTGTGTTTTCTTCCATGTCTTTGTTTTTTAATTAAGGACAAGCTGACATACAGCGTTATATAGTTCCAGGTGTACCCAGATTTGTATATATATTGCGAAATGATCACCACAATAAGTCTGGTTAACATCCATCACCATATGTAGATTTCCTTTTCTTGTGATAAGAACTTAAGATTTACTGTCAGCAATGTTCAAAAGGAAATACACCATTACTATGGTCACCATGTTGTAGTCCATGTATTTGTAACAAATTCCTTTCCACACTAAATTTGCCAGAACATCTTCTGTTTACAACTATTACCTGAACTGATACCAACTCAGCAAAAACAACAGCCTCAGGGGCCCTACCTCCCATGGTGGCCTCTCTAGGCAAATTTCCACCTCACTTCCTGCTGCTATAGCCTTATTTTCTTCAGTTTTCCAGTCTTTTTTGCAGCTGGCAAGTTATATATATATAGACAAACAACAAATATATATGTATGTATATACGTATGTATGCGTGTATGTTAATGGCAAGTCTGTGGATTAAGTGCATCTGGTTCAAAATCTCTTGTCCAGTCACCACTGGTGAGCTGAGGGGCCTACTCTTGTAGTTACAAGGTGCCCTTTTGGGGGACCGCAGGTGGGGCATTTTGTCATTAGAATGTGGCAGACTTTCTGAAATAGGGACCTAAAGATTTGAGAAGTCTTAGAAGGTTTTCCCAAGGAAGAAATCCTGGGCTGGAAGGTTCCAGATAAGCAGAACTAAATAGAACGGAGTAAGAAGTGAGAAGAGAGGTCAAGCACAAGAAAGAGAATAAGCTAGAGTGAAGGGTGGAGTGTGAAGAAATGCAGGTGGGCCAGGTTTAGATCATAGCGGATCCTGAGGCTGCATGAGAGGCCTTAGACTTCTGAGGGCCCTGAGGAGCCATGGATGGGTCAGGCAGTAGATATGGGTGAACTTGCACTTCCAAAAGGCCACTCCAGTGGGGACTAGGGAGAAGGGAAGTCAGAAATTTGGGACCAACTTGGGGCATTGTGGGTAAGATCACAATGGACATGTGTCCAGAGGATGCAGAGGAAAGTGGCCATTTCGTTAATGGTGTCGGGTGGGGTGGGGGCTTACAGAAACCAGCCTAGAGTGGGGTGAGGAAGCAGAGGCAGGTGAGGTTTAAATTAGGCAACTCGGAGAATGTGGCTGCAAAGGGAAAGTGAGAGAGTCAGCTGGAGAGGTTTCTAAAGGCTGGATGGGATGGGGATTAGAGTCCATTCCCAACTCTCCAGTGTAGAAGGAAAGCAGGAGAGAGGCGAGCCCAAAGGAGGTCTTGGGGGAAAGCTGTGGAAGGAGGTGATAAAGGCCTGTGTCCGGGAGGAGATTCTGTCCCAGGGTCACAGGAGTCCCTATCAGGCTGGCATTTCCTCCCCATGCCCACCCCCTTCCTGCCCCTGCCCGGGCCCTCCCTAGAACTGAAAGAGAGAAGAACTGAGTCACACCCTGGAAGAAGCTCTGTGTCTGCGGAGGTCTTTCTGCCTGCCTGTAAGCTGAGGCTGGGGCTGCGGGAGGAGGAGGTTCTAAGGGTGGGATGGGAGCTACCCAGTTCAGGAGTTAGTGGTTTAGAGGGGTGGAGAGAGGGTGGGAGGAATCCTGGAGGCTGCAGTGGAGCGGGTGGGCAGGGGTAGGTTGGGGTCTGGGAGATAATGCCAGGGACTGGTGGTGGGGGAGTGCCCACTCAAGGCCCCTCGCCCACAGGTCCCCATGCCTCTCCTCTTCTTGCTGCTCCTGCTGCCAAGCACTTCACACCCCCACTCCATCTGTGAGGTCTCCAGAGTGGCCAGCCAGGTGGAAGTGAACTGTGAGAATCGGGGGTTGAAGGCGCTGCCTCCGGATCTGCCAGCTGACACAACCATCCTCCGCCTGGGTGAGAACGCCCTGGGCACCTTCTCCACGGCTTCCCTGTCGCCTCTGACTCGCCTCACTCAGCTGTACCTACACGAGAGTCAGCTGTCCAAACTGCAGACTGACGGGCCACTGCCACTGCTGGAGACTCTGGATATATCGCACAATAGGCTGAAGAGCCTGCCCCCGCTGGGAGGGGTGATGCCGGCACTCACCACCCTGGACGCCTCCTTCAACCAGTTGGCCTCCTTGTCTCCCCGCGCCCTGGATGGGCTGAGTCGGCTCCAGGAGCTCTACCTGCATAGCAATAAGCTGAGCACTCTGCCTCCTCAGCTGCTGGCACCCACAGCCCAGCTCAAGAAGCTCAATCTGGCTGAGAACAAGTTGAAGGAGCTGCCCCCTGGGCTGCTGGATGGGTTGGAGGAACTCGACACGCTCTACCTGCACAAGAACTGGCTGCGCACGATACCGAAGGGCTTCTTTGGGAAACTCCTCCTGCCCTTTGTTTTTCTACACGGCAACCCCTGGTCCTGTGACTGCGAGATCCTCTATTTCCGTCGCTGGCTGCAGGACAATGCCAACAATGTCTATTTATGGCAGGAGGGTATGGATGTCAAGGCTATGACCCCCAATGTGAAAACTGTGCAGTGTGTGAATCTGGCCAAAGTTCCTGTCTACGAGTACCCAGGGAAGGGCTGCCCCATCCCCAATGATGGAGACGACACAGACTATGATGACTATTCAAAAGAGGATCAGGTGCCTACCACAAGGGTTGTGAGCAGGTTCTCCACCGACACGGAAGCCTCTACAACCCACCAGGGACTACTCTACTCAGAATCAAGCCCTATTCTAGACAGCACAGTGCCCTCTTTGTTACCAACCCAACAATCCACTAAGACACAGACCACATTCCCAACGACCGTAGAATCCATCATTCTCTCCAAAACTCCAAGGCCCACTACTGAACTCCTCTCAATCCCAGTGCCCCAACCCACAACCACGACCACCCCAGAGCCCACCACCACTACCCCAGAGCCTACCACCACCACAACCGCCCCAGAGCCCACCACCACAACCACCCCAGAGCCCACCACCACCACCCCAGAGCCCACCACCACCGCCCCAGAGCCCACCACCACCACCCCAGAGCCCACCACCACCACCCCAGAGCCCACCACCACTCCAGAGCCCACCACCACCACTCCAGAGCCC
>JAGFMF010011660.1:2617133-2701212 GCA_019455555.1 Galemys pyrenaicus | reverse complement strand
ACCACAACCACCATCACCCCAGAGCCCACCACCACCACCCCAGAGCCCACCACCACCACCCCGGAGCCCACCACCACCACCCCAGAGCTCACTACAAGCCAGACCACCACAGAACCTATTTCTTTAGAATTCACGACTTTCTTTGAAGATATCAACTTCTCAAACGCCCGTGGGGTGATTCAAGGGAATTCTGATAGCTCTAGAGATGACCCTTTCCTCCAGCCTGACTTTTGCTGCCTCCTCCCCCTGGGCTTCTACATTTTGGGTTTCTTCTGGCTCCTGGTTGCCTCTGTAGTCCTTATCCTGTTGCTGACCTGGGTCTGGCATGTGAAACCACAGGCCCTGGACTTTGGTCAGTCTGTTGCTCTGGCCACTGCCACGTACACCACACATTTGGAGCTGCAAAGGGGAAGGCAAGTGACCATGCCTCGGGCCTGGCTGCTCTTCCTTCAAGGATCTCTCCCCACTTTTCGCTCCAGTCTCTTCCTGTGGATACGACCTAATGGCCACATAGGGCCTTTGGTGGCAGGACGGCGGCCCTCAGCCCTGAGTCTAAGTCGTGGTCAGGACCTGCTGGGCATAGTAGGTGTGAGGTACAGTGGCCACAGCCTGTGAGGGTGGGTGGTTTGAGAGGCTCTCATGGGTTTTCCTACTGGGGTTTGGGGGAGGAGGGGGTTGGCTAACTGGGTGGGTCATAGAACAAAGTTCCTATGCTGCAGGGGGTGGGGTGGGGCTGGAAGGGCAGTTATTACTATCACTTTGGGGAAGTTTTAAGAAAATTTTAGCAAATAAAACAAAAAGAGCATGGCTTCTACATGTATCCATGTATTGAAAACAGATGTAGCAATATATGAGCCCTGATTATCTGTCATATAAATGAAGGTGGTTTTCTTTTCCTCTGCTTAGCATTTTCTATGTTTCCACCACTGCATGTTATTTGTGCAATATTATTTTACATTTAGTTTCTTTAGGCATGGCTGGCACCTATCACTACCACTCTCGATTTTTAAGTGTACGCCACCCCCAGTGGTGCTACTCACCCAATAAAGCACTAATCTTAGCCTGCACTTCCCTGGTCTGGGGGTCCCGTTCTCTCCTCCAGGGGTGTCCACCCATCAGGGAACTCCAAGCATCAGTTTTCAGTTTAAAAAATGTCTCTCTGGACTTTAAGGATACTGGTGGGGCCTACCTCTCTGCACCCTGCAGAACTACCTGCTCACCCCATGGCCTCAGAAATACGCGGGGTCAGGACAAGGGAAGGGTCTGGCAGGGTGCCACCTCAGTGGGTTTTACTCAATAGTGTCAGGTGTCCTGCTCAAGCTAGGACCCAGGCAAAAGGAACCCCCTTCTCTCCCCTGGTTCCACAGATGGCCCCAGTCCCCAAACCAAAACTTGCAGCCCAGAGAATGGAAGTGAAGGCTGAGACTTTCTGACTCCAGGTGATGCCCCCTCCAGACGGTGCTGTAAGAATCAACTTGGGATTCTGAACGCATCTCTCTCCTGCTTCGAACTCCTCCATAGATGGAGAGCAAACTCTTGAGCTGCCCCTATCTAACGCCTAGCCTCCTCTCCAAGGTCACTTCACGTGTGCTAAGGTTACTGAAAACTGCATCGGTCCCCTGATCCCCAATATTTCTCCTCTAAGCCTTTGCTCTTTTCAGCAGGGAGCGCCACCCAGTTCCCATCTTCCACTCATCTACTTGCCATTCTGCACAGGTCTTTCCTCCCCCAGGCCGGACCAGGCACTCCAAGTTACCCTGCGACACTCCTGCTTTCCCAACTGCTACTATGTCAACTTCTCTGGATTTGGAACTCCTTGTGGACAAGATCCAGGTTTCATGTGTCTCAAAGTGGCCACAACGGCCAGCACAGGCATGAAGAGGTTAAGAGATGGAGAAGTGGGAGGACCGAGTAGGGACACCAGACTAGTAAGCTCCTCCCCTTCTACTGGAGACTCAGCTCTGGGGACAGCTCCCACCTGCTGCCTGCCTGTCTCCTGGCCTGGCTCAAAGCCCTCAAGCCTCTCACTGCCTAGCCCTCCTTTTAGTTGACCTTCTCATGCCTTTTTATACACTAAGAGGTTTTTAGGTACCTGGAGAGCAGGGCCTGGGAGTCACATAATCCTTCTAAAGAGACTGATAAATGGGCCTCCCTGGTGGCACAAAGGTTAAAGTCTCAGTACTATCAAGCTATCATCAGCCACTGCAGCATGAGATCGATCCCAGACCAGGGAGCTGACCCACATGGCACAGTAGACCTCTCTTGTTGTACCCACTGCTCCCCTCAGCAGCGTATTTCAGTAGATCTACCTGCTTTGCTTTTTTTTCTGTCTTTGTCTCTGTTCTGGATGCTTCTTCGCTATCTCCGGTAAGTCCTCTCACCTCCCCCGCCCCATACTTCTGGCCTATACCTCAGTTCCTATATGCATAAATAAATAAATCTTAAAAAAGGGTGGCACAGGGGTTAAGTCGCAGCACTATGAAGCTATCCACAGCCACCGCAGCATGAGTTAGACACCCAGCCAGGGAGATGACCCACATGGTGCAGCAGACCTCTCCTATCTTGCCCGCTGCTCCCCTCAGCAGTCAGTATTTCAGTCAGTCCACCTGTTCTGTGCCCACTCTCTCTGGTGAATCCTCTTACCCCCACCTCTGGCTTGTACCCCAGCTCTTACATGATAAATTAAAACTCTTAAAAAGAAGAGATAAGAAACAGATAAAGCTGTCACACTCTCTGGCCCAACTTGGAGCTCAGGTGAAGTCTGGCTAACTCCCTCCATGCTCACTCCCTCAAGTCCTGCCTCCTTCATCACTCCCCCAGTCAGATTTTTCTCCTCCTACAAACTACTCTCTCCTTTAGGTTGCAGAAGCAGTCATCAGATCCCAGAGGATTTTCCTGGGGATTAGGTGAGATGACTGTGACTTGTGCATCTGTCATGGTTCTTGGCAAGTGGCTGGATGCAACACACAGGGCCCAGAGTTTGGGTTTTTCTCACCATGGCAGCTGCTGCAACAAGAGTGACTTACACGGGATTTGCATAAAACCAGCGGGTGCTTTTTCTTTAATAATTTTTCTTAAAAACTCCAGTTCCTGTTCTCCAAGGGTATCCACTTCTTTGTTCAGTCTCCACCCCCTCCAAACCTCCACAATTCTCCAGATTTGGTGATAGTGTCATCAATCCGATTTATTGATTATGTCCTCAGTGAAGTGGAGGAAGGGCCATATCCTCCCACTGAAGACCCTCTGACCATCTGAATAGCTTCTGTTCTTTCCTGTCCCCTCAGCTCTGCCTTGGTTTCCCCACTGAGAAGGGGGGGAGGGTCCTTCTGCTGTCCTTTGTGCCCTGAAACTAATATCCAAGAGAAGGTGGGAAATCCTCAGGGAGTTTCCCATTTCCTCCCAAGGCACAGCCAGGGACAGAGAGGCGGAGGAGCAGGACAAGCAGGACAAGCTGGAGCAAGGGCAGGACAGACCAAAGTCCTTTACCGTGGAGCAGGGAGCCACACTGTGGAGGAAAAATAAATAGAGGGGCCTAGGGCAATAGAGTCCAGGCCCACAGGGACACACTGACTGTAGAAACAGCAGGTGAGTGGGAGCCCCAGCACACTGGCTCCAAATCCTCACCCGCCTCAGCCACTGAGGAAGAGACGCTTGTAGGCCTTGTTCATCTGCTCCAGGAAGATGAAGGTGAGGACGGTGTGGGGGCCCAGACGGGCATAGTACGGTGTAAAGCCCTTCCACAGGCTGAAGAAGCCCTCATAGCGGACGACCTTCATCAGCACATCCTAGACAGGCAGGTGGGCAGGGTGCTAGGGCTAGGACCTGGCTTCTGGAGTTCCGTCCCTCTTACCAGCCACCCTCACAGCCTCCCAGGGCAACCCAAGCCCCTAGCCCAGCTTCCTCACCAGCCCGTTCTTGTATTCTGGTTTCCCATCAATCATTCGCATGTTCTGGATTCTAGAGAGGAGGAAGGGCCATTCTAGAGAGAAGGAAGGCCACAAAGAAGGTCTTCCATCCCTCTTCAGGCCCAGGTATGCATACTCACCGGGTCTTGACAATGTCCACAGGCATAGAGGCGGCCGTGGTGACAAGGCCACTGATCATGCTGGCACAGAAGTGGCACAGGATATTATCAGAGAAGTAGCCTGGAGGAGGCAGAGCAAGGGGTGGCAGTCAGCCTGGAACTGGTCCCGGCCAGGCTGCTTGCTGAGGGCCCAGCTCCGGGTCTCACCTGAGTCCAGTAAGAACTGCTTGGATTGGGAGTAAGAAGCGAGCTGAGCAGCATTGACGACGACAGCCCGAGCCATGGTAGGGATACAGCCCTGGGGGGTGGGGGTAGGGTGAGTGAGAAATGCCCAAAACCCCATACACCCCAAATCTCCACCTCTTCACTCACCCTCCACAGTGTGGGGACACCCTCTTCTTGGGCAATTCGAACCAGGGCGTTAAACACATTCTTGTAGCCACGGCGCTGGTCAGCTGGAAGCCTGGTGGGAAGGCAGGAAGGAGGGGCCAAGCTCAGGATAGACCACTCTGTCCCACAGGAGCAAAGAAAGGGAGGCCAGAACAGATGAAGGCTCTGCTCTAGATGTTGGATAAAAATTTAGTCCTTTCATTTTAGATTTCACAGAATGGGGCTGGGGCTAGGCTGAGACCTAGAACTCACCGACCATCAGCAGTCATGCGAATAAGAGCCACCTCGGCTGGTGTTCCCACGAAGGCACCAGTTGCACCTGCCGTCATGCCAATCAGGGCCTTCAGCAGAAAGCCAGGGGGTGTTCCGTCAGCTCCAGTCAGGCGCTCAAACAGCACAGTATAGATGCCAAGGCGAGTCGTGGTGTAGGTGGCCTGGCGCAGAAGGCCAGCTGACAGCCTGGGAGTGAAGGGGTCAGCGCATCAGGCCAAACTCTGGAGCTGCCAACCCAAAGCCTACCCCCCCATTCTGTGACCCCAATACCCGGTATAAATGCCCTTCAGCCCTTCTGTCCTCAGGATGCTAGTGAGGGCGTGGAAACTCGTTTTGTATTCCCGAGTCTTTGCCCCTTCTCCACTTAGCTGCATACGATTCTTCACCAGGTCCAGGGGCTGCACAAAAACTGTAGCTCCCATCCTGTGAAAAGACAGGAATGGAATCAAGGACCAGGTATCCCAAATCTACCAATGACCACTGAAGTCTGACATTAAAGTGTCACAGAGCGCTGGGTCTGCCATGCAAAAGATGGTTCGGAAAGCCGGTAGGCATGTGCATCAGTCACTGTGTGATCCAAAAGCAACCAGCCTAAAAAGTTCAATAGTCCAACAGGGGCCGTACAATGAAAGTATTCCAAGCAATTCCAGGGGGGTCAAGCAGGGTCCAGGAGACGCAAGGAGTGGAGGTAGGCGTTCATGACCTGAGACTCCAGGTATCCTGGCAGGAGTCATGCAGTGACTCAGAACCCTACACAACCCAGCAGAGGCAATGGGTTGGGAAACTCAGGTAGCCCGGTGGAGGCCATGCAATGACCCTGAGCTCAGCAGCTCTCCTGGAATGGGTGAAAAGACCCTGGCAGCCCTTCAAGGACCTAGCAAGATGCTGGGAATCCCACAGACCGTGTCTCAGCTCGGTTCATAGCAACAGACCCAAAGATGAACAGGGCCCGGTTCTTTGCACCCGTCCCTTCCTCCTCCTTTCCCATTTCTGGGGCCTGAGCTTACCCGGCCAGGCCCCCAAACAGGAACTTGACGGACTTAGGGGAGGTACGGGGTTTCCCGTCCACCCCGCCGGCCCCAGGACTCGCTGTCGCCGCCATCGCCACTCAATGGCCCTCTGCTCCCGGTCCCGTGCGCGCGCGGCCCCGCTCGCGCCCAAGGTGACACCGCGCGCGCAACAGGGGCGAGGGCGCGCGCGCACGCCCCTCCAGCTCTCAGGTCCAGCACCAGCTGGAAGGCGGTACAGACGCAGGCGCGCAGCGCAAAGGCGGCCGGGAGTAAGGCGGAGCTAAAGGATGTGTTGCGAGAAGGGGTGTGGCTGATTTAGGAAGCCAGAGCGTAAGTTCAATTTTTACCAAATTGGAATCGCGGGAAAAGGAGAAATGGGGGTTTGAAGGTATCGCGAGATCGAGTGAGCTAAGCTGGCCAGAGTTAGGAGGTTTCTCGCGATAGATCTAGCAAGCGTTCAGCTGGTGGGAAGTGTGGAGAGAACTCTCGCGAGACCTGAAGGTACCGCAGCAGCGGTGGCGGCGGCGGCCCGAGGAAATAGGAGAGGTTTGTAAGCCCGGCAGCTCCTGGGGCCCGCGCTAAAGCGCAAACAAGGAGGCTCTTTCCTGGGACTTCGATGCCCCCTCCATCTCCACAGGCCCTCTCTCCACTTCTAACCTTTCTCTTAACCGGCCTTTTAGGACCGGAAGTCCTTCATCTTGAGCGCCCAATGCTGGAAGCGGCCTGACTTTCTTTGCCGGAAACCCTTTTCCTGGGGGTAGGAAGACGGTCCACCTGGCCGGAAGTCCCACCTCCTTGAGTTCCCCCACCCTTCCAGAAGTTTTTCTGTCACCTGTGCTTGCCTTCATCCCCTTTCCCCATTTTATCAATATACCAAAACAAGATAGATTTGGTGTCTACCTCCCGACTCCACTAAGCGGGTTGGATCGCTCACTCCCCAAGTCGGGGCGTTTTCCCTGCGCCCCCATGTAGCTGGGAAGTGGGGCCTGGGGGTAAACCCCTGGGATCCTGAAGGAGAGGACACAGAGCTCCACTTCTGCTCCTGCTGCCAGGACGAGGCCTCTTCGGTCTCTCCTCTCCCGCTGCCATGCACCCTGCGGCCTTCCCGCTTCCCGTGGTCGTGGCCACTGTGCTGTGGGGAGCGGCCCCTATCCGTGGGCTCATTCGAGCGGTGAGTCTGCGGGGCAGATGGGATGGGGGAAGGGCACTGAAGGGGAGGTTGCAGGCTGAAAAAGAATTGACTCTTCTGTCCGCAGACCTTGGACCACAATGCTAGCATGGACTTTGCAGACCTCCCAGCTCTCTTTGGAGCTGCCTTGAGCCAGGAGGGTCTTCAGGTGATTGTCTTCCTTTTATTGTTTCCCTAAACCCTCCATCCTGGTTATAGGTTGAAGAGCCTTGCTCGTTGGTGAAGCTGGAAGTTAGGAATTAAATGCACAAGTACATCTAGTGTGGAATCCAAACCTAGAGGAAAAAACAAAGTGCCCACCCTTAGACCTGTGAGCTTTGTGAGGGAGACCAAAAGTGGACTAAATGAAGGGAAGAGGCGGGCCTTCTTCTCAATAGGGTCTCTAGAGCGAATTCATTGGTTTTATCGCCTTACACAAGGTTGTATTTTCTGTGAACTTAATTGTAATGTAAAATCAGGTAATAGTTGGGGCCCTCCCTGGTGGCACAGTGGGTTAAGCAACGCACTATGAAGCAAACCGCAGCCACTGCAGCACGAGTTCGATCCCTGCTGCTGGCCGGGGAGGTGACCCACATGGCACAGGTGGAACTCTCCTGCCTTGCCGGCTGCTCCCCTCAGCAGTGTTTCAGTCAGTCTGCCTGTTCTGTTCCCCACTCTATCTGGTGGATTCTCTTACCTCACCCCCCGCACCTCTGGCCAGTACCCCAGTGCTTGTATGCATAAATAAATAAATAAATCTTTAAAAAGAAAATCAGGTAATAGTTATCTCAGGGATAACATGAAGATTAACTTTTGTAGTACTTCGCCACAAAGTTTGCCACTTAGCAAGAACTCTTGTGAGTCGTACATATAAGTGTAGTTGCTTGTGAGCTCTAATTGGAAAGTTAAAGGGAGGGGAGTTGTTTGTAGATACATGTACTGGAAAAGGGAACATGAAACAGAACTTGCAGAAAAATGATATGGATGGGTAAATTGAATTGCAATCAATAGGAAAACGGCAGGCAGAATTTGAGTTAACTTGGAATATTGAGTATGGATTAGCTTATTTGGGACAGCAGGGGTCATAGGTGGGTCTTGTAAAATTTGATATGTAGTAGTCTCCCCCTGTCTGTAGCTTCACTTTCCTGGTTTCATTACTGTGGTTAACCATAGTCCAAAAATGCTACATTTTGAGCTATTATTACAGTATAACTAATAGTAAAATATTAGCTATTTTGAGACCACATTCATATTACTTTTATTATCGTATACTGTTATAATTGTTCTGTTGGTAATTGTTAGTCTTTAGCTGATTTATAAACTTTATAATAAGTAATATATATAGAGGGAAACATGAAATTATATAGGGTTCCATACTACCTGCAATTTCAGGCATCCACTAGGGCTTTTGGAATCTATCCCCCAATGAGGGGGATTGTAATTGCCTCTTTAGCAGACTAAGAGAAAAGGTAGATTTCTGACTTGGACAGGATGTTCAGAGGCCAGGAATGATTTGTGAAGAGAGGATGTGCAGCATATGGGGGCCAGGGTCCTTGGTGTGTCCTTTGGGGAACAGAACCTAGGTGGGTCAAATCCAACTTGTTTGTTTCTCTCCTGCAGGGGTTCCTTGTGGAGGCTCACCCAGCCAATGCCTGCAGCCCCATTGCCCCACCACCCTTAACCCCAGTCAATGGGTCAGTCTTTATTGCACTGCTTCGAAGATACGACTGCAACTTTGACGTCAAGGTTGCTGAATATGGAGTGGGAGCTGGGAAGCTAAGGGTAAAAAAGCACCAGAAATGAAGGTAGACAAGACTGGTCATGGCTTTTTCCTTACCTTGTCTTCCTAGGTTCTAAATGCTCAGAAGGCTGGGTATGGTGCTGCTGTGGTACACAATGTGAATTCCAATGAACTTCTGAACATGGTGTGGAATAGTGGTAAGGTTGGGGAATCTAGAAAGCTGAGTTTTTAGTAGAGCTCAGGCAGAGATAGTGGGTAGGCTGAAGGTTTAGGGAAAAAACAGCCAGTCCTTTGGTGGGATGGGTGAAGAGGTTCAAATTGCACAGTCAAATTATTTGAGTGGAGGTTTGGGTCCTTGGTATAATGCCCTGATCCCTGCAGAGGAAATTCAGCAGCAGATCTGGATCCCATCTGTGTTCATTGGGGAGGAGAGCTCCGTGCACCTGCGTGCCCACTACGTCTACGAGAAGGGGTAGGATGTGTACCTCCTTTCCATTCCTCTTCAGCACTTCCATCCCAACCTGAACCCAGAGCCTCAGTGTCCATTCAGCCTCAAGCCCTGTTTCTTCCCATTCACAGGCCTCATCCAGAGCAAGTTACTTTGTCCCTTTGCTTTTCCTGCCTTTGATACTGGTCTTCCTTTTTTTCAGGGCTCAGGTGCTTCTGGTCCCAGACAATAGCTTTCCCTTGGGCTATTACCTCATACCTTTTACCGGGATTGTGGGACTGCTGGTTTTGGCAATGGGAGTAGTGATGGTAAGTAGCTCAGGGAGTATGATGGAATTGCTGAGGCCTTTAAAGCCGCACTGGATCTGGGGTTGGGAGGTGGATTTGGTTTGTACTGGTTTGTCCAGTTTTGTTCATACGCCTGATCCATCTATTTCCCCTTCCCCCAGATAGTCCGTTGTATCCAGCACCGGAAAAGGCTTCAGAGAAATCGATTGACCAAAGAGCAACTGAAACAGATTCCTACCCATAACTATCAGAAGGGTGAGGGGAATAGGCGGGCCTTCTCTTCAGCTTACCTGGTTCTGAAGGAGCTTGAATCCTGGAGATAAGGGCAGAGAAAAATGGCTAAGAGGCGGCAGTCTGAGGTGCCACCTTCTCTCCTTTTTACCTATATACAACACAGGAGAGTAAAGAGATGGAGAGAGCAGGAAGTAGAAAGCAGAGATGATTAAATGGAAAACTTAGGGGTGTGGGGTGAGAAAGTGGTGAGAGCAGAAAAGTAGAATGAGTGGAAGGATTCAGTCCAAGATTGTATGTAACAGGTGAGGGGCTGGGTTTTTAGGCCCTGGAGTCTCCAGTGCCCATATAAGGTTATGACAGAAGCCCTGCCCTCCCACTTCCGCTCCTCCCACTCCTTATATCTCCACCCTCAAAAAACCCACTTCCCTTACCAGTTTCTTTGCTTGTCCCTTCTTCATGTTTTGCCTTGGCCTTACCCTGCTCTGTTCTTAGCTATTTCACTGGCTCTGTAGAACCAGAGAAAGTTAACTTTCGCAGGGTTTAGTTAGCTCCACCACAGGCCTCCCAGAATCCTTATGGGCCCTGCTCCAGGATGGCTCAGTAAATGAACCCTTCTTCCTTCCTCAGGAGACCAGTATGATGTCTGTGCCATCTGCCTGGATGAATATGAGGATGGGGACAAACTAAGGGTGCTTCCCTGTGCTCATGGTAAGGACCTCACTTCCTGTGTCCACCCCCACCCCCTCCCCAGACACTAGTGCTTCACCTCATTTCTTCCCACAGCCTACCACTGCCGCTGTGTGGATCCCTGGCTCACTCAGACCCGGAAGACCTGCCCTATCTGCAAGCAGCCTGTTCATCGGGGCCCGGGGGATGAAGAGCAGGAGGAAGAAACTCAGGGACAAGAGGGTGACGAGGAGGGGGAACCACAGGACCACCCTGCCTCAGAAAGGACCCCACTTCTGGGCTCCAGCCCCACATTCCCCACTTCTTTTGGCTCTCTAGCCCCAGCTCCACTTGTTTTTCCTGGGTCTTCAACAGACCCCCCACCCTCTCCTTCCACCTCATCTGCCATCATAATCTAATGCTCCCCCTCCTCCTTTCCAGTGAACTATTTGCACAGCCCCTCTTCCCCCCTCTAGTCTCTTATGTTGAGGAATGGGGGACATTTCTGCCCCAGGCTTCTTCCTTAGCCAACTCCATCCTTTTTGAGGGGGTTGGAAAAGTAAAGGGACTGGGTCTTCACTTACTGGGTAAATAAAATTTTTGTGGACTAAGGAAAGATGAGGTCATTATACAGGTAAATGCCTTCTTTTTTGGGAAACTGCCCCTTATTTGCCATAAAGGGACCGAGGAATGCTTGCAGAGCCTAACCTGTAGTCATGGGGACAGCCCCAGCAGGCAATTGTTGTGACTCAGAGGGGGAGCCCCACCCACACATGAGGATGACTCAACCAACTGGCCCTGCCTTGCCCGCAGGCCTGGACCCATTCTCTGGTCTGGGTGGCTCTATTCCATTATCTACCAATTCAGCTACTGCACTGAGGATGCAGGGCTAGAATGCTCTGTGCAAAGGCTAAGTGATCTGGCTAGGGAGACCTGCAGCAGGTACTTAGTCCATCATACAGAGGCAAGAACCTCAAGTTCCTAGATATGTTGCCTTCCTGTTCCTAACCCCAAGCTAATATAAAGAAGGCAAGTCTCCGCAACTACTCTGCATCCTGACACCCAGGCTAAAACCACACAGCACCTTGTTAGTAGAATCTTTTTTTATTCAGAAAAAAAAAAAAAAAATCCAAAACAAAAAAAAAAAACCAACCCAAAACAAAAAAAATTTTCCAACCACACACAGGAAGGGGATGGGTAGGGGGAGGTCTCTGTCCATCCAGCCCCAGCCCCCAACCCATGTGGTTTTGGCAGCAATAAGGGGTGTGGGGTAATGGCCCAAAAATAAAAATGGTGTATATGTGTATATGGGAAGGAGGGGTGCAAAAGCAGTGGGGAGTGGTAGGGGGAAGGGACAGACGAGGTCAGTACTGGGCACGCCGCAGGTGAGAGGCCATTTCATAACATTTCTTGTTGATCATACCACCGTGGACACCTTCTTTACCCATCAGCAGGACTAGCGCTGGAGGAAAGAGAAAGGAGGCTAGGACCCAGGTGTCACAATTCCACCCCCTGCCAGCTGTTCAGCAGCTGTCCAGCCCTGGGGGCTGTAACCCAACCTCATCTCTCCCAACCCCCCACACACAGGCAGGCTGTCAGTCACCCTAAAACAATAGGGCTTTTCAAGAGGGGAAAAAAATCAAGTCTAAAAGGCTGGAAAGGAACACACTAAAAATTTAGTGGTCCAAGACTCGTAGACTATTGACTCATGTTTAGACTTGCAATGGCTGTCTCCAAGCCTGCGATCTCCAAGTTTTAACAAAAGCACTCGAGACAAGAGTTTACTGCACATTTCTAATAATGTACCTCCTTTAAAGAAAACCAGGGGTTCTAATCTGAAAAGACTCAAGGTAGGAAGGAGCTTAACTAACACATTTCAACTTCTTGATATTACAAGGGGAACTGAGACAACCAGAGGGACTGTCCAATGTCCCACATGCAGCAGAGACAACTGGAGGGACTACCCAATATCCTAACGTCCAGCAGACAACAGAGTAGAAAGTTATTCTGACTCCCTTGCTTTTTTTAGGGAACCACACAGAAAACCCAAAAGATTATTAGGAGGAGGTAAATTGTAGATCTTGTAGCTAAAGAAAGGGTAAGATTCAGAAACTCACTCTTGGCAGTCATGGTGACAGTGATGTTGAAGGTGGGTGCTCCACCAGTGCTCTTGGTACGAAGATCCATGGTAAATTCCCCATCCTGCAGCAGTGAGTCCCGGATCACAGAACATTTCTGGCCCCCAAGTGTCAGCCCATTCACGAAAAAACTTGACCGGTCTTTGCCTACCAGGACACCAACCTCAGCTGGCTGGAAGGGGAAACCAAGCACAAGTTAGTATACCAAGGCTCCCACATTCTCCAAGGACTGGCCTACCCTCCACTTCTTAGGGATCTAGAACCCCTAGGAGGTGAGGTGTATGTTGTACATATCCATGAAAATGCAGAGTCGCTTAGGTCTGCTAGAAGTTAGTGAACAAAAAGATCCCCCTATCCAGAGAATTGTTTAGGAAAGAACGACATATTCCTCCGGAGTCTTAGATCTTATTTAATAGGGAAAGCAAACACAGAAAAACAGAGGGGGTCAAAAGTCAGAGAGGAGAGGGGAGTGGAATGGAATGGAGTGGGAGCCTTTGGATGCTCAGAACTCTCCTTCAGGAAAAGCAGAAGCGAAGAGGGGAAGGGAGGGGGCGGGCAAGGCAAGAGAAGCAACTTTGCCCTTATTTGGTCAAAGGTTCTGCAGGAGTTGTGAGGGACCCGGACGCCTGGGTCTCCAAGTAACCTAGAGTTTAGGTCCAGGTATCTGTGTCCCAAGAGGAAGCAGCAGATCCCTGGGGGCTTTCCGGGGAAAGTTAGAAAACTTCTGAAGGCTGCCAGGGTTTGACACGGCAAGCCAACTCTCTCTAGTCCAGATACCCCAGGGACCATGTCTCCCCCTCCCCCTTGCACCCCAAATCCCCACATCCGGTCCCCTCCCGCCCGGAAACCCCCTTCCCCCCTTTCGAACTTCCGCTCCCCTCCCCACTTCCGGGCAGTGTGGACAGGGGAGGTGATGATGGGGACAGCAGTAGGCATCTCTTATTCCTTCATTTACACTGTCCTACAACTTCTTACAAAGTTCCCCGGTTCAAGCCCCGCCGGAAGGCGGGAAGGGAGGGCGAGGGGACTTCCGGGATCGCTCTCAGGAATGCTGAGTCCAACGTACAGAGTTAGGGGGGCCTCGCCCTCTCTAACGGAGTTGGGAGGGGCAGGGAATCTACAGATGACGGGCATGGGATCAGGCCACGCGACTGGGGCTCCCTTCCGCATAGAGGGGAACAATGGTGGAAGGGGCGCGAGCTGGAGGGCGGAAGTGGAGCTGGGGGTCCCGGGGTCCCCAAGTCCCTGCTCAATCACAATCCCAACTTGAAATTGCAACGCGTGCCCGCCCCGCCCTGGAGGCGGAAGTGGGCCGCCGCACCGGGCGGCGCGCCCCTCCCCGCCCTATGCCCCGGATGTAACGCCCCGTCGCGGAAAGCGGGGCGGCGGGCGGGATGGGAGCCGCCGCCTGGGGCGTAAGACTTACTGGGCAATGGAGGGACCCGCTCACGTGCAGCCGCCATTCACTCAGCTTCCAGGGAAAGGACCGGGTCACGGCCTTTCGCTGCCCTCCCCAGACCGCGCCCACCCCCCACCCAAGTCCCTCCCTGAGGATCCAAGTCGGGACAGTGCCCCGGACCGCGCAGGCCTCGCTGTACCGTGATGTTGACGAAGGTTTTCCCGGGCACGGCGGCCCAGACAGAGGGCGAGTCCTTATAGCCCACGATGGCCGCGTCCTGACAGGTCCCGTCCGCCATGAGGCTGTCGATGTAGGCGTTCCACCCGGCCATGGCGCTGCTACTAGGGCTGCTCTCGGCGCTGCTGCTGGGGCCGCGGGCTGGGCTCGGGCTGCCTCGGGCTGGCGGGCGGGGGGAGGCGGAGAGCTTGGGGCACGCGCTGCCGTCCGGACCGCGGCTCTGCTAGCTGTGCAGCAGCCCTCGCACCGCCACTTCCTGCTCCTCCCCCCCCCCCCGCCACTAGATTTTTATTTGCAAAGGGCGGTAGGGGCGGGGCCTGCTCCCCATTCCCTCCTTCCCCCCACCCCCCCCCGCCTGCCCAGATACCGAACTTTGCAAATGCAGTTTTTTAAAAACCCTCCCCCCATTGCAAAATTTGCCGAGTTCGATGGAAAGCAACGTAAAAGAATGGAGGGGGTGGATAGAAAGAGATTAGGATGAAGGGTCTCTCCACTTCACTTTTAATATAAACCACACTTCAGTATAGAGAAAAGAAGCGAAACAGAAGATGGAAAGAAATTGAAAAGAGAAAGAATTAGCAAGCTGCAAATCAGACAGTTCGGAAAACTCAGGGTTAAACGGAACCCCTCCTCCCCACCTCCGCGGGAGGAAAGGAACGGCGGGCGGCAGCGGCGCGTGCGCCCGCGCCTGCGCCGGGAGCGAAAGCGCGTGGGGCGGTTGGTGCCGACTTCGCGGGCGCGCGCCCAGCCGGACCGCTTAGGATCCCCCTGCTAAGGCCGGCGGGCCGGGGACGTGTCTCCTGTCGGGCGGAAGGGGCGGGAGCGCGGCGTGCGCGTTGCCGTTTCTGCACTCTTGGTTTTATTTATTCAAGGAAAGAGGAATTTGATGAACACCCAGGCTGTTTTCAGAATCGAAGGCACCTACTGGAGACACTTCCGTCTCTAGTGTCTGCCGGGTTAGCGCAAGTTGGTCTCACTGGAGTCCATCCCCACTTCAGGGGGATTATCCCTGCGTTGGATTCGCTCCAGCCCAAAGCCTCACCCCCAGGTCTCAGCCCCGCCCGTCCCCCAGCCAGCAGTTTGGGTCACCGGCCGTGGCCCTTAGCCCTTCTCCGTAGAGGTCACTGAGCGTGGGCGGCCGCGGGGCCAGGCGCGCGGGACTACTTTCCAATGCGGAAGAACACTAAGAAGTTTAAAGATTTGCAACTTTTTCAAGAAAGGGAAAGTCCCTTTTACTTTGGGCCTGTTGGTGTTTTTTTTTTTCCTTCTTTTTTAGTAAGACTTAGATACTAAGAGCTCGTGTGCGACTAGTACGCTCGCCGCCAACCGGGAGGAGGGTGGGGCAGCACCCTTCTGGGGTGGCTGGCCTCTGCTCTCGCCCCTGAGGGGCTTGGCCGCTTCCGGTCCCTAGGGGGAGGGGCGCCTGCTGAGCGGGAAGGGGCTTCACTTGTCCCTCTTCCCCTGAACGGGGCGCGGCTCCCCGCGAACCCTCAGAACCCGATGGGCACCCAACGCCCCCCGAACCCGTGTTCCTCGACAGCCGCCGCGACTGAGTCACTGGCTCGCTCGGGCGGGGCCGCACTCGGGCACGTGGCGGCGCTCCCCGCCCGCCATAACCTGACCTCTGCCTGGCCGCACCTCCTACCCCAGGGTGCAAAATTCCTGGAGGGTGCGGCCAGTGATAAAGGAGGGAGATGGGGTGTAGGGGTTCTTGGGTGGGGACTGGCAGATGAGACACCGCGGGACAGACGGGGAGGAGAGGGGAGCTAGGGAGCGGGCGGCGGGCGTGAGTCAACGGGCGCGGGCCGCTCGGGCGCAGGCGGGAAGGGCCCCGTGACCTCGGCGCGCCTCAGTCTCGGCCGGGCCTGCAGCAGATCTCGGGGCCCACGCCTCCCGGGACCCGCCGAGGCGGAGCGAGTGACCAAATGCAGAGGATCCCCCCCCCCCCTTCCCCGCAGGGCAACTGGCGGACCTACGTCTGCTCCCGGGCCCGCCAGCGTGCATTTCTTTATTGCGGATTCAAGATCATTCCGGCTGGGGTCGTGCCCCGAGGCGCCCGAGGTCATTTGGGAAAGGGGCTCAAAACTGAGAGGCACCACACTGATAAGTGCTGCCCCAGCGCTCTCGGCTGGGCGCGGGGCCAACTCCCAGGACGCATCTAAATTCGTCTCCCTGCCCCCCCCCCACCTCCCCTACTGGCCCAGAGAGGGTAATATGCGGTGAAGCCGAAAAAGGCCGCTATGAGGACCCTGAGAGGTGAGGCCCTCTCGCTTTCTGAGTAGGGGGTTCAATTTTAGCCTTTAGAGCTTGCCGGAGTCCCGGCCCTTTCCCCTGCTGAGGGCAGTTACAGCCACCACCTTGTGAGAGGAGCATGTGTAGACGTCAATCCTGCAGCCCCTCTTCCAGTCCCCCTTCCCAGCCATACAGGCTCAGGTTACCACTGGCCTTTCCCAAAGGGCGCTCGCTCCTTTTTTAACCTCTGCAAAAGAGGAATATAATCCTGTGGAGGGGAGAGACCCCCCAATCTGGAGTCTCCCTTACGCCTCCCCAAGAGGGGAATTTGAAATAGGGGGGGGACAGAAAGGAGGGGCAGTCATTAACCTTTAGGTAGGGGGTGGCAGGCAGCCAGGGCCAAAGGCATCTTTAGGCTGTAGTGGGCACTTGGCTGCCAGCCAGGGGAGGGGGGAGGATAGAGTGAGAAAGAGGCGGGGCTGGCTAGGGGACAGGGTGGCTCGGGGATAAATGCCCAGACTGAGAGGGGGTGAACTGACACTGTCCCAGCTGCCACCTAGACTCGGAGCTCACCCAAACCCCCAGCGAAGACATCACAGGTCTGGTGAATCCTTTAGTGTGCCAGGATGGGGATGGTAAAGGGTGCTGGTGGTGCTGGCTTGAAAAAAGTAGGGGAAACATAATGTTGTTTTTTTTTTTCCCCTTCCGGGACTGGGTGTGCTTGAGAAAGACTGGAGTGGTTGGAGCAGCAGCATGGGGGTACCCAAGAATAGAGAAATGAGGAGGCTCTAAGGAGAGGCAAGCAGAGATGCATAGAAACTGGAAGAGTTGGAACCAGGTGGGGGGTTTGGGGCCCCTGAGGATTTGGAGAAGACTGGAGAGCAGGAAAATGAGAACCAAAGTAATAGGGGAGGATTTGAGAGCTAGGAAGCCATAGAAAACAGATTGCTTGCCCAGAAGGGTGAAGGGAGAAAGCATACATGCAGCTTTGTGGGAGATGGGGCTTCAGGAAGTGGTGGAATTTAGAGTTATAAAGAGGCCCCTGGAGGATGGGAGGATGCAATAGGAGCTATTCTGAGTGGGGGGAGGGGGCTGTGCCTGCCTCTGGTCTGTGACCTTTTTGTGGGCTATTTTTAGCTCCAGCACCTGCCTTCTTGGGGTGGGGAAGACTCTTAAAGGGCAAGGGATTTTTGGGTTCCTTAAGGGATCAGCTGTCCACACTCATTCACACCTCTCGTCCTGCAGCCATGGCCATGCAGAAAATCTTTGCCCGGGAAATCCTGGACTCCAGGGGCAACCCCACGGTGGAGGTGGACCTGTACACTGCTAAGGGTACAGGCCCATTGAATTTTATTGCCTCAGAAACCCCCAACCTAATCTACCCGTTGCCCCCAAATTCTGCCACATCCCGTCTTTTCTGAGATCCCCTTCCCCAGACTACTTACCCATCCCCCACACCCTTCCCCCACCTCCCCTTGCCAACCTGGCCTCTAATTTAGAGAAGCAGGAGACTCTGCATTGTCTCTCTTCCTAGGGACCTCTGCCCCTGAGGGCTGGGTGGGACTCTGGGTGATTTAACAATCCCTCCTGCTGCAGGCCGATTCCGAGCAGCTGTGCCCAGCGGAGCTTCCACTGGTATATATGAAGCTCTGGAATTAAGAGATGGAGACAAATCTCGCTACCTGGGGAAAGGTGAGAAAAGACCAGTACTTGAGGAATCTGCATATAGGTTGGTGTTTTAGGGATGTGGGGACAAAACATCTGTGTGGGGTAGAGGACTAGAACCCAAAGGTTTTGAGGAACAGGGGCCTCAGGAAGAGACCTGATTGAATTGGGGATTTGGACCCTTTTTCTCACCTCTGTAGGAGTCCTGAAAGCCGTGGAACACATCAACAAGACCCTAGGCCCTGCTCTGCTGGAAAAGGCGAGTGGGCTCCCTGTTCCCCACATCTCTGTACCTCACCCTAGGTAGCCCATGCTCGGGAGGAACCAACCATGCCTCTCCCCTAAATACCTGCCTTCCTGTTGCTTTGCACATGCCCTAACTCTTCCTTCCTTCCTCAAACCTGTCCTTCCAGAAACTAAGTGTTGTGGATCAAGAAAAAGTTGACAAATTTATGATCGAGCTGGACGGGACAGAGAATAAGTGTGAGTGAGGGGCCAGGGGTAGGGGAAGAGATGGCATGCAGAAAGGGTGGGGAGAGACCACTGGGCTGAGGTCTGGTTAGATTATTTCTGTGTCCCTCATTTTGGGGCACATTGTAGCTGGATGGATTTTTATTCATTCCACAGGCATTTCCTGATGCCTGGCCTCTGCCAGGCCTGGGCCAGGCTGTGGACACAGATATGAAGCTGACAGCCCCCCCCACCCCCCATCGGGTGAGGGCTTCCAGAGCACCTCAGTCTGCTGGGGAAAGCTGTTAACAAACTCAGGGCCCAGTGGGCTGGAGTTTTGGCTTCTTCCTGGGGTGACCAGCAGGGATGTTCACGAAGCTGACCTACGCTGGGGGAGAAGTGCTCACCCTTTCTCTGTGCTTGCTTCCTCTAGCCAAGTTTGGGGCCAATGCCATCCTGGGTGTGTCCCTGGCTGTGTGCAAGGCTGGAGCAGCCGAGAAGGGGGTCCCCCTCTATAGACACATTGCAGATCTTGCAGGGAACCCGGATCTGGTCCTCCCAGTCCCTGTGAGTATAGCTGCCCCTGCCAGTTCCCAGTGACAAAGGTGCCCTGCCCCATGGGGAGAGCAGAAGCAGCCCTTGGAAAGTCCACCTTCCAGACCCAGCTCCAAAGAAACTTTCCTGAAATGGAACCTCTCCTGCTGCGGTTCAGCCCCTCCTTCTTTCCCACAAGCCAAACCTTCCCTTAAGCCTCTCTGCTGCTTTCCCTTGACGTAACCTGGTTCCTTCACATTCCAATCCCAGGCTCAGTAACAACAGCCTCTCCTTTAGCCCTGTACCCCAACCTCCAAGTCAGATCCAGAGTTTTTTTTATTGTGTGTGGGGCAAAGATCTTGGCATTTCTTTGTATCTTCTTTAATCTTTATTAAGCCAAATTGCCACTTTGTGGAAATCTTTTGAATTTAATGTCAATAATAATGTTACGATCTATTGTTACTTACTAGGTAGCTTGTATAAGAGGCGAGCTGTGGAGACCTGCTGCTTGCTTCAAATCCTGGCTTTGCCCTTTAACTAGTTGTGTGGTCTTAAGCAAGTTGTTTAATTTCCTATGCCTCAGTTTCTTCATTTGTGAAATGGGACATAATAATTTTCCCTGGTTAGTAGGGTTGTTTGAGAACAAGGTGAGCTGATAGAATACACCTAATGCAGGTAGAACAGTGCGTGCCCTGTGGTGATGTGTCAGCATTAGCTGTTATATGCCAGGCACATGAGAAGACCTTTATATCCATTTCTCTCATTTTCAACATAAAATCATGCAGGTCAGTGTCCCCTTTTTATAGAAATGAGGAAAGAGGCTCTGAGGTGTAAAATTACACATCCTAGACTACTCAGATAGTAAGTAGGGAGACTAGGACTCCATGCCCCCACCCCACATCCTTTCTTGACCTCTCACACCGTGGCCCCCATCTGAGCACCTTCTCCTTGTCTCAGGCCT
Source organism: Galemys pyrenaicus (assembly GCA_019455555.1). Lineage (NCBI taxonomy): Eukaryota > Metazoa > Chordata > Mammalia > Eulipotyphla > Talpidae > Galemys > Galemys pyrenaicus. Next base: position 2,681,355 of record JAGFMF010011660.1, on the reverse strand, counting down.
TCAATGTGATCAACGGGGGCTCTCATGCTGGTAACAAGCTGGCCATGCAGGAGTTCATGATTCTGCCCGTGGGCGCCAGCTCCTTCAAAGAAGCCATGCGCATTGGTGCCGAGGTCTACCACCACCTCAAGGGGGTCATTAAGGCCAAGTATGGGAAGGACGCCACCAATGTGGGTGATGAGGGAGGTTTCGCACCCAACATCCTGGAGAACAATGAGGGTCAGTGCTGAGCAAGCTGGGGGCAGAGCCCCAGAGTTCCCACAGAGGGAGCTACAGAGAAAGGGTGTGCTAGGGCCTCAGGTTCTTTGCCCTCTTCCAGCCCTGGAGCTTCTGAAGACGGCCATCCAGGCTGCTGGGTACCCGGACAAAGTGGTGATTGGTATGGACGTGGCAGCGTCTGAGTTCTTTCGAAACGGGAAGTACGATCTTGACTTTAAGTCACCCGATGACCCCTCACGGCACATCTCTGGAGAGAAGCTGGGGGACTTGTACAAGAGCTTCATCAAGAACTATCCTGGTAAGACCCCCAGATGTCCAGTCACTTTTACCTGAGTCTGGAACTGCCTGACACAGTCCCTGAATTCAGCGCCTCCATTGCTGCCAATCTTTAGTGCCATCGCGGTCTCTATTCAAACTCTTCTGCTGTTTCCCTTGCATGAGGCCCTTCTGATGTTTAACCTGACTCTGCCCCTACCCCCCACCAGTGGTCTCCATTGAGGACCCCTTTGACCAAGATGACTGGGCCACCTGGACCTCATTCCTCTCGGGGGTCAACATCCAGATTGTGGGGGATGACCTCACAGTCACCAACCCCAAGAGGATTGCCCAGGCTGTTGAGAAGAAGGCTTGCAACTGCTTGCTGCTGAAGGTCAACCAGATTGGCTCGGTGACCGAATCCATCCAGGCGTGAGTGCCCCTGGGGCGGTGGCCCACCACCTCCTCACTGTGCCCTAGCTTACCTGCTCCAGCTGCAGTCTGCTGCACCCCATCCCCACCCCATGACATTCCTTTTTCCGGCCCTGCCTCCCACCTGGATCTCAGCATCCCAGATTTGAGATCCGATAATCTCCCCTTCTCTCCTGCTTCCCAAAGAACCCTCCCTGCAAGGTGCCTATTACCCCAAACAGAAGGGAGAAGCCCCACTCAGCCTCAGGCTCTCCCCCTGAGGTGGTCCCTTTAGACCTTACTGAGTATCCTCTCTACCTAGCTGCAAACTGGCTCAGTCTAATGGCTGGGGGGTCATGGTGAGCCACCGATCCGGGGAGACTGAGGACACGTTCATCGCTGACCTTGTGGTGGGACTCTGCACAGGACAGGTACCTGTGACCCTCTTGCCCAATGTCTGACCACATTTTCTTGGGGTTCCTGGTCTCCTGTCCCTTAACTGAAGGCTACTGCAGGCTGCTCCCTCAGGGGCCAGGCCCAGTCCCTTTTCTCCAGCCTCATCCAACTCTTAGAATCCTCCTCCCTTCCTCAGATCAAGACTGGTGCCCCCTGCCGATCAGAGCGTCTGGCCAAATATAACCAACTCATGAGGTACAGTGAGTGAAGTACCTAGGGGTGTGGAGCTGAGGGCTGTTGGATTGGAAGGGGGCAACTCTGATTTTGTCTACCTTTTAGGATTGAGGAGGCTCTTGGGGACAAGGCTGTCTTTGCTGGACGCAAATTCCGTAACCCGAAGGCCAAGTGAGAAGCTGGAGGCCTCAGGATCCCACAGGAAAGACGCAGGCCTTTAAGCCCTTCCACCTGAAATAAACATTGGTGCCAACCATGACAGTGGTGTGCTCCTTTGTGGGAGGGAGAAGATGCCAGTCTCTGGGCTGGGTAAGGCGAGAGGCAGAGAGGTGGGTACAGGAGCGAAGAAAAGACATGTAACCTGCTGGGACAAAGAGGAAGTGAGGGGATTGGTCAGAAAGGAAGTTGGGTTGGATCTAGAGTAACAAAGTTCACATTTGGGAAGAAGGTTGGGGGAAGCAAGTGTCCCGTGTGAAATGAAGCTAAAGAAGCACTGATAGAACAAGGAACAAGTGCCAGAGGGATGTAGGTCAGGGACCATGGGCCTGACATCACCGTAAGGGGCTGCTGGGTCACATTGCCCGTAAGTTGACATACAAGGCCTGCAGAGAGCACTGCAGTGTTGAAGTCTCGGTGTTTGCTGAGGCACCTGAGGGGAGCCCTGCAGCAGTCCCCATCCAAACTCTCCTGACCTGCTGCCCTCCATGAGGCCCTTCAGTCTTTCATCCAACTCTACTGCCCTCATCCCCTCTCAGTGGTGTCCACCAAGGAGTCCTCTGAGCAGAGTGACTGGGCTACTTGGACCTCATTTCTCTTGGGAGTCAACATTCAGACTGTGGGGTCACCAGCTCCAAGATGGGTTAGAGTATAAGAGTGCTAAGGAGAGTGGCTACAACTTTTTTTTTTTTTAAAGATTTATTTATTTATGCATACAAGCACTGGGGTACAGGCCAGGGGTGTGGGGGGGTGAGAGGATTCACCACAGAGAGCGGGGAGCAGAACAGGCAGATCAATGGAAGTACACTGCTGAGGGGAGCAGCGGGCACAGCAGGAGAGGTCTGCTGCATCATGTGGGTCCCCTCCCTGGCCGGCAGCAGGGATCGAACTCATGCTGCAGTGACTGCGGTTTGCTTCATAGTGCGTTGCTTAACCTACTGTGCCACCAGGGAGGCCCAGTGGCTACAACTTTCATGGAGCTCTGAGGACCTCAACTACTCTAAATATCTAACATGTTGACTTGTGTAATCTTTGAATAGTCCTATCAGATGGTTACCAATGCTGTCCCCATTTTGCAGGTGAAGAAAGAGGCACAAATGTAAGCTATCCAAGGTAACCAAAGTTAAGCCATTTGACTCCAGTGATTGTGTTCTTTAAAAAACTCTCTTATAAATCTCTATGAAAGTACCAGTATTTGGAACCTAAATGAACTAAATTAAGTCATATAAAGAAAAACTTAAAAGCTAACCCTTGATAGGTGACTACAGAACTGAAGCAACGAGGGGGGAGGGAGATCGCTAAGAGCAAAGAGGGAAGGAAGCACAATGGTCTGTGGTGGTGGCACACGGGTGAATGGGTGGTGGGTGTACTGTGGTGCTGGGTACCCTGATGGGGGTACTCCAGTATCACCTCAGTTAAAAATCTGTTAACCAGGGGGCCCTCCCTGGTGGTGCAGGGGTTAAGCAACACACTGTGAAGCAAACTGGAGCCACTGCAGCACGAGTTGGATCCCTGCCTCCAGCCAGGGAGGTGAGGCAGGCCTTGCCTGCTGCTCCCCTCAGCAGTGTGTTTCAGTTATTTGCCTGTTTTGCTCCCCACTCTGTCTCTGGTGGAGCCTCTCACCTCCCCCCCCCACCTCTGGCCTGTACCCCAGTTTTTGTATTCATAAATAAATCTTTCTTAAAAAAATCTATTAACCAGGGCCTCCCTGGTGGTGCAGGGGTCAAAGACACAGTGCCTTCAAGGTATCGACAGCCATTGCAATATGAGCTGGATTCCCAGCCAGGGAGCTAACCTACATATGGCACAGCAGACCTCTCGTCTCGCCCACTGCTCCCCTCAGCAGCGTATTTCAGTCGATCCACTAGTTCTCCTCCCCACTCTGTGTCTGGTGAAGCCTTTCACCCCCTTGCACCTCTGACCTACCCCACGGTTCTTGTATGCATAAATCTTTTTTAAAAAATCAATTAATCGGCCTCTCTGGTGGCGCAGAGGGTTGAGCCCGCACTGTGAAGCATCCACGGCACAGCAGCGCGAGTTTGATCCCTGGCTGGGGAGGGCACCCACATGGCGCAGCAGACCTCGCCCGCTGCTCCCCTCAGCAGTGTATTTCAGTTGATCTGCCAGTTCTGCTCCTGGCTCTGTCTCTGGTGAATCCTCTCACCTCCTGTGACTCTGGCCTGTACCCCAGCTCTTGTATACATGAATAAATCAATCTTTAAAAAAAATAAATTTAAAAATCAATTAATTAAAAAAAAATAGTACCAGTATTTGGCAATATTTGATCTACACAGACAATTTATGCTGTTCAACCTAAAATTATTTCTCTTTCTCTCCAGGACCCATCCTTCTCTGTTCAAACAAACCAAGACATTGAGTCAAACAGTGTTTATTGAATGTAGCCCCAGCCTCATGGGGAAGAAAATTCCAAGAAGAGTGGAGACTAATACAGATTAAATACCCACCCGTGCATTCACACTCTCTCAGCACACACACGCACACACACACAAACACTCCAACAGTGACAAACACCTCCTTCCCCCAGCCCGAGCTAGAGCAACAGCTGTTGGGAGGTGGTTCAGAGGCGGGGCTCCAGGATGGGTTCTAATAGCAGCAGCCTTGTCCCTCCATGCCCCCTGCCCTGCTCTGCCCCAGGGGTCAAAGGGAGCTGGGGGAGGCCTAGGAGGTAGGTGGTAACTCTTCTCTGCTCTGCCGCAGACGCTTCTTGGCTCGGATCTCATTCATGGCCTCTTCGATGGAGCGTGTATCCCTCTTGTTGGCCACAGGTACTGGGGCAAAGGTAGGGATGGGGAGGCCTAAGAGCCCTGTGCCATGGCTTCCCCTCCTCTCCATCCTGTGCTCCTCCCCGCTGCCCTCCCCAGTCCCCATTGTGGCCTCACCACAGCCATAGGTCTTGTTGGCCTGTAGCATGTGGGCTGCATCCTTGGCTGCCCCCTTGCCGATGAGGTGGCTGTACTTGTCCTTATAGTCACTGGCGGGGCTCACCACCACGGGTCCCTGCTGGGCCGCCTCCTCCTCCTGCCGTTGGGCCAGTTCCTGGGGGAGCAGAGGTGGAGCACTGGTGCTCAGAGGTCCAGGGTTTCCCTAGTGCTGAGCTAGAGGGGTCACCAAGAAAACTTACCTTCAGCTTCCGTTTCTCCTCAGCCTTCTGGGGATCCCACTCCTCACCACGACGGTAGGAGTCCAGCTCTTCATCTGAGGGTGCGAACTCCTGGGGAAGAAGGGAATGGATACATGTTTTATCTCATTCCTCTCCCCAGGGGCTATAGGCTGAAAAGGAGAGAGGAGAGTTAGGAACTCAGGTCTCTCACCTTTTTGAAGATCATGACATAGCGACAGTCATCATCTTCCCCGAAGGAGAAAGATGTCAGGCCAGCCACCTCTACCACATCGTGTCTGGGAAAGGAGGGAGCATGGGAAAGAGCATGTAGAGCCACGAGGGGCTTAGTGCCCTCCTCTGAAGGGTTTCCCCTGCATGCCACCTTACCCCCCATTAACTGTCCCCCCCAGTTCAGACACTCACAGTATGCTCCTCTCTATTTTGTTCATTGGCTGAAACTTTTTCTTGGTCTGCCCACTGTCTTGGATGAAATCTGACACCTCTTTCTCCATCTTGGGAGAGGGAAAATGGAAGAATACATGAGATGATGGCTCCACCCCAATATCCCTCTGCCCAGCTGGGTCAATGGGTCTTCGCCTCCCTGCCCCCTTTCCCAGCCTCTATGCCATTAGCTTCCAGGCTTTGCCTTTCTTGAGATATTTAAAAAAAAAAAAAAACAAAAAACTCCACCTGCAGACTTCCAATTCTAACTTATTTGAACCCTGCCTGAAGGTGCCTTTAATCTCTCCAATTGTTCTCACCCTTTTTCGAAACTCCACTTTCTGTTGTTTGTCTTGCTCCTGTAGTTTCTTCAGACGGGCAGCCTGCTCTGGGGGTTAGAAATGGCAACATGAGGCCAGAGGTGAGAGCAGGGGTGGAGAGAGCTTAATAAAGCTTCAGAGGTCTAGTGTCCTCTGGGATGTGTTAGGGTAGGAAGATAGGATTAATCGGCTCATCAAGCACTTCTTGATATTTACTATGCCCGGCACTGTGCTAGGCCCTGGAGTATAAAAATGATTAAGACAAAGCTTAGCCCTTCAAGAGCTCATAGTTTAGTGGAAGTAACAAAGATTAGAATCATATCATACCCCATTTCTTAACCCCACTGGCAAAAACAATTAACAAATATTTATTTAATGACCACAACATAAAAGAACTGTAAGCACAGTGGGGACGTGAGGAGAACAGTCTAAGCCTCAGGACCTCATCATCTCACTGTCTTTCTCACAGAAGAAAGGGGAACTTATTTAACTTCCTATATTTTGTAACACCCCCACTTCTCACTTCTACAGACAAAATGAAGTTGAGGTGGCTAATCTGACACCCTTCTCCTTTGGGAGTATAGGTGTTCAAGGTTGGCTGCAAAGGAGTCCCTGCCTTGGGTCTTAATGCCCCCTCTCCTTGCTTTTGTCATTTTAAATTCTTTACATCCTTAAGGTGCACTTCTTTCACAGGATCTGAATTCCTCCAGCTAAAGTAAACCCTTTCCCATTTTCCTAATCACTCCACACTTTACACATGTTGTTCCTTTTGCTTGGAATGTTTTTCTTCCTCCTGCAAACTTCTTCCTCTGGGCCTCAACCACATTTGGGTAAGACAGAGCCTAGAGCATGACCTGAGAACTATCATAATGCAATTTTCTCTTGTGTCCCCTCCCATCTGAACTTTTAGGAGGCAGGGACCCTGTTCATCTCCTATCCCTATTCTAAAGGACCCAGTGTCTGAGAGCGCAGGGGCTCTCATCTCTCTGACTTTAAGGACTCTACCATGGGTACCTCTCAGCTTGGCAGCTGACTGCTCTCTAACTGGATTGTGAGTCTTCCCTCTGCATCTGAGGAGGTGCCCTAGTATTCTGGTTCAAAACATACGCTTACAAGGCACACCTGGGTGTGGAACCTTGCTACTCATACACAAGACCTCAGACAAGTGACTGAACTCTGAACTTCAGATTCTCAGTCTGCCAACTGCTGCTGGTGAACCCCACCATCATGTCTAATGGCGGGCATTAATAATTTCAATTGCCATTATGTTCCTTCCTGCTTCTGATCTTTCAAATACACATCTCTGCCTGTAACACTTAGCACCCCCTCTTACTTTCTTTAGATCTTAGCTTACTACAGACTAGGCTAGGACGCTCAAGTAGCCACTCTCCCTCCTTCGGAGTGATTCAGATTGGTCATTAAACTTCTGTGGGATCAGCTCAATGCTGCAGACCGTGGGCTCTTGAGAATATCCTTGACTCTAGCAACCGTGTAGGAAATCACGATATTTGGATATTAAGCAGGCATTCAGCCTGCCTACACCCATCTCAGGCGGGTGGGGAGCAGGTGCCCGGAATGTCCGCCGCCATGGCCCGCAAGGGTTGGCCCCAGGGTCCTCCCCAGGCAATCTTTCTGCTGCTAACTTTGTTGGCGCGCTGCAGAAAGAGAAGCCGGGAAGCCTGCACTAACTCGGGGGCCGCGCCCCAGGCTGGCAGCCGGACTTGAGAACGCCCTCAAGGAAGTTACTCGAGAACACTAGCGGGTAACTACGGCCATCCACCTCGGGCACTCCCATCCCTCCAATCAGCTACACGATCCTTTCCGACAGCTCGGGAATTTAAGGTTACAGACCCCGGAGAGGTTGGAGGCGGGGCAGAAGGGACCGGGGTTAAGTAGGAGGGGCATAAGAGCACCAAAGGACTCAGCAACCAATTGGAACTGCCGAGGGTAAGGCGGGCCAGAGGAAAGCCGAACAAGACTTAATAGGTAGCCCTTTAAGTTGAGATAACCAATTAGAATCAAAGGACTGTGATGGACGCGCCCTTGACCCAATCGAAATGGAGGTAGGGGCGGGGGCGGGGCCTGCAGTCGAATACGCCCACCTCCAATCCGAGGGCGGGGAACACCAAGGGGCTGGGTGGGGTCGGGCAGCTTACCAATCAAAGCACGCCAACAGAGGACGGGCCAGCCCGTCAGCTAATTGAATGCAAGGACTGCGGAAGGCCGAGGTAGGGAAAAAGGCAGGAGGCTGGAGCTAGGCTTCCTTAGCCAATCACCGTCCGCTAAGAAGAGCGGGCGGGTCGGCAGCCCTTTTAGGGACTCTGGGGGTCTCTGGAAAGGCCTGTGAGGGGTCTTTCAAGGTTGAGGCGGCGGCACTGTCCAGAGAGGTTCGAGTGCGTTTCTGAGAATCGGGCGAAGGAAGGCGGTTGTGAATTTGGGATCCTCACCTCGGGCCTTGCGCCGAGTCTCCTGGTCACCGAGGCTGGGTGGCTTCTCCATGGAGCTCAGGATGGAGCCCAGTAGGTCCGCCATCTTGGGAGTGACTGAGAGGGGGCGGTGCGTCTTAAAGGCAAAGGCGCAATGCCTTTAAGGCCGGAAACACGTCGGAGGCGGAAAACCAACACCCGTCCAGCCCCGGCTCACGGTGGCCGAGGCCCCGCCCCTCCCCCCTCCCTCGTTTTCCCTAGTCAGAAGCCGGAGGCTGGCTGGTGCAGTGATGTTTAATGGCAATTCGTAGAAACCAAGCCCATGCACAAGTAGAAAGTGCTCGTGGAGCCGGCAGGAGGTCCCCGCCGCGCCAGGGAACCACAAGCTCGGCCGTGCAGCCCTCCCCAGGCGCCTTAAATAAATTCTTCACTATACTCTGTATGTTACATTATGTACAAGCCCCCTCCCCCCTGGGGACGGGGGCAGGACTCCGCAACGCGTTCCTATATACACTTCCCCCTTTGGCCCCAAGGTTGGTGGCCAGAGTCGGGGTGACGGGGTAAGACAGGGCCAGAGAGGGAGGAAACAGACGCAAACATGCGGAGTCAGGGTGGGGGCACTGTCAGCCCTGAAACACGAGGGGCGCGCGCAGCGAAGGCAGAGGTGGGACCGAGGCGGATACATTCAGAGACGCTTGGAACAAATAAATAAGGCAAGTCGGGAAGGGGCCGCGTCAAGTGCAGGCAGGGAGGGCATTGTGGAAAACGGGCAGGCAGGGCTCCGTAGGTCACAGCTGAAGATGCAGGTATGTGGGGTGTGGGTTCTGGAGCCAGGGACCAAAAATGAGGGGGAGGGCTCGACCAAGAGGGAAGAGGACAGAGGTGGAAGAGTTGAGGATGGGGAGTGGGAGTTCAGCACTTCGGAGGGAGAGGATGGAGCCCTATAAAAGGCTCCAAGAAAAGTGATGGGGAAAGCTGCCGACAGGGGGCTTCCTCCTCCCCCTAAAGTCCTCTCCCGTTTAAGACTGCAAGAAGCGGGCCCCCCAGCTGGTGAGAAAGGCGTGGAGAGGTCAGGTGGCCAGTCCAGGTTGGGGAAGCCCTTCCAGCTCCTGGTTTTGCTTCAATTCCCTCATCCTGCAGAGACACAAGGAAGGAGTCAGAGGAGACAACAGCAGGCTGGAGGTGTGCGTGGTGGGAAGTGGGATGGGGCAAAACCCAGCCAGAGAAGAGACTACCTGTGTCGACAGCGCCGCAGAAACCTCATGATCTTCCGGGCTGCCTGGTCTTGCTTCTTGGTGAGAAAGGAGCCTCTGGTGGAAGAAAGAAACCTTATCAGGAAACCTCATGCAACACTCAGGCACCCATACCTTCAGAGTCCCTTGCAAGAAGGGCAGTTAGGGACTGGACGATCAGCTCAGAGTAGGGGGTCTTTGGGCAACAGGCATATAGAGGATTTAGGGGCTGAAGGGCGGGGTCATTCGTACTTGTTTCGGGTAGGCAGGCTGCCAGTGGGCCTATGGGCAGGCCTAGGCCGGCGGCGGTAGGAGCGGTAGTGCTGCTGGATAAGCACAGCCGCTCGGCGGCTCTGCTGAAATCGCTTCTGTTCATAGTAGCTTCGGAACTTGCTCTGGATCAGGATGGCCGCCTGGGTCATCTTCTTATAGAGTGCAAACTGCAGGGATGGGAGGGGGGAGAGGGGCTTCAATAGCAGAGCAGACATCCAAACCCAAGAGTCACCCCCCTCCCCTCACCCCAGTTCACTTTACACAAATCTCTGTTCTCTAATCCACATGCTCATGGAAAGGCTGATTCATCACAGACAACCTCACACCCAGGTCTCATGCTAATACCTTAAGTGCAATCCAGGTCAGCTTGTGGAAAGAGAAGGGGAGTTAGGGCTCTGGCAGCATTCTGAGTGCTCTGGGCTGGAATGTGTGTGTGGGATGTGTGCTGGAGTAGCTTTCCAGAGAGAAGGATCTCACCTGCTTGTACTTTCGGTAACAGCGCTGGATCACAGCTGCTGCTACCTCCTGTTGCTCCTTCAGCCTCCGGCCCTGAGGGAAGAAAAGAAAGTCTCAGCGCCTCATGACCTATCATTAGACACCTGACCTGTCTTTCTTGCTTGGTGTCCCCTGACCCTTCATCCCATTTGAGAGCTAGCTAGATGACTGTTCTCCCCTCCTAAACTGGGGTCCCAGTTTCCTTGATGCCTTCATCCTGAGATCCTCCCAGTCCTCTGACCTTGTACTTTCGGAAGGCCGTCTGGATGACTCGGGCTGCCTCATACAGTTCCCGCTGCTCGTGATCCGATAGCGTCAGCAGGGCAAAATCATTCTCCATCTTGCCACTGGCAGACGCAGAGAGAAACTCTGCCCAGGAAGGTGCTGGAGGGATAGCCAGACGACCCCTCTCAAAGGGTAATTCACTGTAGAGGGTAGAGAGAAGGGATGTCATTAGGTATCCACAGTCCCTCTTCTCAAGCCTAAGCATCTCAGTGAAGGGAGACACCCAGCAAAAGTCCAGAGAGTGATTTCAGAGCTCATCAGCCAGTTCCAACTCCCTTCTCAAAGGCCCTGGGGCCTCAGCCAGAATGGCACTCGGCCTATGGGGAAGCCTCTTCCGCCCTCCCATCTTCCTTTGAAGAATAATCTGGAGTTTTGTCCTGAGCTGGTCACCTGGGAGGGACTGAGTTGGGGAAATGGTCCACATTCTCCAAGTAGCTGGCCAGCCAGGACATGGTCTCATTGAGCCCCAGGGCCCCTGTTCGCTCCCGCATTGGGGCTCCAGTCTCAGGCAGCCCCGCAAAGTTCTCTTGTTTAATCCGTTCTGGTGTGGCTTCAATGATCTGCTTGGCCAGTGAGATCATGTCCACCTGGATGAAGGGGAAACGATGAATTTTGAGGGTCCCCAACCACCATAAGTTCCTGTCCTGCCAAAACTGTAGTCTCAGTTCACTTTCTGCTCTACCACCTGATGAGGCCTTTAGGGATTGCTCTCCCTGCTGATCCCCACTTTCTCGGCTCCCACTTAAGGTGACAGCCTTCTGTGTGGAGACGTTACAGAGATAAACTAGGAAGGACATGCTCCAAATGGGTATTCTGGAGCTGAGCAAATGAAGGCCTTACTCTGCCCACCATCTCCCCAGATCTGCTCCAAGCCAGCCGACCAGCACGTCCTCCCCACGGGCTTGGCTATCCCTGCCACCACTTCACTCCCTCCCTTAGCTCTCCAAGAACCAGCTCAGTGCTGTGGGCCACATGGTTCTCTATCGTGAGACTCCAGTCTTGCATTTGCTCCATCCCTGAAGCCTACAGTGCTTCCTACTGGCCACATGCTACACAGCCTACCATCTAAGAGTTTTCTTAATTTTCTTGTACCTCGAGTACCAACCAGTGAGTCCCTGGGTTCTGGCAGAGAAGTATGTTGCTACACTTAAAGATTGTCTCATTCATGCATTCATTTTACCATGTGCAAGCTCATCCCCACCCCAGATCTTTGCCAAATACCTCCATTTTGTCAACCTCTCTGCTCCACACACCTCTCAACTTCCCTCCATCACCCTGGTTCTCCAACTTTGCCTCTCTGTGTATCAACAGGTAACTGTTGATCCAAATATAATTGAGATAAGCCCCATAATTTTTAATCTCTGATGCCGTATGACTTCTAAGTCACAAACTCTAACAGGAGCTAAGCCAAGGGTTACCTTGTCTGTCCCCAAATAAGGGTAAATGGCCCTTGCTTTCCCAACTGAAGTCAGACTCTAACTCTGTTTCACGGAGTAGTAAGCCCCACCCCTCACCCACTTCTGTACCCTATTCTATTTCTAGCCTGCATAGTTCCATCAACATAAGCAGTACCGGGATCACATCCACACGTGGTGGGCTGTCAGCTTCCTCTAGAGCAGCCGCACCATCTGAGACCAGTGGGAGGGGAGGTGATGAGAGTGGGGGCCCTTTGGGGTTGGTGGCTTCATAGTCCATGAGAAGGAGGGTGGCCTCCTGGGCACCAGAGGAGAGCTGGCCTGGCACCACCTCCTCCATAGTAATCTCAGACAATGGTAACAGAGCTGGGGGAGGACTCCCATCCGGGGCACTAGAATAGGCTGATGTGACGGAGAAAGTGCCATCCGACAGCTCTGAGGGTGAGGAGACACTGCTCAGACCTGCAATGTGAAGGAAAAGGGTGAGGGCAGCAGGTGCCATTTGCCATCTCTTGAGCTGGCTCTCTGCTCTCATTCTTGCCTTCCACTTCCTTGTCTGTTCTTGCTGTTCTCATCTCCCTGCCTCTGCCTCAGTTTCCCCTCTCTCCCTCAGTTTCCCCCCTCTCCCTCTCTTGCCCTTTGGTTTCCCCCTGGCTTTCTTCCTATCCACATCTCTCTCTGAAAAAGATTAGATGCAACCCTCACCAGTGTCTGGACTGGAAGAGGGTGGTGATAGGGCAAGTGGGAGCTCAGCAGAAGCTTCCTGTCTCTGAAGTTCTTCAAGGCAGCGGGCAAGGCGCACGTGACCCCGGGAATGAGCCACGGACAGGGGTAGACGGCCCAGAGAATCAGGAATGCTCAGTGCCTGTCGGTTCCAACGGAAAAGGCGCACAGCAGCTTCCAGGTGTCCCAGGGCACAAGCCCACATCTGAGGAGATGGGGAGAACGAGGGGGGATGGAAGCCTGGGGCCCCTCCTCTGGCGACCAGGTCTGCAGTCCCTGGCCCTCCCCACTCCTTCCCTGCAGCCCTTAAGGGAGCTTCCCTAGGAGGCATGATCCCATTCCCTCTCACATTGCCCACATGCACTCAGGAATCCAGTGTCCTCACCAGAGGGGTGCATGAGAAATGATCCACGTTGAGAGGGTCAACCTCTTGCTCTAAGTCCAAGCTTCCAGTCTCCACACTCCTGGAGGGTACGGGAGAGGGACAACAGAGTGCAGTCAGGGGAGAAGTGGGCAGAGCAGGGACATCAGAACTGAAGGGCCTGGGAAGCAAGCTCTCTAGAAGCACTGAGGTCAGTGGGATGAGGCAGTCGGGTGAATGAACGCAAGTATGCAAAGAAGTCAATGTTGCTAAGTCAGGGAAGATTAGACTTTCCCCCAAATGGAAGTCCTCTTACAGCTCCTCTTTTTTCTCCCAGTGACCCCAGCTTCCTCTTGGCAGGGCTCCAGGCCCTCCAGCTCCTTCTCAGTCTCCTAGCACATCTGTTCCAGGGACTGCCCAGCCCCCTCCCTGCTCCCTTGCTCACCGCCACTGGCTCAGGGTCTCGATGAGGCGGGCGTAGCCCTGGGCGGCAGCCAGGTGCAGAAGGCTCATGCCCCGGAAGGGACTTCCATGGGCCAGGCGTTCAGGACCCCTCCAGGTGGAGCGTGGGATCATGTTCTCTACTAAGACCACCACCCGGGCCTCGAACCCGGGCCCCTGGCCTTCATCCTGTGGTACACATGCCATTATGGAGGGACCTGAGTATCCAGGCCTCTAGCTTGGGGATGGCCTTGGCTACCCCATACTTGTCCTTTCAACTTCTAATTCTGCCTCCTCCCACTTCCCACTCGAGGTTCCCACCACCCAGACCCCTGAAGGCCCATCAGTTCTTCCAGCTGAGTTGTGTGGCCACCCCCACAGCCAGCTTCCTCTGGCCCCTTAGTAGTAAGACCTCACACACCCTTGCCAGGTTGTGCTTTCACATCAGCTCCTATCAGTGCCATGCCACAGATGGCCTCTCCCCCTGAGAACCCAGAATCCCTCCCAGTCTTCTTCTTTCAGAGACTTGGGGCCCACAAGGGCTGAGCCCCAACTCTCTTGAGCTCCTCCCCCACTCTCTCCTTCACCTCCACCCTTCTTCAGACCAGAAATAGTCTGAAGCCTGTCATGCCAAGAGGGTGCCCAGAATAGCCACTCTTGCCACGGGGTGGGGATGGGAACAGGGTGACGTCAGGGAGGACGACTAGCTGAGGAGGCTAGGGACGGGAGAGTGAGGAGAATCATACAGGAGTCATTTTCTTTAGGATGACACCCCCACCACCCACCACCATCACCCATTCTCCAGTGTAGACCTCTCTTCATGGACGCACCTGAATTGGAGATGTGTCAGGACCCTGGCAGGGAGCCTGCCCAGCCGCTGCAATCTCTGCCATCCGCTTCTCCATCTGCTCCAGCCGCTCCAGTATGGACATCCGGAACTGGCTGTCTGAGGGGGAATGGGCATGGGAGGCTGAATAGGCAGGATCTGGGTGCCCTGGACACCAAAACTGGACCTTTCCCAGGATGCCAGAGGTGATTACACAGAATCATATTCTTTCTACTTCTTCAAAACAACCACCCTTTCCCATCTACCTTCTAAATACAGCCCACCAGAGCTCACTCCTTAAACTATGGCTCTTAATAGTACCCACTGAGTTAGGACCTGAATCCAGAACCAAGGCTGTATCAGACACAAACACGAATTTCTAAATGGCCACCCAGTCCTCAGCTGCCCCAGATCGCATACACACACACCCTCCTCCCCCTTCTCCTGGGTGAACTGTGCTGTCAGTTCCCCTTGTCCCAGATACTACCTTTGTCCCCCATGCTGGGCCTGAAGGACTTCAGGGTCCCTCTTCTCTGTTAACCACTGCCCAAAAGAGCTCAAGGACTGCTTTGAAAGGCACCGCCCCCTCCTCCCAGCCCCCTGCAGCTGTCCACAAAGAGGATGGCAGGGAGGGAAGGTGACAGAGATGGATAGCCATGTTCATTCCTTCTCCTTCCCCCACCCCATGCACAAATACACACGCACAGCATGTGTGCACACACACACACACAACCCAAGCTATATCTGTTCCCTTCTGAGCACACACAAGGACAAGGAGGGGTGGCGGGAGAGGAGCAAAGGCATGGGAAAAAAGGCAGAGAAACAGGGTGGCGATTGGGGATGTTCTGAGCTGCCAGGACAGAGGGGATGAAGGTACAGAGGTAATGGCAGGGGAGGACGGGAGAGAACGGTGAGCAGAAATCCCAGTCTTAACAGGGAGGAGGGCAGGAAAGATAAACAAGGTGAAGGAGAGAAGAGGAAGGACAAAAGAAGCTGGGGGATATGCCAAACAAGCAATAAGGGACAGGAAGAAAAGAGCAAGTCAAGACACTCGGCCAAGAAGAGATGGAAAAAAGGGAGCAGACCCAAGGGAGAGATGGTAGAACAAAGATTAGACAGAGCAGGAAAATAGGGTGAGGGACAGCCACATAGAGCAGGACCGAGAGAACGCGCCTGGGAAACCTGGCAAGCTCCCGAGGCAGGCAGATGCCAAAGCCAGGTGACCTAACACACACAGGGCTTTGTGAGAGGGACAGCTCCAGGAGGAGGCAAGCCAGGGGTGAGGGTCACTGGGAGGAAAGCAGGGATGAAGGAAGACTGACAAACTGAACAAGGGTGGCAGCACACCTGGGAGAAACCAAGGGATAACAACAGAGACTCCCGAGAAGAGGACGTAAAAAAGGAAACTTCCAGAAAGAAGCAGGTGCAGCTAGAAACAATTCTCAAAGCCACCAAGGGGTAACCAGTAAAAAGGAAAACCCAATTCTAGATTTAAATAGCCACACGCATACGTGTATGCTCCATATAAGAAAGTACAGCACCATATTAAAGGTGGTAGATCTCAATGAGTGAGTATTGGAGGCAATTTTCATTTCCTGTGTTGTGCTTTTTTGGTGATATAATTAGAGGGGAAAACTTATGTACGTGTATAAACATATGTACTCATGCTTATCCATTTTGGTGGTTCTACATCCTCTCCTCGTCCTTGCCTCTTGGCCTCCCTTGCCCAGATTCCATCCTTTGAGATGGAGCAGATAGGGCAAGAGCTGGACAGAGCAGGCTCCAAGCTTACTATGTGGGAAGAGGAGGTGATGGAAGGTGGATGCTACATTTAGAAATGACCAATGAAGCAGGAATTGAGAAAAGAGTGGTAAACTGGGGGCCAGGCAGTGACCCCCTGACTGAGGGGCCTAGGAGGATGTCCTGCTCGAAGGCTGTAGGACCCAGTACTGGGGGTAGAGGGCTAGGTACTCACCGTCCAGTGACAACCAGTCAAGCTGAGTACTAGGCAGTGATAAGAATCGTCGGGCTCGATACTCAAAGAACACAGACGCAGAAAGGGGTCCCTCTCGTCCAGCCACCTGCAGAGATACCAGCCCGACCTCATGGGCTGGGGAAGGGAAGGTCAATGAGAAGGGTTCCTAGGCTCCTCCTCTGGCCACCTGTGTCAGATGATCCCATCATATACCTCCCTGCCGGGGGAGAGGAGGTGCCTGGTTCCAGTGGCCTTGACACTAAGAAGGGACTCCATTTATTTGAGAATTTAATACTATGGGCCAGAGACCATGGAGTGCTAGACTCTGTAGTTAAGTATGTGATTATTCAGCACAAAGGTCTGGAAGCTGAGGGTCAAGTGACCTCTGCTTATGAACAATTTGATGGTGGTAAAGCCCCTTGATCCCCCAAGATCAGAGTCCAGAGGTCATGGTCCTAGTACTAAAATGGGGGAAAGAGAGTTGGCTGCACACCAACAGAACCTCATGAGAGTTTCGTTCAGGGTCTCAATGTCTATAGCCTTGAGAATGAAACCACCAGGCCCTGTTCCCAAGAAGAGCAAACTCTTCTCTCCAAGATTAGCTTCTCTCATCTCACCCCATTTCCTTCCAAGCACCACTGATCAGAGTGCTTGAGATTGGGGGAGAAAGCACCTCAGGGACAGCAAAACTGTCAACCTGTACTCTGATACTTTGGTGGTCCTTGGGGTCCCACAGCAGTACAAAAGGGCAGAAATGAGCTTTGACGCTGATATCTCGACTGGTGCTGCCCAGTAAGACTTTCCTCAGTGATGAAGTGTTCAGTGTCTGCACTGTTCGGTAGGGTAGCACTGCCCATGTGTGGCCACTCAGCACTCAAAATATGGTTAGCGGGACTGAGCAACTTCATTTTGTTTTTTAAAAAAGATTTGGTTATTTATGCAGGTGTAGGCTAGACATGCAGGGGCAAGAAGATTCACCAGAGACAGAGCTGGGAGCAGAAGAGGCAGATGGACTGAAGTACACTGCCGAGGGGAGCAGCGGGTGATTCAGGAGAGTCTGCTGCGCCACCTGGGTCAGCTCCCTGGCTGGGGATCAAACTCAGGCTGTAGTGCTGATAATACTGAGACTTAACCCCTAGGCTACCAAGAGGCCCTGAATTTTAAATTTTATTGAGTTTTAATTAATTTCAACAGGTACAAGTGACTAATGGCTATCACACTGGACAGCACAGGTCTAGAAGTCAGTGCTCTCCCATCCTAAGACAAGTTTGGAAGAAACCAGTATCTCTCTCTTTTCTTTCTCCAGGAGTTCCCCAGAGACTGACTGTGAATAAACCAGAGAGCCTTGACAGACATCAGAAACCCCTTGGGTCAAATACTTGACCTTACAGGAGAGGAGATCAAAGAAACCAAGAAAGAAACAGACTTACCCAAGGTAACTAGTCAAGTAATGAGTAGATTTCTTAGACCAGAACCCAGACCTGGTTTCCCTGGTGGCCTAGGGGTTAAGTTTGCGATGGCCTGGGTTCCATCCCCAGACAGGGAGCTGACCCACATGGTGCAGCAGACCTCTCCTATCTCACCTGCTGCTCCCTCAGCAGTTCATTTCAGTAGATCTGCCTATTCTGCTCCCTACTCTGTCTCTGGTGAATCCTCTCAGCTCTACACCCCCCTCCCCCACAACACACATTTGGCCTACACCCTAGTACTTCTACACAAAAATAAATAAAATTTGAAAATAAATAAATAAAAGAATGTATTTAAAGGAAAAAAAGAACCCAGACCTTCCGACACCTAGGGCGAGGCTCATCTGTCTGCTGGGGGACCAGGGGGCTCTGCCTTAGGACTGGATGAGATCCTTGTGCTCTCAGGAAAAACCCAATCCATTTGTTCCCAGTGCTTCCTGGGAGTCCTGACGCCCATCTGTTAGTCCCTTCCCATGCCGTTCTCAATCCCCGTACCCGGGCAGTAGCAGCGTAAGACACCAGGCTGGACAAGTGAGGCTGGCACTGCGATGTGGTCGAAGACGCAGGAGTAATGCTCGGCGGCCTCCGTCCAAGGACCTGTGATGAGCACCTTGACCCCACCCTGCCGACAGAAGCCAGAGAGCCATGTGACTGGAGCTCTGTGGGTGCTCATTCACCCACTCACTTGGTCTAACCCTAAGGCAGTATCCTCGAGGTGGCAAGGCCTGTGCTAGAGTGTGGGGGTCCAGGACCCAGAAGGGTAAGGTCAACTGGTCTGACCCTTCTCAGCATTCCTGTCCCTATCTAACTTACCAGAAATGGGCAGCTCACTGCTCCTCCTCCATCCCCACACCAGGCTATCTGTATCCACTATTTCATTTGCAGATAGGGGTCACAAGGAGGTCCTCTTCTTAGGTCCCCTCTGCAACCCCAGTGTAGTTCCGCCTTTCCTTCTCTAGGGCAGCATAAAGCAGAACTTGTTTTCTGCTGAAGATAGTCTTTCAGCACCCCAAAGTCTGCAGTCACTTTCCAGCTGCATTTCCTCTTCTTCAGGCTGAGTTACCTCAGTTCCCTCCCCATGAAACAGTCACCAAGGGAATGAAGTCCCCTGGGGCACTTGGAGGACTCATACAACCATGAGTAACACAAGGAAGGAGGAAGAAAGGAGAATGGGTTAGCTGAGGGGACTGTGGAAACAGGAAAAGCTACTCTCTACATAAACAGGAAAAGCTACTCTCTACATAAAAGGAGGTTGGGAAGAGAACCAATCAGCTGTGAAAAGTGAGGGAAACTCAGTCGCAGACCATGAGGTGAGAGGGGCAGAAAGAGAAAAGCCTGAGACTCACCTCTGGGTAGGACCACTCTGGGGAGAAGTCTGTGATGGTGCTAAGAGCAGGAGAGAGCTGAGGGGCTGGGGCAGAGATGCTTGGAGCTTCATCACTGATGAGTTCTCCCATAAGGTCTAGGAATGATGAAATATTGAAGGGCTCCAGTTCGCTGGCCCCACCAGGTCCTCCGAACAAGGCCTCCCCTCTTCCAACCCTGCCTGGTGGCTCCAAGGGGGCAGGTGAGGGTGGGGGTGAAGGAGGAGGTGAAGGAACAGGTGGGACAGGCCCTGGAGCCTTCAGCTCCTCCCCACTGTCATCATCTTGAATGAAGAAGCAGTTTCCTCTTCTCCCACCTGCTCCTGACAGTGGAGGGGGTCCCCGAGCAGCTACCTGGGGCTCCAAAGCAGCAGCAGGCTCTAGGGCAGGGCAAGGGGTATGGGCGGCTTCTGCCTCGGGGAAATCTGGGCTCACCCCTTGCCCCCCACCATATGTCTGGCCCCTTTGGGGGCTGTTGAGAAAACGATCAGGGTCAAAGGCAGGGCTGGGAGGAGCTGGTGGGGCCGAGGGCTCAGAGCCCACTACCACAGCCAAGCTCATGGAAGGTCTTGGGTCAGTCTGGGGAGCCAAGTGCCTGGTGGGGGTCAAGCCCCCAGTACGCTGCTCTAGTCCCGTCAGGAGGAGGATGGCGGTGCCTCCTCTTGAGGAACCCCCTCGAGAGTTGGGTGGGCTAGGTCTGATCTCTAGGGGTTCTGCAAAGCCTGAGGAAGAGGAAGAAGAGGGGGAGGAAGATGATGGGGAGGTATGTGCCTTGGTGAGCTCTGTGGGAAGTGGAGCGATCAGTGGAAGAGGCTCCGGGGGGTGGGGGTTGGGGGTAGAGGTCAGGGTTAAAGCTCGGGGCTCCACTTTGGGAGAGATGATGCGGTGTTTCGTGCTGCTGCATTTGTGAGTAAGGCTCCCAGAACCTGAAGAGGGAAGGCATCGGGAGGAGAAAAGGGTTAAGACACAGCTTCTTCCAGTCTTCCCTTAAAGATAGCCTCAGTGTATTCCCTGAGAGGCCCCAAATACTGAAGGTGTAATGCTTATTTTGGCCACTAGGAGGCAGCAGAAATGTTTCTTCTCCTCCCCCCACTTCCTTTCACCAGGCAAGTAAAACAGGACTTGGAGCACTAAAGGGGAGGATTACAGGCATGGGGAAGTAGCTGAGAAAATGCGAACAGACATAGAAAAGGACAAAAAACAGATCCAAGGGGTTACAGAACCAAGCTAGACTTAATTCCTACTGAAGGGTGTGAGTAATACTGCTGGGATGGCCAGGAGTTATTATGAGTTGAAAAATAAAGAACACGAGGTGCCAGAACTCAAGTAAAAGGAACGGCAGTCAGATGGGAAGGCTCTGTTCACTTGGCCCATCTTTCTGGGATATGCAAAAGACTTGCAAATCACATGAAAATCACAACCAGACAGATATCCCCTTCATTTGAGCGAAAAGAACTGCAAAGTCAGGGGTTACTAACCGAGGCCCCCACTGCAGAGACAGGCATGGGTTCGGGGTGCAGGCTTGGTTGGGTGGGTGTCTAGGATCTGCTGCACCAGCTGCTCCACAGAGAACTCCTCTGCCCCATTTCCACAGCTCCACTTGATGCCATGAACTAGAGAAGAATTGGGGGTAAGTGCTGTGGGGGCCCATTAAACAGTCCCCAGAGTACCATGATGTTCCTCCAAGTACCTGTTATGTTCTAAGACTTCTGGTCAGGTGAGCAGAGGCTAGCAGCCTCGAGAGCGCTCACGCACGTAGCTTTCAGGTGACCTTGAATTCCTTCTCTATATTCCGACACCTTAGAGTGCACCAGGAAGCTTAACACCCCTCAGAAAAGCCTGCTCCCAGCTCGGAGGGAAATGGTTACCCCACAGGCTTCTGGGTATAGACACTTGGTCCTTTTTGGAGGCCCTGCTTTGACTCTCCCCTTGGAGCACTGTCTCCCAGCCCTGCTGCTTACACATGGGTTTCAGCTGTCCCAGCAGCTCCTCCCGGGACCACTTCAGCCACTCTCGACGGTCGCTACTGATGGAACAAAAGATGGGGCTGCAGCCCTTTCCACAATCCTCCAGGGCTGGGACGTTCAGGTAGTGCACAAGGACGATGTCAGGGTTCTGAGAGCACAAGGGCACACACACAGAGGGCCGTGGGGTCCTGAGGTCCAAGGGCTCAGCTACTTAATACCTGCTTCCTGGGCACTCCCAACCTCACCCCTGAGCTCTGCTCTTTCCATCCCCTCACCCTTCTCACCTCTTCCCAGGTTCCCCTTCCCACTGAACCTAGTCATCTTTCCATTTCATTCCTTCAGACCCCACCTCCCTCAAAGAGTCAGGAAAACTCTGGCTTCCTGAGCTCTCCCATCCTTACCTGGAGCAGCCAGTAGCAGCGCCGATGGAATGTGGGGACGATGGAAGAGTGAACGTAGCAGCCATAGAGACACTGCCAGGAGACAGGCTGGGGTGGGGGGAGGGCTAGTGTGCTCCCCAACTCTTCCTCTGTTCAGTCCCTTTGCAGGAATCCCAATCTTTCCACCAGTTCCTCTTCATCCCTCACCCACCCCCACCTATTCCCCACACCTTTCAAATCCTAGTACCCGAGTCACAGATGAGGGACAGGAGAAGCAGGGTCTTACAAAAAGGACCAAATTTGAAGTGTGAGGCTACCAAGAAATCAGAGGGCAGTGCAAGAAAGTATCTGGGCTCAAAACAATGATTTGGGGACGAGAGACCTGTGCTCAGAAGGTCAATACTTGGACCTGAGGAAAATACAAGAGAGGTGAGGGAATTGAGTATGGGTGTTCCCAAGGGGGAGGCATGGCCTAAGGCCTGGAGAGTTGGGCCATGGAGGAAATGGGAAGTGGAGAGTGGGCTAAGCCATCAACCAGCTGATCCAAAGTGAGTGAGAGGGGAAGAGTAACTGGGATGGTGGTAGGCAGATGTGCCACCACCTCCTGGAAGGGCTGGAGCAGGCTAAGCGTGGAGAAGGGTAGGTCGGGGCAGATAGCTGGATGCTGCACTTACCTCCATGCCCTGGACCTTCAGCTTCATGTGATCCTCTCGGGTGGTCTTCCCGTCCTTCCGCTTCTTCCAGAGGTAACCATCCTTCCGGTATTTCACCTTCTTGCGGTTGTAGAGGATAATGGAGCCATTCTGAGGCCTGTGGAGGGAGGGGTTCGCCTTGAGTTCTGGGAACAGAACCCAGGACCCCTGCTATTCTCTGCCTTCTCACCTTGTCTTTGGGGCACAGGATAGCCAGTCATCGTGCTTCTCAAAGGAGATCAAGTAGGATGCAATCTCCTGTAAGAGAGGCGCACTCAAGTGGGTGTCCCCTTCACACAGTCTCAGCGTGGCCTCTCAGTCATCCCCTCAGCCCCACTCTTTGCTGAGGTCCAGTGAACAATGCTGGCCAGGTATCAGGATCCCATGAGGCCCAACCCCCTCCTAAGAATCACAGGGTCTGTCTTAGATAAAAGTCTAACCTCTCCTTCCTTCCCTCCCACTTGGGGCCTTTATTTTTGGGCCAAGAGTTCAAGCCCTTCATCTTCCATTCTTCATACTGTTTACTCTTGCTCAAATCCCATTTTTGTGCCATTTCCTGACTCAAAGAACTTCATTGTTCGGTACTGCCAGGAATTCCAGAATCTTTGGGCTAACCCCAGTTCTCCCTGAGCTGGGGTCTAATTGTAGTTTCCACTATTTACTCGTATTGCACCTACCTTTCTTGCCCATTGCACATGCCCTGAGCAGTCACCTCCTAAATGTCAGTGCCCTGTGCACAGAGTCTGGCACTCTGGCCATCCTATAGACCTAGTCCCTCCGCAAATGTCCATCAAGGCCTGCTGACCACCCTGGCCTTTCTGAGAGGCTCCACAGTACTGACAACAGCACACAGACCCCAGTACTGACGATTCTGATCAAAGAAGTTAATAATGGTCAGCCACCACGCACACACAAAGCAGTGTATGAGGAGTACAGAGGTGGGTAACACTAGGACTCTGCTCTCCAGAAGGAGCCAAAACCAGTGATGCTTAAAAGAAAGGGCTCTGGGGTGAGTTAGATAAACTAGATGAGGTAAGTCAGTTTCCTCATCTACACCACGAAAATATTAACAGGGCCTGCTTTATAGTGTCTTTAAATGACTAAAGGAGATAATACAGGTTTCCCTAGTAGCCTAAGGGTAAGTCTCAGCTTTGTCTTTAAGGCCTGAGTTTGATACCCAGCCAGGGAGCTAACATTATGGTGAAGCAGACCTCTCTTGTCTCACCCACTGCTCCCCTCAGCAGTGTGTTTCAGTAGATCTGCCTGTTCTGCTCCCCACTCTGTCTCTGGTGACTCCTCTCACCCCCCGCACCTCTGGCCTGTACCCCAGTTCTTCCACTATATAAGTAAATAAATATTTATTTAAAAAACCAGATCCTAATGCTTGGCTTGTAAGAAATACTTTTGTAGGTGGTAATTATTATTTTTCACCAGAGTGGGAATGCTAAGGAGAAATGAGCTCCTATAGGATGCAGTCTTTAGAACTCTCCTATGACCCCCAAAAAGCTTACAGCAGTATTCTGCACTACTTGGGCATGTTAACAGACAAGAAGATCCCCATTTGCCCTCCTCCAGCCCACCAGGACTTGTTAGGCCCTAAACCCCGGGATCCCTAGAAAACCTCATTTGTATTCCACCGTAACCGCTCTGGAGGCAGCAGTGAACAGCGAGGCAGACACTCCAGCAGCTTCTTGGGGAGAAAGATCTTCAGGTGGTGGCTGTTTTCTGGAGGGAATTAGAAGGGAGAGCTTAGTGTGCTGCTCCCAACATCTCTATGATGACCCTGGGAGAAAGGGCTGAATCCAGACCATTGGGGGAAACTGAAACCATGATAAGGAGAGTGGGGAATCCAAGAATTACAGGGTTGCCAGAGCATGGGGAGAAAAAAGGCCATGCCCATACTGGGAACCTGGATCATGAACTCACCAGCAACCTCGGTGGTGTCCTTGGTATTCATGGTGAGGGCTCCAGGGGGCAAGGTCACCCCCGGCCTGAGGGGCCGGGGGGAGGGGGAGTCTGTGCTGAGAAAGGAGAGAACAAGGTCATCGCAGACATCCCCCCACACTAGTCCCGGAGGAGGTGGGAGAGGGGGTGCAGAACTAGGTGGTAATCTAGGAAAGATGGGGAAGTGGGCTGAAGGGGCTGGGCTGGACTATGATGAGAGTCGAGTTAGGGAACAGTGAGGAAGAACCCCGCTGTGCCATGAACCAAAATGA
Organism: Galemys pyrenaicus; assembly: GCA_019455555.1. Lineage (NCBI taxonomy): Eukaryota > Metazoa > Chordata > Mammalia > Eulipotyphla > Talpidae > Galemys > Galemys pyrenaicus. The sequence continues at coordinate 2,657,205 of JAGFMF010011660.1, read as the reverse complement.
ATGGGGAGACACCAGCAAACAGAGTAATCAGGAAGAGACAGGGAGGGTGGGGGAAGGGAGAAGGTTGGCAGGGCTGTTACTTCAGAAGCCCTAGTGTGTGTTTTCCGGGTTGTCTAAAGTGGGGTCAGGTCCTGGGTGTGGGGACTCAGGGCTTCCGGACCTTGGAAGATGGTTTGGCAAAAGAGAGCAGGGATGCTGGGGGAAGGGCAAGAGATCCAAGTCCGGCTGGAGAGCAAGGCCTTAGAAGACACACCCTGAGTTCCTTCTCTATTTGATTTTTCCACGGGGAAGGGCAGATCTGACAACCGGCCCTAGCCTACTCAATCTGCTCTGATAGGTAAAGGCCTGGTGGAATTGGGGCTAGACACCCAGGACCCAGCTTCCTAACCTCAGGAAAACCCATTCTCCACCCAAGACTGACAGTCCACCCCCTAGCCCCGCACCACACCTTTTTCCCCTGGCCTTCAGGCCTGTCCTACCCCCTCTACCACTCTGGCTCCAGCCTGAGCCCACACCCTCTCCGGGGAACAGATGGAAGGTGGAGGACGCTCTCAGCTAGGGCTCCGCCAGGAGGTCGGGGATGGAGAGGGGGAGGAGGCCCGTCGGAGCTCAGCGGTGTGCAGTGTAGCCAGGGTTGGGGTTTAAGTAATCCGCCCCACAGCGCAGGTGCTGCCGGGGTTGGGGTTAAGTAAGCCACCCCACAGCGCAGGTGCGGAGCCTGCCTGGATGCGGAGCTGGCCGGGGGGCGGCCCCCCACGGTGGGGCGGTGGTCCCTGGGGAAGGTCCGAAAAGGGACGGTCCCGCCTCCCGTCCGCACAGAGGGATGTTCTGGAGGAGCTGCGGCACAGAGAGCATGGCGGGCAAAGGGTAGTGTGGGTTCCGGGGTACGGGGGTTCCTGGGGCAGTCCAGGCACTACAGGTCCGCTGTGGGGCCCTGCGCCGAGCTGCGCCCCCTGGCGCGGGGGAGGAGGACGGAAGCGGGCAGTGGGGGCGAACCTGGAGGAGGGACGGTGGTCCCCCACACGGAGCGCCGCGTCTGGGCCGGGTGGAGTTGCGCCCCCTGGCGCGGGGGCAGAGAGGCGGGTGAGAGGCCCTGGTTCTTACCTCCCGGGGTCCCGCGGGTGACGGCGGCGGCGGCCATTATACCCCACACCGACCCCCCCTCCAGCGCCGGCTGACAGCAGCGTCCGACGTCACTGCGCACGGGGCGGGGCCTCCTAATTAAGGGAATGAGGGTCCGGACGCGAACTTGGGGTCAGCACACGTTGGTCTTTGGGTGGGGCGCTGGGCGGAGGTACTCAGCTTCCAATGCTCTGAGTCAGGCCGAGGGACAGACTGGTGAGAAGTCCCCGAAGGGGCAGCAGTGCTGAGGGCAGGATTCCGGGGTCCCTGAGGCAGAAGTCTGGGTGACTGATGTGACTCCCTGGCCGAAAGAGTGGGGCACCGGTAGCCGTCCAGCGCTAGGAGCAACACTGGACTGATCGAAGGACATCTTTCTCCTTGGGCAAGAGGAGGAACTTTGGGAACCCAACCCGACTACATTTTCGTTGCGTCTTAGAATTGAAAGGCGCCCTCCTTCCCCGTGAGCCATTCCATCTCTGCTTCAGGGAGAGAAAGACAACTCTGGACTCAACTTGCTTGTTTTTTAATAACAGAACAAAGAACACAGTGCCAGGCAGTGGGACCTAAGGAACAAGAGGGCTCGGGAAGTTCCTGTGAGAGGGATGGGTTGAGGGGACTGTTGGTGCCTATATCAGAGAGCAGGAGAGGAAGTAGGATTGCTGATGAAGAGAAAAATGCCTTGATGCCAGAAATGGGGGAGATTCCAATGATGAGAGCCAGACTTTGGTCCCTGAAGCAGTGCTAGCCTCTTGGTTTCTCCTTACTCCTCAGGCTGCAGTGCCATCCCCCAGGGATTGTAAAGAGGGTTCCTACTGGCTGTGGCAGTGCTGTAGGGAGCCAGGGAGCTCAGCTGCCTGTAGAAACAAGATCCCTCCTGGCCCAGGGGACTCCAGGGAGACCAAAGCAGCTGTAAGGAGAAGAGGAATTGAAGAATAAAATAATGGCAAAGTATATCTCTCTCTAGAGCTCCTAGTGGCCAAGCCTGCATACTCCAAAGTCTTTGATTCTCAGCTACTTTATTTTGTTCCTCTCAGGTCACTCTGGCTCTTGGCTTCCGCTATATCTCTCCATGCAAGACCAGGCATCCATATAGCCCTCTACCAACCCACCAAGTTACTCTCTAAAGGTACCTGCATGGGCCTCCCTGATGGCGCAGTGGGTTAAGCAACTCACTGTAAAGCAAACCACAGCCACTGCAGCATGAGTTCTATCCCTGCCTCTGGCCAGGGAGGGAACCCACATGGTAGCAGACCTTTCCCTCTGCTCCCCTCAGTAGTGTGTTTCAGTCAGTCTGCTTGTTCTGCTCCCGGCTCTGTCTCTGGTGAATCCTGTCACCACCCTGGACTCTGGCCTGTACCCTAGCTCTTGTATGTATAAATAAATAAACCTATAAAAATAATTAAATAAATAAAGATACCTGGGCCCTGCCTGGAGTGAGGAAATGATCCTCTTCCCCTGGATAGGTTCCCCTCTTTTCTTCCAGGTCAGGGTATTGCGTGGTGGTGGGCAATCCACAGCCATCTTCATCAAGCACCAGAGGCTCAGAGGCAGCCCCAGAGCTGCTCCATTGGGTATTCTTCAGTCTGTGGAGACTTTAGGCTTAGGAAAGAGGTGCCTGGAGACCAGGCTTCCGATCTCTCCATTCTTTATCTTTACCCTGAAATTCTTCCAGTGACCCAAGGGTATCATTATTTGTTTTCTAACTCTTCACTCTCAATTTTCTGCCTCCCCCAACTGAAATATTTTCAGTCCAGGGACTCAGAGGTGATCCCACTGTCCTAGTGCTATGGAGTACTTTCATGTCTCCAACTGCTTTCCTGCAGTTTGCACATCCAGCTCATGTGATTGTCCTTCATTCCTTAGTTCCCTCCTTTCCACATTATAAAAAGTCTCCTTCAATAGCACTAAGTCTTTGGTTCAAACAACCTCCACCTCCCTCAAAGCTGTCCACCTGTCCTTTGTTCAAACCATCCTACTCCCACACCCTGCTTGGTTCCCAGTGCCCAGATGTATTTCCTTACTCATTGATGATTCTCTGTCGCCTCCTTAGATCCTCTAGATGATAAGTGACAGCCCTTACCCGGGCTGGGATCCCCTCAGGTCCCTGTTGCAAATGTGTCCTCCTTCTCTTTCTTCTGCAAAGCATCTCAGGGGGTGGGAGCCCCTCTGGGCGGTACTGGCCAGACTGAGAGTAACCAGTGGCTCTCTATTCCAGGGAATGGGGGAAAGGAGCTAAAGGGCAGAACTGGGTCTTTCAGGGAGCTTGGACTGATATAGGGAGTTAAGGGCCTTGGGAAGGCCAGATCATAAAAATATAGCTATGATCTGGAAAATATGATGATTGATTAATAGGAAGGAGGGTTTGGTCAGTGCCCTGGGTGGGGGAATAACAGAGGGATGGGATAAGGAGCTGAGAGGATGACTGTGGGTGCATTTTTAATGAAGAAGTGCTGAAGGGCAGAAAGTTTGCATACCAGCTGAGTTGTGATGTACTGTTCCTCCATCCAAATGGGGCTGTGAAGCACAAAAAGGGGACTAAGTGCAGGAAGGACATCCCCCATCCATATTGTTTCTTTTTAATGACATTTCCCAACCACCTATCTATCTGATGTTTGGAACTCTGTCCATCAGTCAGTGGGGACAATTATCTCCAGACTAGAGCTTATTGTTATAAGGCTTTATGAAAACTGAAAACTGTATAGCTTCACCATCCCACTCCAGTTAGTCCCCATTTTTTTCAGTTCTACTCACCTGGGCCTTTGACTAAGTTTCTCCCAGAATAAGTCCCCATAACGCTGGGGGGTCAGTCTGAGGCTCTGGGAAGGTAAGTTGAGTGGTAGAGATCTGCTGACCACTTTGGAACACCTGAAATGACAAGATAAGTTCAGGTATGGCTCTCCCCTCACAGTATCTACATGCCCCAAGATTCTGGGGTCTTATCTTTCCATGGAACCATACAGTTGCTGAGGCTCCCTCAGGTTATGTGCTCCCTTACCCATTTTAGCTAAGGAAGGAAGATGGTGAAGCCTCTGATTTGAAAGGAGATAGGAGCTGGGTTGAGAGTAGAATCTGGCAATTGCTTAAGCCTTAGATCTCACTGAATCTCAAGTTTCTATGAATAGAGAAATTCATATTTAGCAAGCCGAGCCATTATAGAGGAAGATCTTGGCTACTCAGGTGATGGGATAGACAGGGTTTCTTTTAGGTAATGCTAAGATCCAGGACAGCAACATTTCTTTCTATCCCTATCTTTCTTCCCTATGTCAGAAGGACTAGTATCTTATTTTTTTTTTAAGATTTATTTATGCAGGGCATCCCTGGTGGCACAGCAGGTTGAGCACCGCACTATGAAGCATCCATGGCACAGTAGCGCGAGTTCGATCCCTGGCCAGGAAGGGATCTCTGCTGCCCCAACATGGTGCAGCAGACCTCTTCTGTTTCCCCACTGCTCCCCTCAGCAGTGTATTTCAGTAGATCTGTCTGTTCTGCTCCCCACTGTGTCTTTGGTGAATCCTCTTACCTCCCTGGACTCTGGCCTGCACCCCAGCTCTTGTATGCATAAATAAATCTTTAAAAAGAAAAAAAATATTTTATTTATGCATACAAGAACTGGGATACAGGCCAGAGGTGTGGGGGTGAGGGGTGAGAGGATTCGCCAGAGACAGAGTGGGGAATAGAAAAGGCAGATTGACTGAAGTACATTGCTGAGGGGAGCAGTGGGTGAGACAGGAGAGGTCGGCTGTGCCATGTGGGTCACCTCCCTGGCCTGGGATCGAACTTGTGCTGCAGTGGCTGCAGATGCTTCATAGTGTAGTGCTTAAACCCTTGTGTCACCAGGGAGGCCCAGGGGTAGTATTTTATAGGTAGGGAGAGCAAAGCTGTTGAGAAGAGTACTTAGCACTTCTAAGACCCCAGATTGAGAGGACTTCCTTCTGATCTCTTGAGGGAGAGTGTCCTAGGCTTAGGTCTGGACCCTATGCTCTCCACCCCTCCTTAGGTGATCTCATCTAGGCTTTGACTTTAAAAACTGTAACAGCAGCCCCCAACTGAGTGTCAATAGCCTGGACTGTGCCATGGCAGCTGGGTTTGATGGCCAGCCCTGTTGCAGCTATGTTTGGGTTTTAGGAAGAAAAGAGAGAAAAAGTGTGGTAGTTTTAGAGGTACGAGGGTCAGGTTTGAACCTGACCAGTGTAATTCAGATACAGAGAGTTTACCTGCCCAGCTCTGGCACAAGCTGGTGCAAGGCAGGTAAAATATACTACCAGAATTTTAGTTTTGAATCCCAAGCTGATCTTGAAAATGGACCAAGTCTGAGCTCCCACTGATACCAATTCAATTCAAGATTACCAATTAAGTACCAATTAAGTTGGCACCAATTAAGTTTTGGAAACAGCTAGTTTGAAAAATGGATCAATCAACTTAGAAAGGTGGGTACCCTGAATGGGAGATATAAGCAGAGACTTAGTGAGGCTAAAGGTTGTTGGAGAGAAGCTGCTTGGGGGAGGAACTGCTTGGAAGGCCTGAGCCAGCTTGAGAGGAGAGGCTTGATTCAGTTTGAGGTGTTTTGACTCAGCTTGGAAGAAGCTTCAGGAGACAAACCTTGGCTTCAGAAGAGATGCTGCTGTGGTGCTGCCTCAGCAGTGTCATCTGTGACTACCCCAGCTGACTACCCCAGGTTAGCGGGACCCTGGCCCCCTGCTTAATGGTGTGCCACCAGTTCCAGGCTCCATTCATAGGAACACTACTTGTAGGGTCAGTGAAAAGTGATCAGGCTTTTCTGCCCTCCCGCCATTGGTGTCAATGGATGCCTGCGGTCCTGCATGCGTGCCTGATGGCAGGCCCCTTAAGTAGGGTGTAGGCATGTGCAGGTGGGTGTACCTGGGCTGAGACATGGGCTGTATAATGGCGGCGTCATGAGGACACCAGCAACAGAGAGGGAGAGAGAGAGCAGAGAGGAGAAGAGAAGAAAGAAATGTAGACACAGAGGTGAGAGCTCAGAGAGCCCAGAGAGAGTGAGATATGCTGGGGGCCAGAAGGTCTGCCAGCCTCCTGGCCCCCAGCCCCCCTGCTTGCCGTGTACCTGGTTGCCTCTGATGTAAAGAGTAAAAAAGTCTGAAAAAGCCACTGAGGGCTCCAGGACTCCCCCTTGACCTGTCTGCGAGAATCACTGAGAACCTGCTCTGTGTCTTGCTAGCACTATCTTGCATAAGTTACTTTTGGTCTGGACTGTTGGACACTGTGAACACTATTGGGGTAGGATGTCAGACCACTGTGACCTTAATTTCCCTTTGTAAAAAAACTCTATGGTGGTTGCACCCTGAGACTGAGCCATGTATTGCAGTTGTGTGAGAGCACTGGTGAAGAGCGTACAAACTGTGAAATTCCATACCTTGGCACACTTTCAATACCACCAACGTGTTGAAGACTCCCAAGTTATATTTCTAGCCCTTGCTTCTCCTGGGGCTTCAGACTTACAGGTTCAACTGCTCACTCAGCATCTCATCTGTCCAGCATTTCCCATCTCACTGAAAAGTACCTTAAATGCCCAGTTATAAAGCCAAAAACTTGGTATGCCTAACTTTCCCTCATTTCTCATATCCAATCTCTCAGCAAGCACAGTTAGTTCTACATCTAAAATATACACAAATTTGACCATTTTTACTTCCACCACCCTACTCCAGTTCATTTTTCCCTTCCTGGACTATTGCTATGCCCTCCTCTTACCTGCCCTCTCTCTAATATCATTTCTAATAATCTATTCTTCTCATAATAATGAAAATAATAATTTAAAAATAATCATGTGAAATGATGTATGGTTTGAAATTATTGCAAAAAAAAAATCTGAGCAGTAAGGGGCTGGATATATAAATGAAAAAAATTATCCATGTAATGTTGAAGCTGACTGAAAAGGGTACATCAAATTCATGATATTTCCTTTACATATGTATTTGTTTGAAATTTTCCCAAATAAAAAAGTTGAAGAGATAATAAAAATGAAGAAAGAAAAAAGTGATTTGTCATTCTCTCACTTAAAACCTTCCACTGGTTTCCACTGCCCTTTGAATAAAATCCAAACTCTTTTCAGTGGCTCACACGACCCTTATGTTCTGTTCTCTCCCTAACTCATCAACTGCTCTCCACTTTTTTCCTTGATCACAAAGTTTCAGTTACACTGACCTCCTTCCTGGTCCTAGAGCATATGAAGCTTGTTTCCGTCCTGGAGCTTTTTAATCTACTGTTATCTTCTTGCTTCCCTGGTTCTTATCAGACTGGCTTCTTCTCTTTTTTCAGATATCAATTCACCTCCCCAGAATAGTCTGCGTTAATCACTCTATTTAGCATCACTCTATTTAGCTTTGTGTTTCTAAGACATTCTATTTTTCATTGTCATATTCCCATTTTATTTTTTCTCATGGTACTTATCTAGCTGAAATTCTACTTTACTGGCTTACAAATTCTGTCTCCTCCTTCTAGAAATAAGCTCTATAAACAAGACTCCATCTTTCTAATTGCTAAATCCCAAGTGCCTAACAGTACCAAAACTGTGTAGCTGAAAATAGTTCAAATATTATTGAATAAATTAACGAGTCATCAATTTTCTGATAGCAGGCATTGTTCCTTATTCCCTACTCCTCTCTGGGAAGGACCCAGGCATGCAATCCTCCCTTCATCCCACCCCCACCCTCCCCACTGGATGGAGAAGACTCACTTCGCAAAAGGAATGAGGTTGTCGTCATCTTCCTGAGCCAGCATAACTGCACTGGGCTGGTTAGCTGGACTAAGTCTCCTCATACGTACTGGGAGGAAAATGGAAAATGAATCATTTACCCATGTAATGGCAGGATGGATGAGATGGGTAACAGATCTAAATGTTGGAAAAGGGAATGTGCGAGACCTAAAAGAGAAAAGAGAGCTTCAAAGTTATTTTTAATGCTGGGTATTTCTATTAGGTGAACATACAGGTTGAAGATGGTAAGCACAGGAAATGTGAATGTGGCAAAAGGAGAAAATAAAGTTTCTGAAGCCAAATGTATCCAGTAAGTGAATTTAGAGATGGTAGTTAAGTGAGAGATGATGAAGTGAAAAAAGATAACAGGTGGAGAATAGATGGGACAGAGGAGTTTGGGGTAGTTGGTATAGAACTGGTGGTTGGGACAGTTTGAAAAAGGCATAATTGGGGGTTGGTAATAAATCAGGTGTGAATGATTAGTGAAAGTTAAGTGTGAACAGAATGGTCAACTGGTGACATGGGGAGGAAGATAGAAATGTCTATAGGTGGGCCTCCCTGGTGGCGCAGTGGGTTAAGCAGCACACTATGAAGCAAACTGCAGTCACTGCAGCATGAGTTCGATCCCTGCTGCCGGCCAGGAAGGGGACCCACATGGCGCAGCAGACCTCTCCTGCTGTGCCCGCTGCTCCCCTCAGCAGTGTACTTCCGTTGATCTGCCTGTTCTGCTCCCGCTCTCTGTGGTGAATCCTCTCACCCCCCCACACCTCTGGCCTGTACCCCAGCTCTTGTGTGCATAAATAAATAAATCTTTAAAAAAAAAAAAAAAAGAAATGTCTATAGGTAAAGGTGAACAGAGATGTAAGTTGAACACAGAAGTAGGGACATCCTAAGTTGATCTGAGGGCCAGTTGGGGTGCTCAGAAAAGGCAGATAAGGATACAAGGTAAGTGGCACAAGGGGTGAAGTCTCAGCAGTAAGAAGCTATCTGCAGCCACTGTAGCAGAGTTGAGTTTGATTTTCCCACCAGGGAGGAAGTGACCCACCAGGCGCAGCCTGTGGTCTGTTTTGTCTGCTGCTTTCCTGTCTTGCCTGCTGTTCCCCTCAGCAAAGTATTTCAGTCTGTTCTGCTCCTCACTTTCCAGTGAAACCTCTCATCCTCCGCAACTCTGACCTGCACCCCAGCTCTTGTATGCATAAATAAATAAATCTTAAAAAAAAAAAGAATACAAGATAAGTAGAAGGGTGCCTATAGGTAGCATAAAGGACAGAAAAGACCAATCGGGCAATGTCAGAAGTGCACAAGCAAATAAGGAGAGGCAGAGAGAGCAGTTAGATGAGATTTAAAAAATGGAAAGAGCAGTTATATAGGGTTGAAGTGGCAAATAGGATGGTTACTGTTGGGATGAAAAGGAGAGGGTATCTAAGTGGGATATCCCAGGCCAGAGGGTTAAGTTGAACTCAGGTGGACAGCTGGGAGCCGAGGGACATTCAGATCTCAGGTAGTTGGGTCAAAATGGGTAACCTAGGGGTAAGGTGGGGATAAAGGAAGCTATACAGGTAACGAACAGTTGACTGGGGGAAGCAAAAAGTGTTGAAGAGCAACCCGCGCATCACAGGGCAGATGAGGACCTGAGGGTTCAGGCTGGGACTGTACGAGTGGGTAAACCCTGCCTGGAGGAAGGTCCAGGTTTGGGCCTGAAGGGGCAACTGGACGCTTGCAGGTGGACTGGGGTGTGGCTGGTCCTTCTAGAGCAGCCAAGAGCTTGAGGCAAGTCCTAACTCCGCCACCCCTCTCCCGCCTCTCCCCTCGCCCCGCAGGTGGTGAAACCATTCCCAAGGGGACAGTCTGGGGCCAGACTGGATCGCGAGGGGTGGTCTGGGCCTGAGGCCGCACCCAGGCCTGAGAGGGGATGGCTTGGGCCTGAGGCGGCGGCCGGGTCCTATCGGGCCGGCAGAATTTAAGGGCCGGGCCAGGCAAGAGCGCCAGGATCGCAATGCCGTCGCAGACTGCACTTGTTCCCAGCACCTGAGACAGTCGCGCGGCGAATTCTAGAACCGCCGGCCGGGCGGGGAGGAGAGCCGCGGTCACTGGAGCCGAGGGAGGAGCCCGTCGACGCCGCGCGCCTGGGGGCGGGGCTTGGCTGAGCCACCTCTTGGGCGGGGCCCGGCGAGAGGCTCCGCCCCCAGGCGCGCCTCCGACAGGGGCGACGTGCGCGGGTCCGGGGGCTTGGGTCTGCTCCAGGGTCTCCCCGCCACCTTTCCCCGCTCCTTGGCGCTTGTAACGCTCGCAGGTCCCGGCGTCGGGCTTACCTTTCTGCGTCCGCAACTCGGCTCCCTGTCCCCTTCCAGTGAGCCCCCACAATCCGGGGGCCTTGCCCCTTTAATAGTAGTCCCGGGCCCTTCTTGGGACGGCGCGTGCCCGCCAGCTCGCGTGCGCGCGCCCGCCCGTCCCCCGCCGGCCCCCCTCCCGTCGCTCCCGCCCCAGCTCGCGCTGCCCGGGCGGGCGCCGGCCGCTGGCGCCGCTACTGCTGCCGCCCCCGGGGCGCGAGTCCGCGGCCCGCCGCCCGGGGTCCCGGCGAGGGGCGGGGGCAGCCCCCACCCTGTCCTGGATCTCCCACACTCCCATTTCACGCTTTCCGGAAAGTTTGTCCCTTTGCATTCAGCCGATCCACTCCGGGAACCCCGCCGCGACGAGGTGAGAGCTGGGGGAGAAGGGGGGTGAGGGAGGGGACGCCCGCGGAGGAATGTGCCGGGCTGGGGGGCGGGGAGCTGGAGTCCCCGTTTGCGAGACCCGGAGCCCGGGTTTGCGAGACCGGCGAGGGCCGGCAGAGCGCAAGAGCCGGGATCATGTGCTGTTTGTCCCGTGGAGGCGCAGAGAGGTGCCAGGCCCGGGGCGGCCGTGGGTTGGTCGGGCAGGACCGGGTCCGCATGGCCGCCCGAAGAGGCCGGGACAGGGGCCTATTTGAGAACGCCGGGTGGGCAAGTTGCAGGTGGCCCGAGGCCCTCTTTCGCGTCTGTAGGCTCCCACCCCAGCCACCGCTCTTCCCTCAACAGCACTACTCCTTTACACCGGCCGGCCCCTGTACCTACCCCCTAGTTCTTTACTCTGCTATATCCTAGTCGGGCCACCATTCCCTGCACCATTTGCCCCAATGGCATCACCATTGCGTGTCCCCGTCAGATCCCCTTTCCTCCCCTGGTCAGGGTCTGGGGGTCAGGGCTGTTCTTCCTGAGACAGCCTGTGTGATTTCAACTACTCCCTTCCTGCCCTGGGACAGACCAGCACTCACACTCCTCCCATGCCCTGCTGGTGAGGGGAGGCATGGTGTGATAGCAGTTTGAGATCTTTTGGGGCCACAGAGGGGTACAGGCTACCCTGATTCCTCTTCACAATCCTCCACCCTTTTGTCCGTGGGCGTGGGCTGCTCAGCCTCTTCTCACAGGGTGTGGGCACCCGATCACCCACATTCCTGGGCTCCAGCCTGGCACCTTCCCCAGGGCAGTGGACGCCATAGCACTAGCCCCAGGCTGGGCTGGGATCTGCCTGCTTCCTTTCCCTCCTCTCCCTTTTCAAGAAGTCCCCAGTACTGCCTGTCCTCCCCAGAAAGACACAGGTATTCTGGATCCCCAGACAGAGGAGCCCTGGGGTTGGTAGGATGGATACAGGATGACCCCACCCTGCCCTGCCCATTGTCCTGGATCCTGAGGAGGAAGTACTGGGGGCTGGGCAAGGGGTTTGGGGCCCACAGGCAGGCCCTGTGGATCTCAGTATTGAGCTGTACCTGCAGCCCTTGGACTTTGCCCATCAGCATTCCCGCCTCTGTGTGTGTGTGTGTGTGTGTGTGTGTGTGTGTAGATTGTGGGGTCCCAGGTAGCAGCAGGTTTCTACTTCTGATTGTTTCTCTGTAGGTGGGGGATTGAGGGGCTGGGTGGGCTTGTGGCAGGTTTTATGTTTCATCTTTTTTCTCCTTGTCTCTCTTTTGGACTCCTAGTTTGCTTTTGTCCCAAAGCTCCCTTCCCTGTCCAACATTTCTGTGTCAACTTCTGTGTCCCTCCTTCCCTTCCTCCTTCCATTATTTCCTTTATAGCATGATCTCAATGTTGCCTTCTCTCCGGTGTCTGGTTTTCTTGGTGTCTGACTGTCTTCCCCTTCCTGCCACCCTCAGTGTCTCTGCCCATGTGTCCGTCTCTCTGAATTGTCCTCTGTCCAGTCTCCCTCTTTCCCTCTCTCTCTTCACTGTCTGAACGTTCAGTACACTTGTGAGTGACGAGGAATAAAAATATCACTGTCCCTGCCCTTGGATTCACATTGCATTTGCCACTCCAGAGGAACAGCCATGCTCACCTTTTTCTAATGTTAACCCCAACCCTGTGCCCTTCAACCTTGGAACCCCGGACACACCTCTGGAGCCATAGGTGCCTCCTAACCACTCTTCCCCCACAACCAGGGTTTCCCTCACAGCCCCAGCTGGTGTGGCCAGGCCCCAAGTATAGGATGGGGCTCCCCCTACGAGGGCCGGTGGCAGCCAGAACTGATACAGCCCCCCTGGTCTGGGGCCAGGACGCCAGGTAACTCTGGGGTGATGATGGTCCAGGTCCCTGAAAGCTGGGATATGCCTGGGGAGAGGAGTAGGAACTCCTTCGGGAGTCCCTGAGGAGAGTGACATTTGGGAGGAAGACCCAGGGACTAGGAACTGGGTCCTTGAGGGACTGGATAGCTGGGGAAAGGGAAATGGAGAGATTGACTCCTGGGAGAAGCTGGGAGGCAAGGTCTGGTTTCCCCCAGTGGATCTCATCACCTCTTCTGTCTCTGTCCTTCAGCTGAGGAGGGTGGGAGCATCTGGAGCTATGGCTGGCGCCTCGGTGAAAGTAGCAGTGAGGGTTCGGCCCTTCAACGCCCGTGAGACCAGCCAGGATGCCAAGTGTGTGGTCAGCATGCAGGGCAGCACCACCTGTGAGTGAGTCCCTGGAGCCTGGCTGGGCCTACCATGCAGTCCAGTCCCGCTGGACTGAACAGGAGGAAGGCTGTGCTGGGCACAGAGCAGGTGCTAGTTGTAAGGGCGGGGGCTGGGGCAGAATGGCCTTTCAGTGTTCCAGTCCCTGGGAAGGGGGAATGTTGGCCAGGAGCCCTCCATTGCCCAATCCAGGGAGGCAGCCCAGTGAGGGGGGGCGGTCCTAGGAGCCAAAATTAGCTTTGGAGCATGGAGGGGGTGGGGAGTATTAAAGGGGAGGGATGAACTAGGACAGACAGGGATGGGGAGTGGGCATGGACAGGTGGAGAGTGCCTGACCTTGGTTTTCCTTCCCTTGCTCTCTCCTGCTCCCTCAGCCATCATCAATCCCAAACAGAGCAAAGATGCCCCCAAAAGTTTCACCTTCGACTACTCCTACTGGTCACACACTTCGGTGAGGTCATTGGGTTGGGAGCAACGCTTGGCAATGAGGGAGGGCAGAGATTTAGGTCCCGGGAAGGGGTGTTGCTGGGAAATAGGACCTCCTGGGGATTGGCTGGGACTGAATTGGGAGGACCAGACCAGAACCCCAGGGTGGTGTGGGACCTTTGGTTAGAACTGGTATCAGAATGGGGAAAGACAGAATTCTTTGGGATAATTAAGATAGGATCCTCAAGGGTGACTAGGACCATAGGGGGAGGGGAGGGAGTGGTGCTGAGGGGGGACACAGGACCTTCAGGCAATCATCAGTGATGGGGACAAGACTCTTGGGAGTTAGACATTAAAGTTATCTGTGACTCCTGTCATCTTTCTCTGCCCCTGCCACTCCCCCTCTTTTTACCTAGGCCGAGGACCCCCAGTTTGCATCTCAGCAGCAGGTCTATCGGGACATTGGAGAGGAAATGCTGCTGCACGCCTTTGAGGGCTACAATGTGTGCATCTTTGCCTATGGGCAGACCGGGGCTGGAAAATCCTACACCATGATGGGGCGGCAGGAGCCGGGGCAGCAGGGCATCGTGCCCCAGGTACCTGCCTGGGACCTGGCAGGGCAGCCAGGGCAAGAGTATCTTTAGCTGGTCCTAGGGGAGGAAAGCACAGTCTAAGGGCTGTGGGGCAGAGACTTGCTTCTCTGAAGCCTTTAAGGGTAGGGAATGTGACAGAGGGCTGGCTGCAGCCTGGACATCCAGAGCCCTTTGGGAAGGGGTGGGGTCTTGCCCTTAGTGGAGGCAACAGGGTTCAGTGAAAAGAGCTAGAGCTTTGGCATTAGAGAGCCCTGGATTTGAATCATGGTTCAGCCACTTAGTATTATTTTGCCATTTCTTACAACGGCTTGCAAGTGTAGTTTTACAGGCTTGTGAGCTGTAGTCAAAGTGTTGGCTGACGGAGAAGTCATAATCCCCCTGGCTGGGCAACAGTGGCCGTGCACGCTGGCTCTGGGTCTGGAGGCCTGGGTTTGCACCCCAGCTCACTAAATTCTAACTCTGGTCATCTTTGAACCTCGCTGAGGTTTTCCTGACTGTAAGATGGGAACAGCCCGTCCCTTAGGATTCTGATAAGGCTTAACAGGGACAGGGAGGACCGGGTGCTACGCAGGTGTGCCGTGAACAGTAGCTTCTCTGTGTGCCCCTCTAGCTCTGTGAGGACCTCTTCTCTCGTGTTAGTAAGAACCAGAGTGCTCAGCTATCCTATTCTGTGGAGGTAAGCCCAGGTCTTGGTGGGTGGTGGGAGGAGGTGGGGGTGGGAGGGCAGAGTGATTCAGAACAATGGCAGGCTCCGCAGTCAGACAGCCTGGCTGCACTCCTGGCTCTGCCAGTTACTGGCCATGGCAGTTGACGACATCTCTCAGCTCCTGGGTACATGTTCACCTGTGAAATGGTGATGTTTAAACATACTCTTCCCCGCCCCGCCTTGGTTGTTGGAGGTGGGGGAGATTCAGTTAGCAAAGGGCTTAGCACCACACGTGGGGCAGAGGAAGCGCTGGATATGTTAGCCTCAGCGACTTGAATCACAGCCAGTGAATTTTAGGGCAGGTTTTGTTGTCGGTATCATTGCTAGCTTTGTTGCTTCTTATCTGTTTGTACACTCAGGTGAGCTATATGGAGATCTATTGTGAGCGGGTACGAGACCTCTTGAACCCCAAGAGTCGGGGCTCTCTTCGGGTCCGGGAGCACCCTATCCTGGGCCCCTATGTGCAGGACCTGTCTAAATTGGCTGTGACCTCTTATGCAGACATTGCCGACCTCATGGACTGTGGAAATAAGGCTCGGTGAGGCAGGCTGGCGGAGTGGAGGAAGGGAGTCGGGGTAGGAAGGTGAGGCGGGACTCAGTGGTACTCTCCCCCACTGCCCCCAGGACCGTGGCTGCTACCAACATGAACGAGACCAGCAGCCGTTCCCATGCTGTCTTCACCATTGTCTTCACGCAGCGCTGCCACGACCAGCTCACTGGGCTGGATTCAGAGAAGGTAGGCCCCCTCTCCGCACCCCATTTCCCCCTTTGTTAATGCAAAATGATATGATTAAAGCATCCTCTTCCCACCCCGGCTGGACTGAGTGCCTCCTCTGGGCTCCCTTCGGCCCCTCTGCTTCCCTAGCAGGTCAGGCTGGTACAGTCTCCTATTGCCTTGGTTGTCCTTCTGCCTGGGCTTCTTAGGGCAGGGCTGGGTCCTGCTGTGCCTGTTGTTCACACAGTGGGCATGGAAATACGGCAGATGAATAAATGAACAAATGGGTAGTAGCCAAGCCGTCAGTGATGGCTTTATAGATTCCACTTCCTCCTCTTCACTCGCCCTGCTCTCCTGGCTCCAAATACCTGCTGAGTACCCCCTGATTCCCTGCTGTGCCCCCAGTGACTCCAGTCACCTCCTTCCTCTTCCCTCTCACCCCAGGTTAGTAAGATCAGTTTGGTGGACCTTGCTGGGAGTGAGCGAGCCGACTCCTCGGGGGCCCGGGGCATGCGGCTGAAGGTGAGGGGGCTCAGGAGGGTGGACTGGAGCAGTGTTGGGGGCTGTGTGTGGTGCTCTAGTCACCCTGGAACTCACCCAGGAGGGGGAGCGGGCAGAGGACGGGGAAGGGGCAGGTGGATCAGAGTGGGAGAGGCGGCCTCATTCCCGGTGTTTCTTGTTCCTTTCCAGGAAGGTGCCAACATCAATAAGTCCCTGACTACTCTAGGGAAAGTGATCTCAGCCTTGGCAGATATGGTGAGACCTGGGACCGGGAAGAGAGAGGCTTGGCAAAGGGGCAAAGGGGTGGCCCACCTTGACCCTCTTCCCCCTTTTGTCCCTCAGCAATCAAAGAAGAGGAAGTCGGATTTTATCCCTTACAGGGACTCTGTGCTTACCTGGCTACTGAAGGAGAATCTGGGTAGGATGCTCCTTCTGCCCCATCGATCCTGCCACCATCCCACTAGGCTCTTTGATACATATGACAAACCCCCTGACACTTCTAGACTCTCAGCTAGGGGTCGAGAGCCAGTTGTCCCATTAACTCTCCCCCTGACCCGGGGAACATCTCTAAGATGCCCTGATGCCAACCTCCCTGCCAAGAAGCCTCCCTGACCTGGCTCTGGGTGACCCCTTTTAGACCCCACACCCGCTGCTGACCTCATCATCTTCCCATTGATCCCTTACTGCCCAGAATGTGCCTGCTGTCCTCTTGCCCTCACCCTGCACCCTTGGACACCAGCTGTTGTAGTCAGCTCCACGACTCTTAGCTTTCCCTACCTCAGACAGGAACCCTGTCAGACCCTACTTGGGCCCCGAGGCCCCTCTGACCGTGTGGCCCAGTCTGACTTGTCTTAGGACCTTCCCAGCTCAGGCTTGCTCCTCCTTTCTGGCCATAGGTGGCAACTCACGCACAGCAATGATTGCAGCCCTGAGCCCCGCTGACATCAACTACGAGGAGACCCTCAGCACGCTCAGGTGGGGCATCAGCTCTGGCAGGGCTGCGAGCACATGACCAGTGCCTGGAGCATGTAGGCTGGTAGCTCAGAACCCTGCTCATGAGCGAGTCAGCTCTCAACTCAGCCTCAGTATTTTTAAACCTGGGAGTAGGGGGTTGCAGGGAGGGAAACCAGGCTGGAGACCAAGGGTCCTGTGTGTCTGTGCCCCACCAGTTCCCGTCCTCCCTCCTTCCCCCAGATATGCTGACCGCACCAAGCAGATCCGCTGCAACGCCATCATCAACGAGGACCCTAACGCCCGCCTTATCCGGGAGCTGCAGGAGGAGGTGGCTCGGCTGCGGGAGCTGCTAATGGCTCAGGGGCTCTCAGCCTCCGCTCTGGGAGGTAGGGTCCAGGGGTGGGCAGTTTAGGGATGCCCCTTAATCACTCCTCATTTGCCTTCACCCAGTCTGGGGGCCAAGGAAGGACACACACACCATGAAGACCTTCATGTACTAGGGCAGGGGGACAGCTATGGAGAGGAGGCTTCCCACACTTCAGATGGCACAGGCCTGGGAGAGTCAGGATTCAGAGCAACCTTGACAGGCTAGAATGACAAGCGCAAGAGAAAATGGCAAGTCCTGCATTTATGGTTCCAGCAGTAAGTCCTTAAGGGTAGGCTGCTGGGGTCCTGCTTGGAGGGCGTTCTTGTAAAGCATCAGGAGTTTAGTTGGCCATCAGTTTAACAGGAGTCAACAGCGGATGGTCTCTAAAACGTAACGCTTAGCCTCACTGTTAACAAACATATCACATTAAAGGACCTATGTTCCACATTGATTGTGTTGGGTATGGCCTCTGTTCAGTCTTGGGGTCCATCCCATGGAGGATATTCAGGGACTGAGGAGCCAGTGTGGGAAGTGAGGATGTCCGTACTTGAGAAGAGAAGGCTAAATTAGATGTGACGTCTACTTTCCCACATTTGAAGGTTGGTCTTACGGAAGTAAAACTATTATCTGGAAGGGCAAAACTAGAAGCAATAGGTACATGAGACATGGGGCAGATTTTAGCTCAGCATGGCTAACATGTATAGACTGGGTGCCATTTGTCAAAGTTGCAGGCTCCCTGCTGGGAGGTTGACCAGATCTCTCTTGAAGTCCTTGCAGGCTGGTCTTCTGTGAAGCCTTCTTTTGTTTCCATCGGTTGCATTTTTCTTTAGCCTTATTCTCTTACCCCTTTTTCACTCCCAGGCCTAAAGGTGGATGAGGGAAGTCCTGGAGGTGCTTTGCCAGCTATATCGACTCCCCCTGCCCCAGCTTCCCCCTCATCTCCCCCTGCGCACAATGGGGAGTTGGAGCCATCATTCTCCCCCAACACAGAACCTCAGATTGGGCCTGAGGAGGCCATGGAGCGGCTACAGGTAGGTAGCTGGAGCTTCAAAGGATGGGAATCTCGGGGCTCTGGGAGTGCAGTTCTCCAAAACTGGGGTTGAAGAGGAAGGAGAGAACCCAGGATTGGCATGGCCCCGTGGTGGGTACTTGTCCCAGATAGTCCTGATCTCTCTCTGCCCACATATGTCCCCAGGAAACAGAGAAAATTATAGCTGAGTTGAACGAGACCTGGGAGGAGAAGCTACGCAAGACAGAAGCCCTAAGGATGGAGAGGTGCGGAACACGGGGGAGGCCTGGGGAGAAGTAGAGGTGGGGAAGGGACGGGAGGTGTTCTTGGGTAGCAGTGAGAAGACCAACATTTGCCTCTCCTTTGCCCACAGAGAAGCATTGCTGGCTGAGATGGGGGTGGCTGTCCGGGAGGATGGGGGAACCGTGGGTGTCTTCTCTCCAAAGAAGGTGAGTGAGGGGTTGGGGGAGAAGGCCTAGGACACTTTGGCTGCTTAGAGAAGGGGGTTGAAGGTGGCAGAGTAGTGAGTTCCAATGCGGATTTCTGAGGCCTCTGAATTGTCCGCCCATCACCTCTTGTCCCCACTCTTGCCACCTTCTCTCTGCGATGTCCAGTCACCCCTGCCTCTTCCTTCAGCTGACAGCCAGAGAAGCGAGTGCTTATTTAGTGGTCAGGGACTTTAGGCCCCACAGAAGAATGACAGGGTCCCTGTCCTTAGTGGGATTTCAAAAGCTGCTTAGAAACTAAGTATTTACAGACATCATCTTGCACAGGTTTCTGTGAACTCACCCTTAATGTCTGTTTTTACATTCATAAGATATTAGTTTTAGTGGTTACCCCAGAGAAAGGAACAACTGGGAAATTGGTGGTTGTTTGACGTAGAGGTTTTTCACTATCTGCTCTTCTGACTCACTGGAATATTGTGTCCTGTGCATGTGTTACCTACTCAAAAAAGTAACTGAAAATACATTTTTAAAAGGATAACATGGGTAGACAAGACTGTAAAGGGAAGAGGAATGTGCACTAAACTATGAGATGTTGGTTGTAAATGCAGCAAGAAGTTTAAAGATGGACACATGGGTGCAGCCTGGAGCTGTTACGCAATCTGGTTCCTCAAGCAGGTGGAGCCTGAAGGATGGATGGGATACAGGCATAGAGAGGAGCAGGGAGGGCAGAGGGTTGAGCACTCATGGTAGTGGACACAGAATAGGCAGGCTGGTGCCTAGGCAACCTGCTGCATAGTAGGTATTCAGTACATCTTCGCCGAGAGGAAGGAAGGAAGCAAGGAGCTATCAGGATCAGTTGGTGGCTGGCTCAGCTGGAGTCAGGCATGACATCCAGAATCTTTTAACGACCAGTATGGCACAGGATGACCAGTCAGAATGGACGTTGCTATAGATAGCCAGCATGGCTGCATACTGATAAAGGGGTGATGTGGAGACCAGTTTGGGTAAAGCAGGAACTTCCAGTCCCACCGGGCAGCCAGCCACGCCCGTCTGGTCCCTGGAATACAGCACAGGAGGATCAGGCTTTAAGTCAGAGGCACTGAGCGCAGGGCCAGACAGGGTCACTGGGAGCTGTCTGGAAGAGGTGGAGGGTTATTGGAAGGAGGCCCTCCAGACTTCCTAAATTCAGAACAGTCTGGGGTAACGGGTCGGCTGAGATCTTTGGACAGGAGAGCAGTTTGCCTTGCCTGGCCCAAGGTGCAACGAGGGAATGAGAGCTGTGGGTGTCAAGGGGGCTGAAGGCCTGGTCTAGGGCTTTGGCATCCTTAGCGCTGCATCTGGAGGAGGGGTCAGGGATGGCTGTCAGCTTGTCCTGCAGCCACCACAGTTGCAGGGCTGGAGAAGTGGTAGAAAGGAGTGGAGAAACTGGTAGGGTGGTGGGGTTGCTTCCTTGGAGGACTCACATGGGGATGCTCCCTGCTAAAGCCCAGGGGCCAGCGGAAAGGGGGGTTTGGTTTTCATTGTTCTCATAAAGGTAGTATACACCAGAGGGAACTTTCAAATAGTTCTGAAAGGTGGTACAGTGAAAAGGAAGTCTTCTTCCTTCCCACCCTCAGCTTTGCTGAGGAGAAAGCGTATTGTCAGTTCCTGAGGTGCTCAGAGGTGGCCTGTGCGTGCACAGACATGTGTTGTGTGTGATTACCCACGTGTGCACAAATGCTGGGGTATTAGTGGCTGCATGCTTCATGTTTTGCTTTACTCATTATTCTGCCCATGCTTTTTCATGGTGTCAGAATATTCTATTGTGTGGCTGTATGACAAACTAATCTGCCTCCTACGCGTGGACTTCAATTGTTTCCCATTCTTTAATATTATGAACAGTGGATAATCTTAAATAGGGCTGCCCTCTGCAGAACAGATTCTTAGGAGTAGAAATTTTGGATCAAGTGGCAGGTAAAATTTTGATCTATTTTGCCAGTGTGCTTCAAAGATTATAACCACGCCACTTGATACTCTCAAAGGCAAGGTACAAGAGACCCCATGTTCCCTCACTCTCTTTAACTTTTTGATCTTTGTCAGTGGGATTGGTAACAGGGCCAGTCGGGGTCGTGCATTTTTGCATTTTCTCGAGGGGCTGAGGGCGCGCACACTCCGATGCAGTCGGACGGCCAGTGTCTCGCGGGGGGAGTGCTCTTAGACTCTCTGGGAAGTCGGTGTCCTGGCTGCGGCTCAAACCTGGAAGTGGTCAGATGGGAAACTGGGTGCTAGGAGGAAGCTACACTTTGTCTTGGAGAGGAAGCAAGAGTCTTCTGGGTGCCCCTAGTCCCCCAGACCTAAGGACTTCGCAGATCAGTGATTTGTGTGTGGGGCGGGGTCCAGCTCTGAGTTGCCCGCCCCCACCCATGACCTGAACAGCTCTTTGACTTATCTGTCTGACGTATTAGGCTCATAGGTAAGGTTTCATTTGAACAAAGGGTTCCAGGGCTGAACAAAGATTGAAAAGCACTGTCCTAAATCATGTCCCCTCTCCCAAGGGGCGGATCACTTTCTGCTTCCCGAGTCCATCGGTGTTTGCCAGTCGCAGAGCAGGCCTGACATTGCAGTATAGGGCGGGCACGTGAATGTCCCTGGGGAAGAGAGAAAGTGCCGCACTGGTGTTGCTGAGCTGCCTGTGCGGAGAGGCAGACAGGCCGATACTCATCGGCTCCAGCCATCCTGGCCTGGGGCTTGTGGGGCTTAGACTGTCAGCTCGCTCTCCTACACCCAATACTCTTCTGCCTGTGTGCTCTTGTTCAGACCTCTGTGGCCCGGAGTAAGCAGCCTACTGTGTGTCCTTGACTGCTGCATTCTCAGAGCCCAGCTCCCACGCTGTGTTCCGTGGAGTCCTCCATGCAGTCCCCCGGCTTCTGAGCTCCGGCAGCTCTTCACTGTGTGGGCTCTGCTGGTGAGCTGCTCCTCGGATGGGTGGCACCCAGCCGCGCCTGGCATTTCCACACCAAGTCTCATCTTCCCAGGCTGACCCTGGCAGGGCAGCTGCACAGGGGTGTGACTCATCTCTGTGACTTGCCCAGCTCTTCCCTGGGGTCGCACACATAGAACACCCACAGTAAACCCGTGTGGAATGGAGGTGGTGGAATCTCATGTTCAGTTGGAAGGGGTAGGCGTAGGAAAGCTTCATGAAGGAAGTGGCGTTTGAGACAGACCATGAGGGATGGTGAAAGAAATGAGTGACTTGGACCGGTGGGGCTCGGGGTGGGGCCTGTTCTGGAAAGGAACAGGGCGGGCAGCTCCTGGGCTCCTGGAGCCATCAGGGATGCAGCAGGCCTGCCTCTGGAGTGAGCAGCCCACTGGGCAGGGACACAGAACTGGACAGCGGGGCCCAGGAAGAGGGCTTGTTTGAGGGGCTGGAGCCTGTTGATGAGAAGGCCCAGGGACGCCGGTGTACTTAGCAGCTCAGGTCAGAGGGGCAGGGGTTGCCAGCTGGAGCGGTCTGAGTGGAGAAGCATGACACAGCCATGGCACGGCGTGAGCAGGAGCGGGAGAGCTGAGGAGATGGCTGGAAGTCAGCCTGCAGCGGGTGGTGCAGAGGGTGCAGACAGATGTGGGCTGAGGCAGCAGCGGGTTGGGAGGGAGACTTCCCCGGCTTGGCAGCCAGTGGCGAGGGGGATGGAGGCAACGAGGCTTGTGCACTGCCAGAGTTAGTTACATGCTTGGGGAGGGTGGGGTTTTCATAAGAGAAACAAGTCAGGAAAAGGTGTACTGGGGGAGGGGAGTGGGCTAGGTTTCTCATGCGGAGCAACATAATGATCAGTCAGGTATGTGAGATGGATTCCACCAGGGAGGCCCGTGAGGGACAGGCCCAGGCAGCTACAGCAGTGACCCTGGGCCGAGGTGAAGCAGGCCCAGGGAAGGGCAGTAATCAAGGAAGTTTGCTATGAAAAATGGGTTTGTTTTATTTGCTTTTGAATTCAACTGATAGTTTATCTTTTTTAAAATTTACTTTCATTTATTTATGCACACAAGAACTGGGCTGTAGCACAGGTGGGGGAGTGGCGTGAGAGGATTCACCAGAGAAGGAGTGGGGAGCAGAACAGGCAGACTGACTGAAACACACTGCTGAGGGGAGCAGCAGGAGAGACAGGAGAGGTCTGCTGGGCCATGTGGGTCACCTCCCTGGCCTGGGATTGAACTTGTGCTGTAGTTGCCGCCGATAGCTTCATAGTGCTGAGACTTAACCCCTTGTGCCACCAGGGAGGCCCTGATACTTTATTTTTAAACTGTAATTTTTTTTTTTAAAGATTCATTTATTTATGCATGCAATAACTGGCGTATAGGCCAGAGGTGTTGGATGTGAGAGGCTTCACCAGAGATAGAGCCAGGAATAGAACAGGCATATCAACAGAAATACACTGCCAAGAGCAGCAGCAGATGAGGCAGGAGAGGTCAGCTGTGCCATGTGGGCCACCTCCCTGGCTGGCGGCAGGAATCAAACTCATGCTGCAGTGGCTGCAGTCTGCTGCTCCATAGTGTGTTGCTTAACCCAGTGTACCACCAGGGAGGCCCCTTAAACTATAATCTTAAAAGTGATCTAAGAAAGTCAAGGCTCCTAAGAAATTCAAGCTGTAATGAAAGAAAGGTGGAAAGTACCAGTACCCTAACCCAATTCCTCTCTTCGTCTCGCAAGATACATTTTGAGGGAAGTAATAATGAGGCCTGGAACCAAGGGGGCACTGGGAAAGCAGAGCAAGAGCAGGTGCATTCTATGGCTTCTGGTCGGGGACACTGGTGGTTTGAGGTGCCTTGAAAGGAATGGGACCTTGGGAAGCGTTGCTGTCCTGGAAGGAGGTGCATGGATGGCAGTGTTGCAGGCCTCCTGTGTGTGAGGAAAGGGTGGTTCACTTGAGAGTGGTGTAAGTGGGAGCCGGAAGAATGGGAGAATTTCCCAAGAGTTAGCTGGGGGAGTAGGCATGCTGGAACCTTGGAGGGATGTGTGTTTGCTGAAGCCCCTGACTCTCCCTTCCTCCCTCAGACTCCCCATCTGGTGAACCTGAACGAGGACCCCCTGATGTCCGAATGTCTGCTCTACCACATCAAAGATGGCATCACCAGGTAGCAATGACTCAGTGGCCCGTGGGGGAGCTCTCCTTTTGGGGTGTGGTTGTAGAGGGACAGCTATCCTGGTGGTTTCCTTTCCTGGTCACCTCACAGAGATCCTCCAGGTCTCTGAAAGCTGCCCTCACTGGCATGCTCAATCTTCAGGCTTCCTGAGAAGTTCGGAGCCTGGCTGCTCAGCAGTCACCGTCTCCCGCTACTTCTTTGCTGTAGGTGAGGCACCTCCTGGGACCAACCTCTCCCAGTACTTTTGAGGATAGCTCCTAGTTAATGGGGCAGAGAGGAAACTTAGAATACTGCATTCCTGCCTCTGGCACCATCCTACCTGTGATGGAGGGGGAGAAGGGAAGTGTGACCCTGGCTCCATGTTGTTGGGGACTTTGGACTTTGGTGGCAAAGGGCAGATGGCTTCACTCCCTAATGCATGGACTTAATGCTCCATGTTTCTGATATCACTTTCCGGAGTTGAAGGGGTGAGTGTGCCCCTTCCTCTCTCACCACAGCCATTTATAGCTGCCGTATAGACTGTCCCCCAACAACGAGGCACCTTGGAGATCATCGTGGTTGGGGAGGAGACCTTGGTGCGGGCCACCCTAATGAAGGATGGAGCCTGTGACTGAGGGTGCCCACTCTGTTTCCTTCTTCCCTGGCTCTGTAACCGTGACTGAGGACATGGGCTTTGGAGTCAGGCAGAGCTGGGCGCAAATCCCGGCTTCACCACTGCCAGACCACATGATCTGGCCGCTGATTTTACCTCTGTGCGCCACAACATTCTCAACTGTAAAATCGGAAGAATTATGCTTGGCTCCTGGAGTTGGATGAACTTGTGTTCGGAAGGAACTTCTGACCCGTGCTCAGAAAGTGTTGATTGTTGTTTCCCCAGGGTCGGCCAGGTGGATGTTGACATCAAACTGACCGGGCAGTTCATTCGAGAGCAGCACTGTCTGTTCCGCAGCATCCCGCAGCCGGATGGAGAAGGTAATGGCTGAGGGGGAGAGAGTGGAGCAGCTGGACAGCAAGAGCCTATCCTGGCCCCAGACCACACTCTGGGCTGGCCTCTGGGTTTGGCTGTAGAAAGGGATGCGTCCTCACTGCAGAGGGACTGAGCTCGCAGTCAGCAGCCATCTCTGTGCTCACGCTGGGAGTGCAGACGCTGTGCTGGGCCGGGAGTGGCAGGGCTCCTCACCCGGAAGCACGCCACTGGGGTTCTCCAGAGGGCAAGGCTTGGGGAAGGAGACCCCAGGTTCTGCCTTGTTTTGTCTTTGTCTTTAGTCCAAATCAGCAGCCTGGTCATTTTTTATGAAAACCTGTATTTATTTAATGAATTGTCTGATCTTATCTCTGGAAAACCTGCTGCTTATTTATATAGCTATGACTGCAAAAAGTTTCTGGAAGCTAATATGCCTCAGGTTTCGAAACTTGGAGACACTGTTAGCCCTTGTGTGGCCCTAGCAGCAAAAGCTTTTAGGATCTATAGGCCAGACGGGGAGGCAGTAGCTTTTTGGTTCAGGGTGTCACCATTTTGTTCTGGTTTGTTCTTTTTTTTTTTAATGGAATCCTTTGTGTTCACTTAAGCCCGGGAGAAGTTGCATTCTGGGAAATGAGTTGGGCAGAAAGGCAGGAGGTATCACACATGAGTGCTGGAGCCCGGGTCTCGTCTCTGAGATCTGGACGAAGTGACCACCTGCCATCCTCGAGAGGCTTGCGTGGTCAGCATTGTTTTGTTTTTTGTGTTTTTTAGATATATTTTTTAAGATTTATTTTATTTACACAAGAATTAGATGTAGGCCAGATGGGGGTGAGCAGATTCAGCAGAGACAGAGTGGGGAGCAGAACAGGCAGATCTACTGAAAAGCACTGCTGAGGGGAGCAGCAGCCGAGGCAGGAGAGGTCTGCTGTGCCATGTGGGTTCCCTCCCTGGCTGGGGATCGAACTCGTGCTGCAGTGGCTACCCATAGCTTGATAGTACTGAGACAGGAGTTACCCTGTGCCACCAGGGAGGCCCAGTCAGCATTATTTTTAAAATAGGAAAAGACATGATGGTGTGACTTCTAGTGTAGGTTTAAGCTATACGTGCCAGGCTTCAGTTTGGTTCAGGGTCAGCACATTAATGTAGTCGTTCTGGTCTGCTTCAAGTCCCCAGTGGCTGCAGACGCTTCAGGCACTGCAGCCTGTAAGTGGTTGAATCATTCAGCCTAGTGAATTATTGCTGAGTTCCTGTTCTGTGGTTCCCTTGAGCCCTGTGCTGCCACAATACCAGAACCACGCAAGGTTGAGGAGTGAGCCTAACCCAGAGCACAGAGCGTGTTTGTGATGACAGGCACAGAACTGTTAAATCACCATAAAAGCAGCTGATGACTCTGTATCTCAAAGGGTGGGGGCTCGAAAGAAGTAGTCCATCTGGGTTTGTGTTCTAACAGCAGATTTCAGATGACCAAAGATAGGCTGAGGAGGTGGGGGCAGCACTGACAGAGGTGTGGACATAGAACAGCTCCTACTTAATGACCATCTACTTTGTGCCTTTGCATTTTCTCACACAGCGCACACACGAGGAAGCTGGGGTTCTTAGGGACTAGGGAATCTTCCACAGCTAGAAGAGGGCAGAAATAGATTCAGAGGCAGCAAGGCAGACTCCAGGAGTGTGCTCTGAGCCCTGCCCAGGCTGCTTAATGTACAGGTTGCTGTGGGTGTGTTCCTGGACAGGCCTCTCCTGGCCCAGTTTTCCCTCCATAACATACCCATTCCTTTCTGGCTTCAGGGTACCTGCTTATTTACTTGTTTATTGTCTGTGTTACCAGTTGGAAGCAAGCTCTTTGAGAGCAGGAGTTTTAGTTATTATCTCCACTGTATTTTCAGGACCTAAAGTGGTGCCTGGCATATAGCAGAGGTGCAGTGTTTGTGAACTGGATGAGTGAATTTTGGGGCCTGGTGGCAAGCAAATAAAACTTGTATTAGACTGGTACCATTGCAGCCACCCTGTCCTCTCTTCTGCCACCTTCTTCCATGCTGATCTTAACCACTTGGTGACGCTTCAGCTTTCTGTCCATCCTCCTGCTCTTCACCACTTCTGCTCCTTGAAATCCACGTCTCCCCTCAAGCATTGGCTTAGAAGTTACCACTTTCCTGTGATCATTCCAATCCTGTCCCTCAATTGAGTTCTTCTCTGCCATGTATTAAATTCATTTTGACGTCTCTATTGTTTTTAACATAAGTAACAACATCTTACTCTTGTATATCATTTTACCTGAGCCTATAAGGAAAGACTTCATTATGCTACTGTACAGACTCTCCCAGGAGTTAGGTAACAGGCTCAGTGTCGCTCAGCTACAGTGTTTCCCCAGAGTGGCAGAGCCTCTGGCTTACAGGGGTCCCCCTGAGCCAGCGGGGCCCTGCTCCCTGCGGCCTCACGCCGCATGTGTTCCAGTGACTGGCATGGAGGGGCACGAGGTCTTTGGGTGGGGTGGACTTTATCTTGTTCTGTGAGGACAGCTCTGTTGGCTGTGCTTGAGATTCGCCGGGTGGCACGTCACAGGACATGTCAGGCAGCAGCGGGCTAGTAGCCTGCTGGAGGAATCCAGGTCCGGCCAGGCATAGTGTTAGTTGGAAAGAAGGAATGGGCCTCCGGAAGGCATGGTGACCAGTTGGGCACGAGAGTCAGTCTTCTGAGAATCGCTGGTTTCCAAGCCGCTACCGGGGAGGATGGTGGTGGGTGAGCAGGGAGCCCCTGCAGAGGCTCCTGGGGATTGTAGCTGGGGCTCTAACCCTCCTTCTGCTCTTCCTTTCCCGTGCTGCCTGCCACCAGAGGGGCCATGGCACCCTGGACAGGTACTGGGGGGTGGGACTGAGGGTGCATGTATGGTTCTGGGGGTAATGCGAAGTGGGAATCTGTGACCGTCACCCCCCTCCCTCAGGGTCCCATCACTCCCCTTGCTCTCTCCTTCCACAGTGGTGGTCACCCTGGAGCCTTGTGAAGGAGCCGAGACCTACGTCAATGGGAAACTGGTCACGGAGCCCCAGGTGCTGAAGTCAGGTAAAAGAAGTGCCGTGGGGCGAGGGTTCTGGACATGCTGTGTGTGGGGATTCCCAGGGCAGACCTTTCTGGGTGACTCCTGCGACAAGACCCAGAAATAAATAGGAGACAATACAGGATCTGAAAAAGGAACTGGGCAGTGAAGGTTCAGGTTTTGGTTTCACTTGCTACCCCAGGGCAGCAGGAAGAGAATGCCAAGCTCCCCCATTCCCTTTGGCTGTCAGGGTCAGGGTGGCTCCTGAGACAGCCGGGAAGCCTTGCTCTGACTGCCCTCAGACTTGGGGGGCCCTCAGGGCCCTGGGACTTGCGCACAAGGCCCTCTATACCTTGGGCATGGGTTTGCTGCTATAAGGGAGCGAGTCCACTTTTCCCTCCTCCGGTCTCCAGGGAATAGGATTGTGATGGGCAAGAACCACGTTTTCCGCTTCAATCACCCGGAGCAGGCACGGCTGGAAAGGGAGCGAGGGGTCCCCCCGCCCCCAGGACCGCCCTCCGAGCCCGTTGACTGGAACTTTGCCCAGAAGGAACTGCTGGAGCAGCAAGGCATTGACATCAAGCTGGAGATGGAGAAGAGGTACAAGGAGCGGATACTGCACCCTGGCGGCCGCAGGGCCCTCCCTGCCAGGTCCCAGCCCTCAGTTCTTCCTTCTTCCCACTGAGCTAGTTCCAGAAGCCACATGGTTCTTCTTCCCTTTCCTACCCAATCCCAGGCTGCAGGATCTGGAGAACCAGTACCGGAAAGAAAAGGAAGAGGCCGATCTTCTGTTGGAACAGCAGCGACTGGTGAGGAGATGGCAGGAGAGGGCTGGTGGGCCCCTGAGCAGCCCAGCAGGCAGCACTGCTGCCTGAGTCCACTTTTGGTTCCTGCTGCCTGAGCCAGATGGGAAGTGGGCAGGGGGTGAGGGGTAGTGGTAGCATCGAGGCGGAAGCCGTTAGGAGGGACTGTGACCTGGAGAGGAAAGTGTGCACGTGGGGAGCTAGGTCCTCTCAAACTGACCAGGGCTTCCCAGCCTCCAGTCCATCCTGTATGGTCTGCTGAGTTTTAACCACATCCAGGTACCACCTGTACTGTTATTTTTAAATCTGTAACCTCACCCTGAGCAATAGTTACATGCAGGAAGCCCAGACTAGAAAGCCACAGCCTACACTTACAGGTCACGTTTGGTGGGCCAGTCCCTGTTAGAGTGTATCCGAGGGAGCTGCTGCGGTTGTGTCCGGTGCCTGCAGACAGCAGAGGTTAAGCCGTCTGTGCAGGGCCGCACAGTTCCCACAGCGTTTCTGGCATCACCGGGAGGTGCTCAGTCCTCTCCTGCTTCTCTGGCCCTAGTACGCGGACTCTGACAGCGGGGATGACTCGGACAAGCGCTCCTGTGAAGAGAGCTGGCGACTTATCTCCTCCTTGAGAGAGCAGCTGCCCCCCACCACGGTCCAGACCATTGTCAAACGCTGTGGCCTGCCCAGCAGCGGCAAGCGGAGGGCCCCTCGGAGGGTGTATCAGATCCCACAGCGTCGGCGACTGCAGGGCAAAGACCCCCGATGGGCCACCATGGCCGACCTGAAGATGCAGGCGGTGAAGGAGATCTGCTATGAGGTGGCCCTGGCCGACTTTCGCCACGGGCGGGCTGAGATCGAGGCCCTGGCTGCCCTCAAGATGCGGGAGCTGTGTCGCACCTATGGCAAGCCTGAGGGGCCTGGAGATGCCTGGAGGGCCGTGGCCCGGGATGTCTGGGACACGGTGGGCGAGGAAGAAGGTGGAAGTGGAGGTGGCGGTGGTGAGGACGGAGCCCGAGGAGCAGAAGTGGAGGACCTCCGGGCTCACATCGACAAGCTGACGGGGATTCTGCAGGAGGTGAAGCTGCAGAACAGCAGCAAGGACCGTGAGCTGCAGGCCCTGAGGGACCGCATGCTCCGCATGGAGAGGGTCATCCCCCTGGCCCAGGTAGGGAGCCCCTGGCCCCACACTCTCCCTCCTCCTCTCTGCTTCTTCGGCGCTGCTGCTCAGCATCTGAACCTCCTGTTAGACTCTAGTCTCTTTCCCCCTCCTCCTTTAAAAAATCTTCTTGAGGTGTAATATGGTTTCTCTGGATATAGTTTGTGACTCACCTGCTTTACGATCAGCAGGGCTCTGTTTACAAATGCAGATGCCTGGGGGATCCCCCGCCCCCAGACCTGTTGATTCAGCCTCTTTGGGGATCAGTCTGCATGTTGAAGTACTATGTGTTTCTGAAGTACAGTAAAGTTCGAGAGCCACTGATACAACATGCACTCATGTGGTTACCACTCAAAAAATGATCTCATGTCTGCTCACGATCTGCCCTCTCGCACGGCTGACCCTGGGCCTGCTGCTCTTTCTGTGTCACTTCAACCCTCACAGTGGCCCTGCGAGTGATAGTATTGTCACCTGTCCCTGTCTTACATGTAGTCACTACAAGGAAAGCTTGGAGTTCTGTAAAGCTAGGCAGCTGCTAGCCACACCGCAGACAGAATTCCTGCTCTATTCCAGCTCGCTTTCTGAAGGCCCTTCTTAGCGATAGCTCATGATTACTGAACACAGCTCCTGCTCCCTTGCACCCTTAGGCTTCCTTGCTGTTCTTGAACTTGTTGGGTATGTTCCTGCCTCAGGGCCTTTGTACCTGTTGTTCCCTCTGCATAGAATCCCTCTCCTTCTAGATAGCCTTACAGCTTGCTCCTCACTTCCTGCAGGTATTTACTAAAATAATAACTTCTCAGTGAGTCCCTTTCTGTTCACTTATAGACACTTCACCCTGGTCTCCTGTCCCTCTTCCTTGCTCTGTTCTCCATTTGCATAGATGTATTTATATAAACTATACTGTCTAACAGATGCTAAGTTAATATATGCTTATAATGTATGTTAAATAGTGTAAATATCTGGACTTTATTTAATTTTCATTGAAGTGTATGATACATGTCCCATTCTATATCTTTTTCTTAGGAATTTATCAACTGTCTCACCCCACTAAAATGAGGCCAGGTATTTTTCTTCCCTTTGTTGACTGCTATGTCCCCGGGACACATCACTTATTCAACAAATATTTAGTGAGTGCTTACTATGTGCCAGGCACTGTTCTAAACACTTTGCATGGTTTTCTTGTAATTTTTACAGAAAGCCTAGGCAGTAGGTGCTAATAGTATCGATGTCAGGAGTAGACTAAGGCCCAGAGAGGTTACAAGCCGAAGACCCAGGACACACAACTAGGAAGTGGCAGGCAGGCCAGGACTGAACTGACACTGTTGACTCCCAGGCCCCTAAATTGCTATTCCAGTCCCTTATATCCGAGTCTGACTTGGGACCTCTCAACACCCAACTGCTCAGGGCCCTCTAACTTCTTCCGAATCCTCTTGTACTCAAGGCTCAGCTCTCCTTACACCCCTTCTCCCCTTTCACCTGCTCTCCCTCTCAGGATCATGAGGATGAGGATGAAGAAGCCGGTGAGGCCACCTGGGCGATGCCCCAAGGCTCAGAGGCTGAGGAAGATGGCCCCAGTGACCGAGTGCCCTCAGCCCGGCCCCCCTCGCCACCCTTGTCAAGCTGGGAGCGGGTGTCTCGGCTGATGGAGGAAGACCCTGCCTTCCGTCGAGGCCGTCTTCGCTGGCTCAAACAGGAGCAGTTGCGGCTTCAGGGACTGCAGGGCTCTGGGGGTCGGGGTGGGGGACTGCGCAGGCCCCCCGCCCGCTTTGTGCCCCCTCACGACTGCAAACTGCGCTTCCCCTTTAAGAGCAACCCCCAGCACCGGGAGTCCTGGCCAGTGATGGGAGGTGGGGAGACCCCAGCTCCACCACAGCCCCCTGAGGAGGTCACCCCTCCTCCTCCTCCGGCCCCCCCTGCCCGAAGGCCCCCAAGTCCCCGCAGGTCCCACCGTCCCCGCAGGAACTCCCTGGACGGAGGGGGCAGATCCCGGGGAGGGGGTTCCACACAGCCCGAGCCCCAGCATTTCCAGCCCAAAAAGCACAACTATTATCCCCAGCAGCCCCAACCGTACCCAGCCCAACGACCCCCAGGGCCTCGCTACCCCCCATACACTACTCCCCCAAGAATGAGACGGCAGCGCTCAGCCCCTGACCTCAAGGAGAGTGGGGCCGCCATGTGACTCCCACATCCTGGGCAGAGAGGGCCTGGTGGGGCCCCTTGCTGGGAGGAGAGAAGGCTCCCGAGACACTGCTTCCCCAGAAGCCCTGGGGCAGGGAGGCCCTGGAAATGAGAGAGAAGGTCTGAGTAGGTGATAGAAGAAGAGGGGGTGACTGGGCTGGAGGCTGAAGGAAGGAAGGAAAGGGGCACGGAGTTGCCAGGAGCAAACCAAAGTGAAGGAAGAGTGATGAGAAGCTGCCTCGGGGCCACCCCTTGCAGAGGGGAGGTCCCACAAACGCTGCTATGGGTGGGGTGGGGGGCTGGGGTGCTGCATAGCCAGTGTTTGACTTTCTTTTGAGGTGGGGCAAAGGGGAGAGAACCAAGAGTGAGGCAAGTTCTCCTCCCCGCCCCTGTCTATCTGTCTGTCTGTCTGTGGTGGGTTTCTGTTTCCAGGGAGGTGTGGTGGGATTGTGAGTCATTCCCCTCCCCTTTAGGCCTCCTACTATATTTGGGGGACCTGTCTGGTTTCTGGTGTGGCTGGGGTCCCATGAGGGTGTGGGATCCTTCAATAAAAGATAGCAAACAGGAACTTGTGGCTGGTATTTATTTATGCATACAAGAGTTGGGGTACAGGCCACAGGTGCAGGGGGCTTGCGGGGTGTGTGTGACAGGATTCACCAGAGACAGTGGGGAGCAGAACAGGCAGATTGACTGAAATCCACTGCTGAGGGTAGCAGCGGGCAAGGCAGGAGAGGTCTGCTGTGCCATGTGGGTCCTCTCCCTGGCCGGGGATTGAGGTCGTGCTGTAGTGGCTTCAGATAGCTTAACCCCTTGTGCTACCAGGGAGGCCTCTGGTTTTCTTAAAGGCAGTACAGATGACGTCAATAACAGGCACGTTTCTCGTGTGTCTCTGTGAAGTTTTACATGGTGACTGTGTGTACCCACACAGTCACCACCTAGTTAAATATAAGAACAGTCTTTTTCCTTGATCTTTATATATATATATATGTTTTTTTTAAAGATGTATTTATTTATGTACACAAGAGCTGGGGTGCAGGCCAGAGTCCAGGGAGGTGAGAGGATTCACCAGAGACAGTGGGGAGCAGAACAGGCTGACTGACCGAAACACACTGCTGAGGGGAGCAGCGGGCAAGAAAAGAGAGGTCAGCTGCACCATGAGGGTCCCCTCCCTGACCAGAGGCAGGGATCGAACTCATGCTGCAGAGGCTGCGGTTTGCTTCATAGTGCGTTGCTTAACCCACTGCGCCACCAGGGAGGGCCCTCCTTGATCTTTTTAAATCATGTCTCCCCTCTTCAGAGTATGGGTCTCAACCCCTTCTGTTCCCCCTTTCATTGCTTCTCTCTGTCCACCTCTGCTGCCGATACCATGGTCATTGTTCTGGGCCAAGGAGAGAGGGAAGGATGAGGGGAGGGAGAGAGAGAACCAGCCTGTCAGCGCTGGATTGGCTGTTCCTAATAAATGGAGGGATTTGGGGTTCTGCTTCATTAAACTAATTAGCTCTGAGGAAGGTGTCC
Source organism: Galemys pyrenaicus (assembly GCA_019455555.1). Classification (NCBI taxonomy): domain Eukaryota; kingdom Metazoa; phylum Chordata; class Mammalia; order Eulipotyphla; family Talpidae; genus Galemys; species Galemys pyrenaicus. The sequence goes on along the minus strand of JAGFMF010011660.1, from coordinate 2,623,918 downwards.
CAAGTCACCACTGTTTCCACAGTTCCTATCTTGTCAGTCGTGTTTTTATCCTGTCCATGTTTCTGGCCTTTCAGCTGGTGTGTTCAGTACTCCAAGTATTTTGTGTCGGGACTGTTCAAGAAGGGTGCCGCCTGCTGCTTGTACTGTTCTGGCGGGGCGTGGGGGGGTACGCCCACACTGCACCCTGTGGAAAGGCTGCTCTGCCTTCACCTTGCCAACTTTGGAACTCCCATGTTTTCATCCTGTGCTGAGAAAAACACTTCCACCCACTTAAAATTTGAGCTGCCTCTCCACAGCTTCTTGATATCAGTCTTGAGGTAGAAGCACCCCAGACATTATCCTAATTGCAGTCAGCCCCCTGCTCTGGGCAAGGGCACGATTAAGTTTACCCTTGGTTTCTCTACCCTGATGCTGCCTCTCTTTATTTGGGCATCTTTGATTGCTGGGTCTTCAGGGACCTGTTGAGGTGACCCAAGATCTGCTATGTAATGGATAGTTTGGCGACAGTGTTTACTTGAGCTGTTTGTAATCTGGTGGAGAAGACTAAATGTGAGTGAGAAAATGATAGAATACAAAGTGCTGTGCAGGTCAGAGCAAGCTGTGTTTTACAGACGATGCCGTGGGAGTGGAGATTGGAAAGATAGCTCTCGTTTAAAATCCTGTTGCATTATTTCCCCTTAAAGACTGCCTTATCTAAATGCATGTTATGACTACTTTTTTCTTTACCCACGACTCCCAAGTCAATCTTAAAAGGGGATGAACTCTAGGTTTTATTGCGAGCCTGCTCTCTCTTGGTTGGGCTGCATGCTAGCATTCTGTAACGCTGCAAGTAGGTCTCTCTTTGTCTCCATCTTTCAGACGGGAAGATTGAGGCTCAAATAGATTCATGACCTGCCCAAAGTGTTAGAATTTTCTCTAAGGCAAAGTTAGGATCCCAACCTGGGTCAGTTTACCTGAAGCCCAGACTCCACCTCCTGCCGGTCATTGGATCCCACCTGTCCTTCTAGAAAACATGTCTTCTGCTCATGTAGGCCTCGTATCTTCCCGAGTCTGCCCCTAGTTTCTAGTCTTCCTGCAAAGTTGCTCGTGGAGAAGTGAGAGCTACTATTTAGGGAATCTCCAGAATCATGAGCAGAAGTCACCCAGACAATCTGCCTGTTTTCTCACTGAATTTGGACATTTCTATAATTTCACCCTTGGTTTCCTTGGAAATTCAGTTCGCTTTCCTTTTTCTCTTTGGAGCCTTCTTTTTTCCCTTCATTAGTTCATCTGGACTCTGTTCTTTCGTCTTGAGTACATTTGCAGACCCCGATACTTTTTTTTTTTTTTAGTCTTAACCTTTCTGACTTCTATTCCTAACTCCAAGCTTTCTAATTTTGTCTGAAATTGTTCTTTTCCCTTTTGAAGATTCCGTGTCAGCAGCTACCCGAGGCCATTTTAATTTAGGTGGACCATGAGTAGGTTCTTCCTAAATCTACTACTCCTGAAAAATCAGACTGTACCATCGCGTTACTCCTACACATGGGATCTTTGAATCTCTGGCTGTCGCTGAGGTACTGCTTCCTATACCAGCAGAGTTTGGGGGAACACCATGCCAGACAGGCCAGCTTAGTATCCCACCTAATCGAAGTTGGCTCACAGGCTCACTCCGTAGCCCTGTACTCAGCTCTGCCCACACCTCTGGATACCCATGCAGGTTGGATTAGTGTTCACCTCTCCAGGTCAAAGGCCAGAAGCCTCTGCTTCATTAGACAAGTTCTCCTACCACACACCCTGTCTCTCTCCATTTATTTATTTATTTATTTATTTATTTATTTATTTATTTATTTATTTATTTATGCATACAAGAGCTGGGGTGTAGGCAAGAGGTGTTGGGGTGGGGGTTGTGGTGAGAGGATTCACCAGAGACAGTGGGGCACAGGGAAGATTTACTGAAATACACTGCTGAGGGGCGCAGCGGGCAAGATAGAAGAGGTCTGCTGTGCCATGTGGGTCAGCTCTCTGGCTGGGGATGGAACTCATGCTGCAGTGACTGCTGATAGCTTCATAGTGCTGAAGCTTAACCCCTTGAGTCACCAGGGAGGCCCTGTTCTGTCTCTTTTGAAGGGCAAGAGGAGAGAGACAGTGGCATCACCTGGATAGTGTTGTTTCATCAATAGGTCTGGTCAGCAGCTGGGTGTTGAAGAAACTGCCAGTCTCATCCAGAAACAATTTCAGAGATGCAGGAGCAACATTAACCTGCAATGTCCTGGTAATGAGGGGCTTTCCACCTCAACTCCTTCAGTTCCTGTCTCATGTTCTTCCTCAACCCCCTTGATCCCCAGAGGACTATAGTTTCAGATACCTGGGAGGATCTTGCCCTGAGCCCCCACTCCTCCTAGGCTGTAGCTGGGTTCCTGCCTGATACCCTGATCCTTGTTCTAGCCTGAAAAGTTCTCATGCCTAACAACTATGCTTTAAAAATGACGGTGCCTATTTTGGGTGTTCTTGCAAAGCCTTCTTGACTGGTGAGGAGAGGCAGCTCTCTCTTCTCCAAGTCCAGGGCTCCATCCCCAACAGGTTAGGGCTGCAGTCAACCTTTAAAGCACAAACCTGGGTCCCAGCCCCCTCAGGTTTTAGCTGTGTTACTGTGGATGAAGTCATGCCCTATGGCCTCAGTTACCGCCTTCTCTGTAACAGTCATAACCCAATGAAGCTGTTGGGAAGCTTTAATGAGACAATACTTGTGACGGAACCAGCACATATCAGGAGCTCAAAGCCGGTGCCTGACCTTTTTCTAAATTGGTAATAAAGTCTTGGGAAAGAAGGGAGGTGCCGCAAAACGAGGTCAGACCTCAAAAGCTGTAAAGGGATCCTCCCTAGCTTAATCCACGACAATGCCTGGCACCCACCTCTCCCCCAAGCCCTGCTGTTCCACCATTGTCCGCCAGGGGGAGAAAAGATGCAGGTTCCCGCGCGGGCCGCTGTCGCTCGCGCGTTCCCACAGCGTTGAGAGCGCACCGCGACGGGCGATTCCCCGGCTGTGCGCGCTCGTGAGTCTCGCAGGAGTGGGCTGGAGTGGGGCTGGAGGCGCACGCGCAGTGGAGGCGCACTCCGGCGTGGAGTGGCTCCTGGAGCTGCTTAGGGTTGGTGCTGCGGGACCCGGGGCCGGAGGAGGGAAGCATGAGGTTTTGGTGGGGGTGGGGGTGGGGGCAGCCCCGCGGGGATTTCTTCTTCTTCAGGGACCAGCTTTCGTCTTCGTTTTCCGGAAGGAATAACCTGAGTTAACACTTCTTTCCCTTCTTGGGAGCTCTTGAGTTCTAAAGAAAGTGAAGAGAGGGGCCATATGTATTGAGCATCTTTTGCCATAGAGTCTGTAGGAGAGAAGGGCACAAACTTGAGGAGGGGTCGGTGACCCCTTATTAGAAGAGGTTTTGGTGTGGGATTTGTTTTGTTTGAAATTTAGCAAATACAGAAAAGTAGGAAGGAGGAAGTTGAAATAATCCACATTACCTCACCCCAAAGTTGTTCCCTCAGGGAAATGTATCCTAAAATGTTTAACGTTTTGATTGAATATCCATCTATAGACTGTGTACTTCGTTAGCATCGTTAGGTTCTGCAGCGGGCAAAGAACCATCAGGAAACAGGATTTTTAGAAACCTGTGCAGCTACGTCCATTTCAGTGTCTTAAGGAAAAAAATCTCTTAGCGAAAGGCAGAAAATCGCTTTAAGATCTCTTACACAGAGGGGTCTCCCTGGTGGCGCAGTGGGTTAAGCAACACACTATGAAGCAAACTGCAGTCACTGCAGCATGAGTTCGATCCCTGCTGCCGGCCAGGAAAGGGACCCACATGGCGCAGCAGACCTCTCCTGCCTGCCCGCTGCTGCCCTCAGCAGTGTATTTCAGTCAGTCTGCCTGTTCTGCTCCCCGCCCTGTCTGGTGAATCCTCTCACCTCCCATGCGACTCTGGCCTGTACCCCAGCTCTTGTGTGCATAAATAAATAAATCTTTAAAAAAAAAAAAAAAAGATCTCTTACAGAAAGAAAATCCACAGAAGAGACACGTGGGTATGAGCCTTACACTAGTTGCATGCTAGAGAATATATGGGGGAAATTAGCCCAGTTTTCTGATTTTATTAAGTTTTTTCTTATAAAATTTTTATTTACTTCCCAAAATGTATGCAAAACTGTTAATATTGTCTGAGGCCCACTAATTGCTTAGAATCCACTAAGTTATGTCGGTGACCATGACCCAGATCTCAGACTGCCAGGCTGTTATACAATACAATCGATCAGAAAAATCAGTGTGGTGCAGGCTTTAGATAAAATCCTGACATTATTATATTTCAGAGAATTCATGCCTCAGGGGGAAAAAGTTTATACATTTAATCAAAGCTGGCATTCTCAGACAATACATTTTGGATAATTCATACTGAGGAGATAGCCTATACACAGAACAAGTAATCTTTGGCTATCTTGTGACTTTTATTTTATTTTATTTTTAAAGATGATTTATTTATGCATAGAAGAGCTGGGGTAGGGGCCAGAGGTGTAGGTGGTGAGAGGATCCACCAGAGACAGAGTGGGGAGCAGAACAGGCAGACTGAGGGGAGCAGCAGGCGAGGCAGGAGAGGTCTGCTGTGCCATGTGGGTCCCTCCCTGGCCAGAGGCAGGGATCAAACTTGTGCTGTGGTAGCTGCGGTTTGCTTCACAGTGTGTTGCTTAACCAGCTGCACCACCAGGGAGGCTCTAGTTATCAAATTCTCTTTTTTGTTTAATTATTTGGATTTTTTTTTTTTAAGATTTATCCATTTATGCACACAAGAGCTGGGGTACAGGCCAGAGTCATGGGAGGTGAGAGGATTCACCAGACAGAGTGGGGAACAGAACAGGCAGACTGACTGAAACACACTGCTGAGGGCAGCAGCGGGTGAGGCAGGAGAGGTCTGCTGTGCCATGTGGGTCCCCTCCCTGGCCGGTGGCAGGGATTGAACTCGTGCTGCAGTGGCTGTGGTTTGCTTCACAGTGCATTGCTTAACCCACTGCGTCACCAGGGAGGCCCTATCTCGTGTCTTTTAGTAGATGGTAGAATTTATATTGGAGAGTAACTAAATGAATTTAATAAACATGGATTTTCAGATGGATTCTTTGTTAAATTCTAGGGAACCTACATTTGAATTAGCTGCTGTGAAAGTTTACACATCCCACAGAACTGGGGGGTGCCTGTCACTGCTTTCTGTGTGATTCAAAATGTCTTTCTTGGTTGATTTTTCATTCATGAAATGGCAGGATTGTGATGCCAGACTCAGTCAAAAATCCTTCCTGTGGACCAGGTGCTAGGGGGAAGAAGATATCAAGAAGAGTCTAGTCAGGAGAGCCAGGGTCAGATCTTTTAGGGGAAGTAGTTAGGATGCTATAAGACAGGGGTCTCTTAGAATCAGAAGCACATGAGAAATTTCTTAGAAATAAAACTTCCCAGACCTAACCTCTCATGCTCCCAGGATACCTAGAATGAGAACAGGTGTCTTTCCTGTGGCCCACCAGGCCCATTTGCTCTGCTGCTCACCTACTCTTCTGACTCTAGTGGAAGCTTGAGCTTCCAGTCACTTTCCATCCCAGTTTTTGCAAGCAGTCTCACATCCAGTGGGCCTCAAGGTCAATGGCAGTTTCTCAGAGAACTTTCCTTGATGACCCCCACAGTGTTAACCATAGACGAGACACCTCTAGAGTATTCCCTGTCATGTTGTGTCTTCTTCATAGCCGCCTGTCTATTTGAAGAATTTTGTACTATCAAACAACATTGTGTACTGCAGACAAATCTTTCGTGAAAGCAAGAGCCAATTGATGCAGCAGACTTCACTGTTGTCTTCTTTTAAGAAATTGGCACCACCGCTGTGATCGATCAGTCAGCATATCAACACCAAGGCAAGACCCTCTGCCAGCATAAAGAAGATGACCCAAGGAAGGCTCAGGTAATGGTGAGCATTTTTTAGCAATAGGTATTTTAAAATTAAGATGTGTGCATTGTTTGTTTAAAAATATGCCATTAAATACTTAATGGACTATAGTACAGAGTAAACATAACTTACATGTATGGGGAAACAAACACTTCATGGGATGTCCTTTATTGCAATGCTTGCTTCATTGTGGTACTCTGGAACCAAATCTGATCTATTTCTGAGGTGTGCCCATATTCTGAGAAATTTAAAGTGAAAAAGACACTACCCCAGGGCCTCCCTAGTGACACAAAGGGTTAAGCACCACATTGGGAAGTTATCCGCAGACACTGCACCATGATTTCGATCCCCAGCCAGGGAGGTGACCCACATGGTGCAGCAAACATCTCCTGCCTCCCCACTGCTCCCATCAGCAATGTATTTCAGTCAGTCTGCCTGTTCTGCTCCCTACTCTGTTTCTGATGAATCCTCTCACACCTGTGGTCTGTACCCCAGTTCTTGTCTGTCTCCGGTGACTCCTTTTATCCCATCCACACCTCTGGCCTATACCCCAGTTCTTATATGCATAAATAAATAAATCTTAAAAGAAAAAGACTCTACCCTAATTACCCAACACTTTTATAGTGCTGATTATGTGCCAGGCACTGGTCTATGTATTTTTACAATATTAACATATTTAGTCTTCCTAATAGCCCAGTGGAGTGGGATCTGGGTCTTGGTGATGGGCTGTCCTCAGGGCCTGTGTTCTTATTTTTTTTTTTTTAAAGATTTATTTATTTATGCATACAAGCACTGGGGTACAGGCCAGAGGTGTAGGTGGGGGTGAGAGGATTCACCACAGAAAGCGGG